>CM041783.1:22978988-23064668 GCA_023374045.1 Limonium bicolor | reverse complement strand
AGAATTTGATTTGGCAACATGAGCTAGGAGATACAAGTGGTCAAAGATGGTATTGTGTGTGTACTATTGCAAACCGTGAATGGAGAGCAAGAAGAAGATAGAAGAGAGGTTGAAGACATGTGAAATGAAGAGAAATGAGAGAATGAAGATTGGTTTTGCTTTTAGAAGATATTTATATGTTAAAGTAAATAGTAACCATTAGTCATCATTTGTTACATAATAAACTAACATGAGTGGTGACTCATTACGATAAAAACCGGCCCCCTTTATGTTACTAAGGGTATTTTAGTCTTTGTTGGCCAATTTAATTACTTATACAAACATATGTTACAAACTAGCTTATTTTAGTTACTATTCACTAAAACAAGGCACATAGATGTGAAATTTTTGATTTCCCATTGATATAGACTTCCAAATGTGATACTAAGTAGTACACATATTAATTAAAGAGTAATGATGGACATTTAGCAATTCAAAACTCATTTACAAGACAATTTTTCAAAAATGTGCTTCAAGACTCCTTAAAGCACATTTTGTGTTTTAACTTGTTGTCAAGCTTGGTTTTCTTTGGTAATTGGTTTAATATGTTCATTAGTATATAAATAAGGTCTTGGTAAGCTCATTAGGTCTTACCCAAGCTTATCCCAAGCTTAGAACACATTTTAGCCCTAATTGACTTTAAGGCATTTATTTGTGTTTTCTATTTTTTAAATTGTTCACTAATGTTTCTAAGACTCTTTTTAGTCTTAATATACCATATTTAAATGTTTAAACAACAAACTAAGGTTTGGGGTATTTCACTTACCATTTTTTTCTTTGTGTTGTTGTCCTTGTTGTTGTAGCGAAATGGAACAAAGGAAAGGGAGCTACTGGTGTGAGGAGTAGAGAAACTGTCGTGGTTGCATAATGAAGGAAAGAGAAGAGGTGATGGGAGATGTCTATGCTGAGAGAATCGATAAGCATGGGAAGGTAAGGGGAAGATAAGTCTTTGTACTTTCTTTGTACTTAATTACTTGTTTATTCTACTAACATTATTATTTTTTTGTTCCCTTATTTCAGCATATGCTGCCGGCCAAGGAGAAAATGGGGGAAAATTTGAATTTTTATTGTCTAATAATGTAACATAGAAGTTGTATATATATATATGTCACTATATTTATTTGTTAAATGGTGACTTATGGTGTTTTGTTTTAAATGTATATATATATATATGCATATGGATATATATATATATATATTATATATATAGTATAAATATTTATGTAGCTAAATGAGTGCCATATATGATATTTAATACATGTACTAATATGTTACACGTGATATTAAATTTGGCAGTTGGGTTTTCCTTGATAAATTTCTCTCTTTGGTTAGTTACTTAGTGTATAGTTTAATGTCCATTTTGGACTATGTATTTATACTATAATACTTTATGTGAGTATAACTCATTTAGATGAATAATTATTAATTATTCTCTTTATCTTAAGTTAATTTCTTATTAGTTAAGGTAATAATTATTTGGGGTATTTCAGTCTACCCCCCTTAAAAGGACTTTGCCCTAAAGTCATCAGAATTGAATATGTATCCTAACTACCCAATGTAACCTCAAAGGTATCAATCAATCCGGCCTGTCAATTCTAAAGTCTCTACACTTTCCTGAAGTGTAATCTGTTTCATTCAATCACTAGTTTTCCAGTCCCACCAACACATATTTGTCATGAGTCCCTCAGTACGTAATAGCAATCCCACCCACACATGTATATCACATTCCTGAAGGACATTAGTAAATAATTGTTCAAGTGCTCTAGGTACATATCTACAACAAAGCTCATCACAAGTGCTTAAAGCACCTATACATAATCAAAATACACCACAAGTGCTTTAAAGCACATATACACATCAACCACACACTAGTGTTTAAAACACAAACACACCACAAAACAACACATATGCCATGGGCACTACCCCCCCCCCCCCCCCCCCCTTAAAAAGGGTTATGTCCCGTCACCCCCAAAGTTACACACAATTGCTATGAGAAGAGTGCTCGATACTTGGTGTCCCTCATTCTCGTATTCAGGATGAAGAGTGGAGTGTCTCTTATCTAAGAGATAGGTGGATCTGTAACGACCCCAAAACCACCCTGGTTGAGAGACCGTTACACGCCGTGCACTTATTACCTAAGACACGCAAGGCTACACCATCGAAACCCCAAAACAGAACTAATGCTCATATATTACCAAATAATCGATTACAACATGTCTTTACAATACACAGGCGGAAGCCAAACTGAAATACAAAGCATAATCTAAATACAACTGGGCACCATGGCCAAACAAGCTGAATACAAAACTCGAATACCAAAACGAAAAGGAAAAGCTGAATCTTCAAGCACGAACTAAAACCTACAAATAAGACGGAAATAGGGGTGAGCCAAACTATAGCTCAGCAGGTGATAAACTTCATCAGCTGAGCATGCTCAAAACAGATACTGAACATACAAATATATATATATATATATATATATACATAAACGAAAGCGCTTAGACAGAGAAAAATCAGAGACAAAGCGGAAGTCATCAAATAGACTGAAGTCTAAAACACAAGGAGCTAAGCGGTGGTCAAAACACACACTTAATAGCAGAAGGTAAACTGAAGCTGAAAGCTTGACAAAATCAGAAGCTTAACAAACTCAAAAGCTTAAACACAATAAGAAGCTTAGCAAAATCCAGAACTTAGTAGAAGATGGTAAGCACACATCAGACCGTCTCAAATCAAATACAGATAGAGTGCAGACAAGTAGAGCACTTTGCAAATCAGAAATCCTCAACAGACAGGAAGCACACATCAGCCTATCTGAGTTCGAAAACAAACAGTCAGAGCCAGCGGAAGCAGTACAAACAAACAGAGGCGTTCAAAGGACAGAAAGCACACAGTAGTCTGTCAAATACAAAAGCAGAGAGAATAGACAGAAGCCGAACAAAACACGAACAGAAGTGGGACACTAGCATTCAAAGCATACAGACAGGACGGGTAAACAACCCGTGAACCGAACGAGGAAGCCTCACTCGTAAATAGAACAGGTGGGGACCTGTGACCAGAACGGGGATACCACCAGTGAAACAGAAGGACGTCCTACATAGCGCGCTACAAGATAGCTAAACCAACCATCCAAGGTTCATATACAGAGATACTAGGTCACAAAACAGAAGCTTTCAGAGCAGATCAAAGCCTTATACAGAACAGAACCGAATTCTTTATCAGACCAGAGCGTAAAGTAGAAGCTTAAGGAAATAGAACAGGGGGTGTTGCTGAGCGCTAACACCCAAGCCTAAGGTTTAATACAATCAAAAACAGAATTCACAAGACGGAACAGAAGTTTTAAGCCAAGACCAATGAAATATGAAAGTCAAAACCAAAGTCAAAAGCTGAAACTCACTTTGAGAGCAAATTAGAGGTCCAAGGATTATTGAATATTTTCAAACCAAAGTACACATATACATGTGATAAAACATATAAAAACATATAGTACTCGAAAATAGGAATCCAACGCCGCAAACGGCACTGAAAACAGAGCTTAGATGAAGAAGTTATGCAAAAACAAAGGCAGGTCCGAACATGCGTCCGATCTTGCATGTTCGGACATACGCCGAGAGTCCGAAAATCTACCCGCGCATGATGTCCGAACTTCAAAGTTCGGACACTGCGAAAACTGCAAAATCGATTGCGGAAAACAGCCAGAACCAAGCCATAAATCCCCCACAAAACATACATAACTTATAGTATCAAAATAGCCAACCGAAAACATACATCCACGGGGTTTTAACGCATCAAATGCACATCAAAATCAGCCAAGAAACATCACCAATCAGACAGTCAAAGAATGCATATACAGAAACTGAAACAGAACCCCCATGGGTGTACACACCCAACCGAATCCATTCACCACCTACCTCACATCCGAAGCTAAGCGATCACTGCGGACTCTACGAAACGCCTTCCTCGAATTCCCACTCGAACGACAATCCCTCGAATTGAACCATTCCCAAATACAAAATCAAATTCATAAAGGAGAAAAAAAAACTCAACAGAGAAGAGAACCGAAATGTACAAATCAAACCTGACGATCGACCGACTACCATCACCGAAACTCCATTAGCAAATCTCCATCGATCGATTATAGGGAGGAGATTGATGAAAAGGAAGAGAAGCAAAGGGAGGAAGAAGATATGAAAATTGAGAGAGGGTTGAGGAAGCGGGGAAACTGTCGTGGAAGGAGATGAGCGTGAATAGATAATAAGAAAAGAAAGTTAGGAAATATAAAAAGAAAAAAAAATTAACTTCCTAACTCCTTAATTATCAATAAAACGAAAAGGACGACTTTAACCCTCCTTCCACCAGCCACCATACTAACACTAGGAGAATGTCATAAAAACATTATTATAAGACCGAGATCAATAAGAACTCCCTTTGCGAATTTGAAAGAAAATAAAAAAAATCTGGGGCATAACAACATACCCCCCCTTAAAAAGAATTTCGTCCTCAAAATTCGACGAAACCCGGAATACGAATAAATGCACTTCCAGTGCCATAATACTACGAATACTCACAAGGAACTAACACTCGGAACAGAACCCACTGTTTGATTTATTGACAGAAGCACGAATAGAAAATTACTAACATATAGCTCTAAGGCACAGAAGGGAAATCTCACCCATTCCAGAAGATTGGACCTTACCAAGCTAACACTTAGAATACTCTGGCTTATTGGCTGACAAATGAAACAAAGAAGATGATCATTAATGCTTAGTACAAGGCACAAAATTAACACTCACTCATTTTAGAAGCTCTATCCTCAAAGAGCTAACACTCAAGTTTACTGCTAGACTTACTGACAGAAGGGCGGAACATAAGATCACTAACTCTCAGCCCAAAAGCAATTGAACTCTCAGAAGTCGTCCTAACCCAAGGACCAAGCGCACTCACAAGCTCACACCAGTACACAACATAAAACATACAAGCCTAGCACATATCCCAAGCTCACAACTGAAGCACACATCACTGTCAGAATAGAACTCACATTCGGTCATCCTTTCCCAAAGGACCCGACTCCCTCAGACTCACTCTTAGAACACACAAGCACATGAAAACTAACACTACGCTTCCGCTGCTCTACTCTGATGGGGGACCACCACAGAGTAGACACACATAAAAAAACCACCAAATAACAATCAAAATCACGTAGAAGATAGCACATAGCAGATATCAGGCAAGACACTGAAGCGTAGACATGCAGACACCCACAAATCCCAACGAAAACCAAACCTAGCTCTGATACCACTAAATGTAACGACCCCAAAACCACCCTGGTTGAGATACCGTTACACGCCACACACTTATTACCTAAGACACGCAAGGCTACACTATCGAAACCCCAAAACAGAACTAATGCTTATATATTACCAAATAAACGATTACAACATGTCTTTACAATACACAGGCGGAAGCCAAACTGAAAAACAAAGCATAATCTAAATACAACTGAGCACCATGGCCAAACAAGCTGAATACAAAACTCGAATACCAAAACGATAAGGAAAAGCTGAATCTTCAAGCATGAACTAAAACCTACAAATCAGACGGAAATAGGGGTGAGCCAAACTATAGCTCAGCAGGTGATAAACTTCATCAGCTGAGCATGCTCAAAACAAATACTGAACATACATATATATATATATATATACATAAACGAAAGCGCTTAGCCAGAGAAAAATCAGACACAAAGCGGAAGTCTTCAAATAGAATGAAGTCTAAAACACAAGGAGCTAAGCGGTGGTCAAAACATACACTTAATAGCAGAAGGTAAACTGAAGCTGAAAGCTTGATGAAATTAGAAGCTTAACAAACTCAAAAGCTTAAACACAATAAGAAGCTTAGCAAAATCCAGAACTTAGCAGAAGATGGTAAGCACACAGTAGACCGTCTTAAATCAAATACAGATAGAGAGCAGACAAGTAGAGCACTTTGCAAATCAGAAATCCTCAACAGACAGGAAGCACACAGCAGCCTATCTGAGTTTGAAAACAAACAGACAGAGCCAGCGGAAGCAGTACAAACAAACAGAGGCGTTCAAAGGACAGAAAGCACACAGTAGTCTGTCAAATACAAAAGCAGAGAGAACAGACAGAAGCCGAACAGAACACAAACAAAAGTGGGACACTAGCATTCAAAGCATACAGACAGAACGGGTAATCAACCTGTGAATAGAACGAGGAAACCTCACTCGTAAATAGAACAGGTGGGAACCTGTGAACAGAAAGGGGATACCACCAGTGAAACAGAAGGACGTCCTACATAGCGCGCTACGAGATAGCTAAACCAGCCATCCAAGGTTCATATACAGAGATACTAGGTCACAAAACAGAAGCTTTCAGAGCATATCAAAGCCTTATACAGAACAAAACAGAATTCTTTATCAGACTGGAGCGGAAAGCAGAAGCTTAAGGAAACAGAACAGGGGGTGTTGCTGAGCGCTAACACCCAAGCCTAAGGTTTAATACAATCAAAAACAGAATTCACAAGCCGGAATAGAAGTTTTAAGCAAAGACCAATGAAAAATGAAAGTCAAAACCAAAGTCAAAAGCTGAAACTCACTTTGAGAGCAAATTAGAGGTCCAAGGATTATTGAAGATTTTCAAACCAAAGTACACATATACATGTGATAAAACATATAAAAACAGATATTACTCGAAAATAGGAATCCAACGCCGCAAATGGCACTCAAAACGGAGCTTAGATGAGGAAGTTATGCAAAAACAAAGGCAGGTCCGAACATGCGTCCGATCTTGCATGTTCGGACATACGCCGAGAGTCTGAAAATATACCCGCGCATGATGTCCGAACTTCAATGTTCGGACACTGCAAAAACTGCAAATCGATTGCAGAAAACAACCAGAACCAAGCCATAAATCCCCCACAAAACATACATAACTTATAGTATCAAAATAGCCAACCGAAAACATACATCCACGGGGTTTTAACGCATCAAATGCACATCAAAATAAGCCAAGAAACATCACCAATCAGAGAGTCAAAAGATGCATATACAGAAACCGAAATGGAACCCCCATGGGTGAATACACCCACCCGAATCCATTCACCACCTACCACACATCCGAAGCTAAGCGATCACTGCGGACTCTACGAAACGCCTTCCTCGAATTCCCACTCGAACGACAATCCCTCAAATTGAACCATTCCCAAATACAAAATCAAAATCATAAAGGAGAAAAGAAAACTCAACAGAGAAGAGAACCGAAATGTACAAATCAAACCTGACGATCAACCGACTACCAACACCGAAACTCCATTAGCAAATCTCCATCGATCGATTATAGGGAGGAGATTGATGAAAAGGAAGAGAAGCAAAGGGAGGAAGAATATGAAAAGTGAGAGAGGGTTGAGGAAGCGGGGAAACTGTCGTGGAAGGAGAAGAACGTGAATAGATAATAAGAAAAGAAAGTTAGGAAATATAAAAAGAAAAAAAAATTATCTTCCTAACTCCTTAATTATCAATAAAACGAAAAGGACGACTTTAACCCTCCTTCCACCAGCCACCATACTAACACTAGGAGAATGTCATAAAAACATTATTATAAGACCGAAATCAATAAGAACTCCCTTGCGAATTAGAAAGAAAATAAAAAAATATCTGGGGCATAACAACATACCCCCCTTAAAAAGAATTTCGTCCTCGAAATTTGACGAAACTCGGAATACGAATAAATGCACTTCCAGTGCCATAATACTACGAATACTCACAAGGAACTAACACTCGGAACAGAACCCACTGTTTGATTTATTGACAGAAGCACGAATAGAAAATTACTAACATATAGCTCTACGGCACAGAAGGGAAATCTCGCCCATTCCAGAAGCTCTATCCTCAAAGAGCTAACACTCAAGTTTACTGCTAGACTTACTGACAGAAGGGCGGAACATAAGATCACTAACTCTCAGCCCAAAAGCAATTGAACTCTCAGAAGTCGTCCTAACCCAAGGACCAAGCGCACTCACAAGCTCACACCAGTACACAACATAAAACATACAAGCCTAGCACATATCCCAAGCTCACAAATGAAGCACACATCACTATCAGAATAGATCTCACATTCGGTCATCCTTTCCCAAAGGGCCCGACTCCCTCAGACTCATTCTTAGAACACATAAGCACATGAAAACTAACACTACGCTTCTGCTGCTCTACTCTGATGGGGGACCACCACAGAGTAGACACACATAAAAAAACACCAAATAACAATCAAAATCACGTAGAAGATAGCACATAGCAGATAGCAGGCAAGACACGGAACGTAGACATGCAGACACCCACAAATCCCAACGAAAACCAAACCTAGCTCTGATACCACTAAATGTAACGACCCCAAAACCACCCTGGTTGAGAGACCGTTACACGCCGCACACTTATTACCTAAAACACGCAAGGCTACACTATCGAAACCCCAAAACTGAACTAATGCTCATATATTACCAACTAAACGATTACAACATGTCTTTACAATACAGAGGCGGAAGCCAAACTGAAATACAAAGCATAATCTAAATACAACTGGCCACCATGGCCAAACAAGCTGAATACAAAACTTGAATACCAAAACGAAAAGGAAAACCTGAATCTTCAAGCACGAACTAAAACCTACAAATCAGACGGAAGTAGGGGTGAGACAAACTATAGCTCAGCAGGTGATAAACTTCATCAGCTGAGCATGCTCAAAACAGATACTGAACATGCATATATATATATATATATTTATACATAAATGAAATCGCTTAGCCAGAGAAAAATTAGAGACAAAGCGGAAGTCTTCAAACAGACTGAAGTCTAAAACACAAGGAGCTAAGCGGTGGTCAAAACATACACTTAATGGCAGAAGGTAAACTGAAGCTGAAAGCTTGACGAAATCAGAAGCTAAACAAACTCAAAAGCTTAAACACAATAAGAAGCTTAGCAAAATCCAAAACTTAGTAGAAGATGGTAAGCACACAGCAGACCGTCTCAAATCAAATACAGATAGAGAGCAGACAAGTAGAGCACTTTGCAAATCAGAAATCCTCAACAGACGGGAAGCACACAGCAGCCTATCTGAGTTTGAAAACAAACAGACAGAGCCAGCGGAAGCAGTACAAACAAACAGAGGCGTTCAAAGGATAGAAAGCAAACAGTAGTCTGTCAAATACAAAAGCAGAGAGAACAGACGGAAGCCGAACAGAACACGAACAAAAGTGGGACACTAGCATTCAAAGCATACATACAGAACGGGTAAACAACCCGTGAACAGAACGAGGAAACCTCACTTGTAAACAGAACAGGTGGGAACCTGTGTACAGAACGGGGATACCACCCGTGAAACAGAAGGAAGTCCTACATAGCGCGCTACGAGATAGCTAAACCAGCCATCCAAGGTTCATATACAGAGATACTAGGTCCCAAAACAGAAGCTTTCAGAGCAGATCAAAGCCTTATACAGAACAGAATGGAGTTCTTTATCAGACTAGAGCAGAAAGCAGAAGCTTTAGGAAACAGAACAGGGGGTGTTGCTGCACGCTAACACCCAAGCCTAAGGTTTAATACAATCAAAAACAGAATTCACAAGTAGGAACAAAATTTTTAAGCCAAGACCAATGAAATATGAAAGTCAAAACCAAAGTCAAAAGCTGAAACTCACTTTGAGAGCAAATTAGAGGTCCAAGGACTATTGAAGATTTTCAAACCAAAGTATACATATACATGTGATAAAACATATAAAAACAGATAGTACTCAAAAATAGGAATCCAACACCGCAAACGGCACTTAAAACAGAGCTCAGACGAAGAAGTTATGCAAAAACAAATGTAGGTCCGAAAATGCGTCCGATCTTGCATGTTCGGACATACGCCGAGAGTCCGAAAATCTACCCACGCATGATGTCCGAACTTCAATGTTCGTACACTGCGAAAACTGCAAAATTGATTGCGGAAAACAGCCAGAACCAAGCCGTAAATCCCCCATAAAACATACATAACTTATAGTATCAAAATAGCCAACCGAAAACATACATCCACGGGGTTTTAACGCATCAAATGCACATCAAAATCAGCCAAGAAACATCACCAATCAGAGAGTCAAAGAATGCATATACAGAAACCGAAACAGAACACCCGTGGGTGAACACACCCACCCGAATCCATTCACCACCTACCTCACATCCGAAGCTAAGCGATCTCTACTGACTCAATGAAACGCCTTCCTCGAATTCCTACTCGAACGACAATCCCTCGAATTGAACCATTCCCAAATACAAAATCAAAATCATAAAGGAGAAAAGAAAACTCAACGGAGAAGATAACCGAAATGTACAAATCAAACCTGACGATCGACCGACTACCAACACCGAAACTCCATTAGCAAATCTCCATCGATCGATTATAGGGAGGAGATTGATGAAAAGGAAGAGAAGCAAAGGGAGGAAGAAGATATGAAAAGTGAGAGAGGGTTGAGGAAGCGAGGAAACTATCGTGGAAGGAGAAGAGCGTGAATAGATAATAAGAAAAGAAAGTTAGGAAATATAAAAAGAAAAAAAATTAACTTCCTAACTCCTTAATTATCAATAAAACGAAAAGGACGACTTTAACCCTCCTTCCACCAGCCACCATACTAACACTAGGAGAATGTCATAAAAACATTATTATAAGACCGAAATCAATAAGAACTCCCTTTGCGAAATAGAAAGAAAATAAAAAAAAATCGGGGGCATAATAGGATCTCTAGTCACTCAGCTCTAAGAGAAAATAAGCAAGGGTGAGGCACGCACTGCTTTGGCTAAGATACATGGAATACATCGTGCGCTCTCCCTAACTCTGCAGGTAATTTTAGCTTGTAAGCTAATGGTCCCGCTCGCTTCATGATGAGGCGTAGACCCACGTACATTGGGCTTGGTTTGCCCCTTTTTGTTCCTAAGGTTATATTATAGCTGATTTATTTACAACAAATTATTGCTGACCTCGTTCCAATATGGCAGTGTCATTCATGGTCTTATCTTAATTTGGAAACAGAGGTATCTCAATTGGTGCAGTATCGTTAATTGTACATGCACACGATTAGGTCTACATCATATCCAGATTTTTGGGATTACTAGCGTAGAATATATTTTGCATTATTATTATCTTCACTCATTGGTTTCCAGTTGAGGTGAAGTATGACATTGGCTATACTTAGTACTTACTGCTCTTCGCATTTGTCTCCGTAATGCTGAGACATACTAGCCTTTATGTCCATGGAGATAATGCTTCTCATCCGTGCCTCCAGGTGGTTTGTTTCGGAGTAATACATTTGTTGTAGTCTTTGCTACAAGTTTCTCAATAATGTACATTATATTCTCCTGTGTATCGGGGTAGCAACAACGTTCGTATGGTTTACCCTGTTTCCTGCTAGGGGAATCCATCTGTTGTGCTCGTGTTTCTGTTTTGCATCTTCAGCATTCGGCATAGTATGCTCTTTGGCAATTGAGGTATTTTCCCCCAGATGTATTCTATATACTTTTTCCCATTGTTAATTCTTCAGAAGTGTACTCATACATTCGTGTGTCTCAGTGTGAGTGTATAGCGTTGTATGCTGTATATAATTGTGGTGTCTCCCATAATGCTCCAAACCGTTGTATCGTCCACCTTCAATTTAATTCCGCATCTTCGTGTTCTTTGCGAGCATTGCTCATTTGTTTTTGTCAATGTATTCATTACTAATGGCTGTTTAGGGTGGTCGCTTCCATGCGCACCATGTCCTAGTCAATTCGATAGTTGTTGGTTATCATGCCGTTAGCTCATAGCTCTAGGCATCCGCTAGTGTACTAGCTCTACCTTTCCTTAGTGTCTAACCGTATGTTTACATTCACATTATTCGGTATGTTCCTTTTTGGGTGGCAAGGATTTGCTTGATCCTTATCAGGGTTTAACCTATTACTCGCCCATTTAATGGGTTTTCACGCTTTTGTCATCAGGTTGACCTTTGGCTTTCTTGTATTCGGGAGGTTTCCCTTTGGCTTCATTTTGTATTAACCACTCCTCTATGGAGTTACAACTTGGTCGTACTATATTCGTGGTTTTTGGTTCCTCTAATCACATTGGTTTAACTGGGGTTCTTCTTGTCCATTATTCGAGGTAGCTCGTTGTACTGGTCTGGACTAGCTTCTCTGACCTTGGTATGAAGTTAACTACTTCTCGTGTTCCTTACACTACTCGTCTACATGCATGGGGTACCCTACTGATACATTACTACTTACCCGACTAACTTATAAATAAGTCTGTCAAGCCCACATGCTCCTATCAGAGTGCGGTCGTCCCATGTCATGTTTTTGTACACTTGTAGTGTCCGTCACACGGTTAGTGAAGTATTCTATTGCTAATCTCCTTCCTTAATGGATGTCCTTATTGTAGTCAATTTGTATTGTCGGTTATCTTGTCGTTGGTTCTGTTGTCCTAGTGGTATGGGTTGGAAAGGTGATTGGAGGCGCTACTTTGCTCTATAGGACTCATGTCCTAGTAGTGGTTCGTTGGTTATATTCATTTAAGCTCATGCATTACAACGTTTTAACTTTGTGTCTTCTTCGTGTTTGGTTGATGTGGTACTCCTTTCTAAAAGTCGTATCTTGGGTGTTAGTTATTTAAGCATTCGACGTCGATTCGCCTTCACGGCTGCAATTGTTTAAGGTAGTACCCACACCGCGGTATAATGCATCAAGTATTTCCTTTGACGTGGTCATTGTATCTCCCGACGCCTTAGTAGGTTATTACTTGGGCTTCTCGCCTTTGCCCTCCTTTTTGGAGTTAGCAACATTATTGGTTTTCATTTTTGGTTCTACTAAGGACTATAAATGTTCTCTCTTCTCTCAGGTGTTTATTGAGCATTGACATGTGCCGTTGCGGGCATAACATCAACCCTGATCGTTCGTGATCATATTCCATTTACAATTCCCGATATAGTGTGGGGGTGAGTTGTCATCTTTGGACATTTATATTTTCTCCCTCATTAGTTCAACTGAATGTACTGTATATTGTGTTACAGCTTGACCGCTCGGCTCTTTTCTCCCCAACTATTCTCAATGACGGTGGTGTATCTACGAAGGGTTATAGAATTTCATATGAGGTCATGGTTGTCCTAAGGACTAAACATTCATCACTAGTAGTGACCTCCATTCCATGATGGTCTATTTTTATGGTATTGGGCTCATAAGCCATAGTTGTAGATTCACTAACATTCAAACCGGTGTAAGTTACAATGGTTACGTACTTTCTGTAGTTGCAATGGTCGGACCCTTTGGGTCCTTCCGAGATTTATTGGCCTTCAATACTAAGGGTTTGTGTGTAAATTTGTATGAAAATTGATGGTTACCAGTAGTCATGGTGTCATACCCTCTAATCTTCCTGGTTATTCAAGATTGGTGGTAATTGTAGAACTTGATGGGGCAAGTGCGCAAGGTAGTTAAAAGTTTCAGTGTAAGGATGCATAGCGCTTGTTGTAGCAAGTGCGCCATGCAGGTTGAAATATAGGTTGTGTAACTATTGGTCTCGTTGACTCTTTCATCGTTGTGTGTTGGCTAGGTAATTTCAGTTTTCAAAAGGGTAGTAGTGTGGGTGTTTAAAAATGTATTCATTGCGGTCCAGACAGTCTTCCTGGCGATTCTATTTCTAGGCTATCTAAATTAGGTTATCTGCTGATTTCTGTAGCGTGGATGCTTCATGGTAGTGTAAGCGTTTGGGGATATGTTCAAACATACATATACAAGCTCATTAAGGTTTATGGGTTCACCTGGGTTGCATACACATTGCTAGATCCAAAATCGTTCGCAAAAGATGAATGAGTAATCAACACAACTTCATACACTTACAACATTATTCACTCTACTATTCGAGACTAAAGTATAATAACAAAATAATCAAAAGTTTTCCTTGACTACTATCCCCTTAGGCTCTAGTATTTGTGGATGTCTGACCATCTCATGGTGCTTCTGGTCCAGCAGATGGTGCACTCTGATTGCCCCTAGGTGGGCGGTAGAATTTGCTCTCTGGGTTGGAGTAGCACTCGTAAGCACGGTGATCCTCCTTGCGGCAATAGCGGCAAGTCACTGTCCAGCTACCACAGTCTAGACCTGGGTGGTTCTTGCGACAGTGCTGGCAGAAGAAATATCGCTTGGGTTTTCCTGCGCCTGTTATGGCACTCAATAAGGTTAAGAAATGGGAAGGTATAAGATTTTAGGTTAGGATTTAATTCAAGAGGAGGGTATCCTTACCCTTATATGGCATGGAACTCGAAGGCTACGCCTCTTTTGCTGGGCCGGCCAACCGAGGGATGGGCTCTTTCCCCTTCAATCCCTGGTGGCTCGTCTACCCCTTCTTCTTACTGAAGAATTTCCTATGACGGATTTGGAATTAAGGCCCCATTCTTTTGCACACCGTTCAGCTGGTTTATGTATTATCAACTGGATTAATCACCTTAGTTCATTCTTTTACAATCAGCTATCAGTCAATATCAGCTATCAGCTACAAGCTATTTAAACTCAAATTGTCTCTCATGTTCAACTGGTTTAACATGTTTGACTGGGTTGACCAATTCAACACATTCTTTTACAATCAGCCATTAGTCAATATCAGCTAGTATAAACTATCAGCTAGATGCAAAAGAATAAGGTCTAATAATTGTCATATGAAAATATACAGATAGCAAGGTCAAAGCTAGGTAAGTTCTTACTTTCCCTTCTTCGAGCTCTCATCAAGAGATGCTCCTTCTTCCTTGGACTCCGTCTCAGGGATCTTTCTCTTCTGCTCAAGGACCTCATCTCGAGTCTGGAGCATCAGCTCTGTCCTTGAAGAAGCATCATAACACTCCTACAACTCATTCGTAAAGCTTCATGCATTTTAAGGTGAGTTAAATAATGTGGGTATTAGAAAAGGGTTTACTCCTATACCTACACAGTAGTGTGAAGGGTAGCACCCATCGCAGTCTGGATGCGGGAGAGTAGTCCTCCACGGAACTTCTCGACCTTAAATGTCTCTGAGTAGTCTACTCCAGGGATGAAGTCCAGGAGACCGATGAATCTAGCGTAGTACTCATCCACGGTCAGACTCCTCTGTGACAAGGTCTCGAACTCTCGGCGCTTCTTCTTCTTCAAGTGCGCCGGGTAGTACTTTCCCCTCAACAGCTCCACAAATGCTGCCCATGTAAAGTCGGGCGTAGCTAGATGATGGTCCTTGAAAAATCTCTACCAGATGCTGGCTGCATCGTTCAGATGGAAAGCAGCAATCACAATTCTATGCTCAGTAGGCACTCGTAAAGCCTCGTAGGCCTTCTCGTGCTCAATGATAAAACACTCTAAGGCTATGGGGTCTGGCTCTGAAATACCCCAAACCTAGATATGTCAATTAAATGTTAAACTATGGTATTATAAGGCTAAAAGTGCCTTAGAAATGTTAGAAAGCAATTTAAACCATAGTAAACACAATAAAGTACCATTAAAACAGTTTGAGCAAAAACATGCTCTAAACTTGGGATAACCTTGATTAGGACCCAAAGAGCTTAACAAGGGCTTATTAACATGCTAATGGACATGTTAAACCAATTACCAAAGAAAACCAACCTCAAAAACTAATTTAAACACAAATTGTGCTTTAAGGAGTCTTAAAGCACATTTTTGAAAAATTGTCTTAGAAATGGGTTTTGAGTGGCTAAATGCCCATGATACACCTTAATCAATATGTGTACTACTTAGTATCACATTAGGAAGCCTAAATCAATGGGAAATCAAACATTTCACAAATTTGTGCACTAATGATGAATAGTACCCAAATCGTGCCCAAAATAAGTCAAATGACTTCTTTAAGTGGTCAATGGTCAAACTAGGCCATATATATATATATATCTTAACTAAGGCATGGGGGCCAGTTTTAGAGGTGGTGAGTCATCACCATGCCATCCAACTAAAGTAAAAGTAGAAGAAATAAAGAAAAAGACTATTTGCTTTTATGACTTAAATATCTTACAAGTACTCTCTCTCACCTCATTTTATTCATTCCTTCTTGTTCCCACCATCTTCTTACTTCATGCTCTCAATCAAAACCATTCATGCTACAGCACCTCTCTTCTCCATCTTCATTTCCTGCCAAATCCAACTCCATGCTCCAAATCAAATTCTAAGAGCATATTTGTGCTAGTTAGACCAAGCCCTTCATTTCCCTCTTTTCAAAACTTCAAGAACTCAATTTTCAATCCATGGCGAATCTCCATTTAAGGGGGAAAAGCTCAGCTTCTTACACCTTGTTGTTATCCTTTGTTCCAATGTAATAAAAGTCAATGAAAAATCAAATTTCCTTTCATTTTGGACATGGCCGAAAATCACCGTTAGTGATGCCTTGTCCTGATCATTTTAGTAGCTTGATTCATGCTTCAAAGGACTATAAGAAGTCCCACCTTGCTTCCTTATCAAGCTCTCTTTCAAATTCCAAAGGTAAACACCAATTCCAGTGTATTAAAACACTTCTTGTAATCTAGGGTTTGTTCATGAGTTAAAGTACAATGCTTGATACTCATTACCCTTATTTTTATATTGGTTGAAAAATTGACAAGTGAGTAAAGCCCTTGCCGGTTTGCAATCAAGAAAAATAAGAGAAAACAAGTGAGAAAAGCTTGGAAAACAAAAGGTAAATGACTTACCTTATGGGGTTTAATGTTTTATGGAGGGGTGCTTAGGTGAGTGTGCAGACGTTGTAAAGTGAGTGGTTAAACTGGGGAAGAAATAAAAGAAAAGAAATTAAAAACTCAAAATAAACGTCGGGCTGCAAACAAATCCCGGTCGTGGTAGTATAGTGAAATGTAAGCGACCGGATGTCGAACCGTGGGACTAATATACATATAATAGTACCTAAGCGTGTCACAAAAAAGGGGGATTAATTGACTTGTATTATAAATAAAAAGGAAAGATAAAATAAACTAAGTTAATAAATAAATTAAACGGGACTCTGGGTCAGGTTAATATGATCTGCTTAATTATGCTATCTCTACTGGTTTAATTATAATTGTTTGGCAAAATTCCTCTTATTATCTTAAGGACTAAATCATAGCCTCAAAAGAACTCGTTTACCTGAAAATGCAAGGTTCTAATCAAGGTTCAAGCACAATGCGTGTAAACGGACGGTTTAGATATGAGAAATTATTTATGCATCTGAAAATACTAACTTATTAAATCATAATAAGCTTTCTCCAAATTTACGGCTTAATTAACCTATCTATTTATCACCTGGTCTGATCAAAATAGACTTAGCAAGCAATTTAATGAACTCATGACATTTATTAAAAAGGCGAGAGATAAGCTTTAAAACGCAACAAACTGTATATAATTAAAACCAGTAAAAATATTGCATAATTAATACAAACACATAATAACCGTTCCCAGAGTATAAATATTCTAGCCTAACATATTAAATAGATAAACAGAAACAAGAGTAGTAGAAATCATCTGTAGTCACTCTTGCATTCGTTCTGCTATTTTGTATACGTAGGACTAGAGGTGGATATGGTGGAATGTAGAAATAAATAAAATGGAGAAGGCGGGAGAAGAGAAATGGGATGATGTGTGAGGTTTGTGGTGAAGTGGAGCGATGGGTCGTCGATGGATGGATTGCTGGTGGAGGATCTGTTTTGTGGTGAAGTTACGTGCGTTTATATAGGGAAAGGAAGAAGCGGCAGAGAAGGAAGAAGAAGGAGGAGACAGGCTGGATCACGCGTGAACAAGATAAGGGAGTCATTGATTGCTCCTCATTAATTGCAGGGGACAGAGCTGAGGAAAATAAGGTGTCGATGGGCGAAGTAGATGGATATGGCAGAAACAAGTCGACGGGCGAAGTCGACGCGAAGAAGAAACTGGCGCGACTGATTTTAGTTACGTCCGCCTAAGCAACCGCCTCTGTTTGGGCGGTTCCATACATGTCCGCCTCTACAACCGCCTGAAACTAGGCGGTTCCCCTTGGTTCTCCGCTGTCGTCCGCCTTCACTACCGCCCAAAGCTAGGCGGTTCTTCTTGCGTCCGCCTTCACTACCGCCCACATCTAGGCGGTTGCTTGTGATTCGTCCGCCCCCTTAACAGGCGGTTACACATGCGGTCACAAGCATAAACATTGACCTATTTTCCTTCCGACTTTGACCGGCTCTAGATTCTTCGTTTGGACTCCGTTTTCTAAGCCGTTTGCGTCTATGCGTTCGTCTCCTCGTCTACTTTACTCCCCTTGGTTTTCCTCATGTTAAACCAATAATTTGTGAGATAAACAATAAAACATAAACTAGAGGAAAACTAACCGAAGTGGAGAAATGAGCAAGAAAAGTGCTAATATTATATATGAAATACACCTATAAAACATGCTCATTTGGACACTTATCACACCCCCCACACTTATCTTTTTGCTTGTCCTCAAGCAAAACCATGTACCCAAGTAAGTAGGGAATGCTCAACACTAACAAAATATTATTATGAAGGGTAGGATAAAGAAGTGAACAGTACTTGATCTTTTTAACTTATTGAGGAGTGTGAAAATCAACTGCTGGTGGCATAGGTGTGCTCAGGGTAAAAATAAAATATAGAGTTTCGGGGTATGATCCAAGGTACTTCAATGTTTCTTTTATGTGACTCTGAGAACTTTTACCATGACCAACTTCTCTCAAGAATGGGCATTGAGGAGAAAACAAAAGGAAAAATAGATTCATGCTTTTGTTTCACTTTTGCATAAGAGATGAGAAAATGTAGGCATCACGCCTTTGTTTTAAGAACACTCAACTCTCTTTGTTGGTTACCAATGGTGTCTCGCAAGTCCCTTATTATTATTTTTCTTTCTTTTTTTTAACAGAAAAGCACCCTTAGCAATCCCTAAGAGAGAAGACAGAAAGAAACCCTGAGCAATAAATCCAACCATTTGCAGATTATTTGGTCACACCGCATATAAAATTCTCCTCAAAAGTAATCAAAATTTTAAAATTTGTACCATTTATCCCACAATTCATAACAGTATTTATTCTTAAAGAGAACAACCCACATATAAAGGGTACATAATATTGAATTGGACAAACGAAAGATAAGCAGAGAGATTAAGCATTTAAGCACAAAATTCCACCGAAAGGGTACACTCCCCCATACTTAATTTGAACAATGTCCTCATTGTTCACCAGAAAAAACAAGGGAAGGTTTCAGAAGACCTTTTCGGTAAGTAGATAAAATAGAGATAACACACAAGATCACAAATAAACATTTAAGCACATAAACGCTCCTCTGCAGTTTTTATTTAAATAAAAGCATAATTAAAGAGACTGGTACTCCCCTGATATTATTTTTGCTTGTTGGTAAAGGAGTTCCCCCACACTTGAGCTTCAGCTCAAGTAGCGTAGCTTGGTTGCAGTGTAGATATGAAGGTGCACCTGCATAAGACACTAGAAGCATCCATACTAAAAACGTGTTGAAAAGTTAGCAAAAAAAAAAATTTAAAGAGAACCTGGAAATTAAAAAGAGCATAAAAGCAAATAAAATAAAAGTACATCCGGGTTGCCTCCCGGGAAGCTGCCCTTCTTTAACGTCTTTGGCTAGACGCCTGCTTCGTTATCCTGGATCAAAACAAAACGTTACCTCGGCATATAAAATAAGAAAATTAATACTCCACAAAATCTGGTGTTTGAGGAGGTACTGCCGGGAACGTAGTTCTAACAGAAGATCCGGCGGTGATGATTTTTCTTCCTCAAATTGGAGGATGTAAACATCATCCTCTTGTAGGTGAGGCTTGTAGAAAGAACGCTGATCGATATCATCTTCAGAGAAGGTTAATTCTTTGAAGGTGATAGTGGCATTTTGTTTGGATATATTAGCGGGAGGTGATGGCAATTCCTTCTCTTCATTTTCAAGGATGGAAGTATCCTCATCTTCTGGATAGAGCACAGAGAAGGATGGAAACTGGCGGTAGGCGACCGTAGAGGGAAGAGAGTAACTTACATCCGTAGTGGGGTATTCTACCTCTTGAATTATTTCGCTCTTTGGTTGCTGTTCTTGTAGAGCGAGTCTCTCCAGGTAGTCTGGTTGATCTTCTAACCAGAGTTGCTCTTGGAATATGAGACAATCCTCATAATCATGAGCTCCCCCACATACGGAGCAGTATAATACTGCGAATAGCAAAACTCTTGCTCGAACACCTGTTCCATTTGCCACGTACAGATTTTTTTTTTTGGTGTGTTTTTGTATATATGTAACACCCCTACTATTAATACAATGCTTATCGTCCAATCTCCTTACAAATCAGATACACGCAGCGGACATACTTTACTTACAATGGGTGATACAATGCCGTTAGTCACCCACGTGACTAACAAGGCTGCTACTTCTACATTCAGCATCGGTCTGATGGACCGGAATATCCGAGTACTACGCACTTATCATACCTACTCCAATTACCATTACCGAATCAAATACTACAACATCCCATTCATTACAATACTCCAAGTTCAATACCATGCAGTCTACATACCGAGTTTACTAAGTTCCAATCATTACAATACCCCTCCTTCAATCTCATACATACTCCTTACGAGTCTACACACTACCCGTTCCTCACAACTACTTACTTTCTAAATACAAGGGTGTGCCGCCGGACTCTCTCCTTGGCCACATCCGCTTCGGGTACCTGCGCACTAAAAAATGTCCCCCGAAGGGTCAGCTTTCGCCGAGCATGATACCGCATACCCCACGCGTACTAGTGAGGGTACGCCGACCACTTGGTCGAATACATGCGGTTCATTTATTCACACAACATGCATACATGCTTTCATACTCAATACTACATTACTTTCACAAGGCATACATACACACATACATTTCATTGCATTCAAGGTACACAATACAATCATCCAATACATACTTACCTTTTCCCGAATACACATACGCATTATATACACAATATACAATACTTGTTAGCTTTATTGGTCCACCCGGTTAATCGGGTGGAGATTACTCTTTTACTCATTACTTCATACATGCGCATACATACTCATACTCATACTTACTTACGGATCCATACTTACTTACTCTTACTCTTACTCAAGTTAAGTCGTCGGGACCTCCGGCCCTGGGGACTACACCGTACCCCCCACCTCCGGGATTTACTTGACTCACTAATCCGGGATGCTACCCATTTAAGGGATTTGGGCCGCGGACCAGTTTAAGAGTCAGGAATTGCAGCCAACCTCTTGTGACTCCGCATCCTCACGCGTGGCCGAAGCTATATCGGACTTGTACTCATTCCAATTTACTCACTTAAGTTAGGAGTTAGCTAGTTAGGAATTAGCACAAGTCAACATTCAAGCCACAATAACAATACATTGCTCATATATACATCCATACGAAATACAATACTATACACAAGTACACTACAAGATACAGATACACTTTATCTTCATCCACATTTTCATGAATTATACAAACTAGTGTTCAAGACAATAAACATCAAGAACACATAAATCAAGCACAAGTAAGTGCAATATAGTCCGATTCATGCATTTATCTTATTTAGGCGATCAAATAAGCACACAAATCGGGGTAACCAGATTAGGATACAGGGCATGAAGAAATCATACCTTTCACCGATTGTACTTGTATCCCAACGTTCCTCCGGTGTTCACAAATCAAATCCTATGATATACATACAAATGAACGATTAACTAACTACGATTACTTTACTTGTACTCTTACTATGTTCCCTACCTCATATTACTAAGTCCTTATATTTCTTATACTTACATCTTATTCACTTACTTCCATTCACTTGCAATGGCTTACTTACTTACATATACATGCACATATGTGTAGGTGGGTATACATACATATATATATATATATAATATATTACACTAGTTACATTCATTTAGTTTTAGTTTTTTTTTTTTTTTTTTTTTTGTAAGTTATGGGTCGACCGACCCACCGACCGACCCAACCCTGGGTCGGTCCATTCCAGTAAGTTTCGTTCTCTGAAATTTCTCCCGACCGACCCAGAACTATTCCGACCGACCCATACACCTCTGGGTCGGTCCATTGCCGAGAGTTTCGGGTCTGTTGTCCAAGCTCCGACCGACCCCGACCGACCCACCTCTGGGTCGGTCGAAGTGCGAAACTTCGACAACAGAAAATTCGAGTCCGACCGACCCACGTCCGACCCACGGCCCCTGGGTCGGTCCATTCCCGAGAGGTTCATTTTCGTTACCTAAGCTCCGACCGACCCACGGTCCGACCCGGCTCTGGCGGTCGGTAGCAGAAAGCTGCTACAGACTTTGTTTTTCAATTCTTTTCTTACCCATTCCTTCCCCAATCTTTCTACATGTAATCCCACATGTTTTAATGCCATTTAGGCTTCCTAAAATACCTCATTTATCCACCAACACCTTTGCTAAATTCATCAATTAACTTCCACAATTTCCTCACTTCCTTTCCACACTTACAACTGTTTTTCATCCTCCAATGCTACAGATTTTTGTTCCTACTTCTACAACACTCAATACTCCTACTACCTATACCATTATTAGCATCCCAAAGGCCTCATCTTACCATGCCAACTCATTTCCAAACAATTGCACCATCTATACCCAAGCCCAACTCCTGTCACCAATTCTTACACACTAATTCTTCCTAACTTCACCAATGTATTTCTATATACTTTGTTACAGATTTTGCACTTATTACTTCTCTCATACTACTACTACCCATACCATGGTCATTAAACATCTCTACTATCCCCAATACATACCTTGGTTCTCCCGTTCACCAAGTCGTCCACAAGTGCACATATTCTTACCAAAATTTTGCCATAGTTCATCTACTTTTCTTACTTGGCCACACATACCAAATCTCACCAATTCCATTCCTAATCTAGCCACACCCTTACAAGGGTCCTACCCAGCAATCAATACAAATATAAATCCATCCCAATACACCAATACTCCATCAAACATCAATACCAATACTCATACACAACCATTTGGCTCCAAGGCCTACAATTCACATACTAATGCACAAATACTCAAACTTACTCTCAAATACTCAAAACTTCATAAACTTCAATCCTAATACATTAGTTCGGTTTCTTTTATTCGTTTACCCATTCCATTACTCTAATGCACCAAAATTAACATTAATAAGGAGCTCTTACCTTGAGCTTTATAATTCCTTCATTCTTCTCATTTCTTCTCTTGTTTTCTCTCTTGTCCCATTCGGTTTTTGTGGGAATGGAGTTGCCAAACTCCATTCCCACCACCCATAGCATACAAAACAAGTATAATTAATATACTAACCCTTAGATTTATACTAATTCATTAGATGTTTTAAAAACAATTTCTAGGGTTTACCTCTTGAAGCTTTTAGGGGGGGTTTTAGCCCTTGATTCAAGAAGGTGCTCTCACCACCATTGGAGGGTTGATATTTTGCCCAAAAGAGAGAGGAAAAACAAGGCATTACAACAAGCCAAAATCGGCTACCAAAGAAAATGGAGAAAACTTGAATCTTTTGTGGAGATTTATACCTTGTTGGAAAGAGGAGACTCCAAGCTCCATAACGGTGTACTTTTCTCTTTGAATGGGGTATACCCACGAAAATCAACTTCCTCATTTTTGGATTTTGAAAAGAGAGAAGTGTAGAGGGTGATGAGGAGAGTAAGAATATGCAATTATTTTGCATTTGGAGTTCAAACGAAGTGGAGCATGCTAGAGAAGGAGGGAAGCCATTGTTGGTGTGGAGAAGCTCCAAAAATCGCCCCAGCTGAGAGAGGAAGGAGGGAGACGGTGAGAGAGGGAGAGATTGGAGAGAGAAGAGGGAAAGGTGGGAGTGAGAGGTGAGAGAGAGTTATTTTGCTTTTGTACTTTTACTTTTTGCTTTATGATTTACTTATTTGTTAGCTAGTTACATGTGTGTGTGAGGGGTTATTTAACCCTTTAAAAACCGGCCCCCTTACAATTATACTAGTTGGAGCGTTTTTCGTCTTTTACAGAAAACGCTCGTTATTTTACCCGGTTAGGTACTATTCACTAACCGGGCCCGTTTTCCGGAATTTCCTCGTTTAATTAATTTTATTGACTATTAAGCTCCCATAGATGCTTAATAATTATTATTTAATGATTTATAATTTTTTACGGGTCTGTTTGACCACTTAAAGTCACGTTTTCGGGTTTCCTCGAAAAACGTGCTCTAAAGTTCTATTAGCGTTTTAATACTTTATTTGGATCCGTTTTCTCGGGAGTTGTTCCCATATATTATTTAGGTCTTATTAAACCTTTAGAATCCATATAATACGCTAACCGAGGTCTCATACCTCCTATGGTTATTTAACGCTTATTTAGCGTTTTTCGCTTTTAAGCGTTTATTTATTTCTTTTAGATTTATTTTCCTTACTAATATTATTTAGGTACCATTAGGCCCTTAATTACGTATTAGATAAATTTTAATCCCTATATTTAAGTTCGGGGTATTTCAATCTACCCCCCTTAAGAACTTTGTCCTCAAAGTTGTCGAGGTTATGGGATTACTATACTTACCCCTTAATACTTGTCTAGTACCAAAGTCATACATCCTTCCTCCTTACGATTTCCAATCCATCCCTCAGGTTCCTACCTACCGTACTATACCAATACAATAGTTACTCCAATCCGCATTCCTACCAATCATCCGGTTCCTCATTACACGGTTCATACATACATACAGTGCAAAGCTATTCCCAACAAACGCAATACACATCACAATCCCGTAGGCACTCAGATCATTTCGACACAGGACTCCTCTATGTCCTGTTGCCCTTGGAATAATATAATATGCTACACTACTATCCTCTCCGGTATAACTTCCAACAATTACTTACTCTCCAGTCTAAGAAAATTCTTTTTCACTACTAATTAGAAATCTTCTAAAGCATACAACTCCAAGTTCCAATTATTTCATTACTCCTATCCTAAGTGTGATTCTTGTGACCACTTAAGGGGGAGCTTCAAGAATCATTCGACCCTGATGTGATCAGCATCAGTGTTGAACTATCTTTCCACCCCAATTTGTGTTCGGTTTCCCTTGATCTGATCAGGATCAAGTTCGACTTCCCACATCAGTTTCAAACAGTCAAGTATTTTAATGTTTTCATTTTCTATCTTTTGCCCTTTCTAGTCATGATACCGATTCATACATCTCCAAAGGATGGAATCAATCCATCAATCATCCTCACTCTACTTCCCAAATGCTTTACTCCGTGGTTCAATACCTAAATGCTCACTTCCTCAGCCTTCACTGCTTTCATCCATCACTCTCCAATATTCTAACTAAGGACTACAGTACTTATGAAATTCAATCGTGTTCAATTTACTTCCAATAACTTACTTACAAATACACTACTCCTAGAATTCATTCATCTACTATTCTTATTTACTTCGTACTACTTCTTCAAGGGCTGCAATACTTGTGGAGCTCCGTCCACTACTCGTTACTCTTTACTTACTAATACCCTTACGCTGGTGTTACAAGATGGGTACATTCCTGCTATGGTATTTGCATATTTAATGTCTAGTTACCATAGTTACAATATGAATGAGTACTTATGTTTATTTAACATAGTATCAATCATCAATTTGATTCTCATTTGTGCTATGCACATTATGGTTTATGTGTTTTATATTCACAAAGCTTACATTAAGCGGTTTTCGCTCTACCCCCCCCCCCTTAAAAGGGATTACGCCCACGTAATCTACCATATGTTATTATTATTAAACATTGGTTACTAAGTTCGGGCACTCTGAAGCGTTTTAGCTTCTTTACTGTTTATTACATAATATACCCTTGTCAAAGGGTCCTAATCGTAACATGGTTTAGTCTTTACACCAAGGATTCCTATATGAGTTTATTTAACTCATGATTAGTTCGGTTCTAGCCTAACCGGCTTCAAGGCATTAATAGCCATTCTATTATACTCACTAGGTACATTAATCTCCTAGCTAGGGCCCACTAGCTTCGCTGCGCGACCCTGATAGCTTGGTTATTCACCCTTCTTTTGTCCTTAATGTGCTATACATAACCTTTTATCCGTCTATTAGGGAATAAGGTTTACTAAACAAATTCGGTATTCTTTTACCGTGTTCAAACTCAATGAGTATAGATTTTAACCAGCTCTCTGGTGATCTATTATGTATACTATTCGTGCTTTCACGATTGTTTACTAAGTTCATCCGACTTATTGTCGGGCGAGGTTTACCACTACTTAGTCGTAGTGCTTCCTCTGTTGTCAATAGATTCTGGATTATACCAGTTCTTCTGGTTCAGTACAAGTGTCTTTACTTGTATGACCTTGCCTTGATATGCATCGGTCCTAGTGACTTTCTTAAGTCTCTTTTTCGCCCTTTTATTCCAATGGAATTCACACCTTGTGATTGTTAGTGTGTTTCACACTCTTCGTGCTTCTTTGGCCTTAGGCCGCACGGTTTGTTGCTAAGTTTTGCTGAACTAGCTAGTGCCATGTTTGTTGGTGAAAAGAAAGGTTTACTACTGTTTACATCCTCCATATCCCTAGCCATCCCATTAGATCATTAGCTGCACAAGTGCAATACCAAACACTCAGTCATACAGAGTGCAGAGGCGTAAACGCTTGACAGTAAGTCACTTATGTGATGGGTAAGGATATTTCTACTTGTTTTCTCATACTTATACTCCGCGTTATTATCTACTACTTCCTCATAGCGGTCGCTTGTTGCGCACCGTGTTCTTACTCATTGTACAACATTGTTTTTACTGTCTCTGTTACTGTGATAGTTTTCTCTTTACTCATTGCCATTGTCATTAGCACCATTTCCTTATGGTGTAAGTACACTAGGAGTTTCCCAGTTCATATGTATGATGATTGTTGTTGCATACCGTAATGGTATTATCTTCCCATTGTGGAGATGCCTTATCTCCACTCGGGTTTCATGTGTAGGTTAGCTTACCTCTCATTATTTGCTCATTTACGATACCATTTTACCAAGTGTCTTGGTTGACAAAGGGTGAAGTGATTTATCGGGTTACAAGCTCTCTTGAGCGTTGATCCTTCATGGTGTGCAATGTGCACTCACATTGATTGTTTGACAATGACTGTCCTCTCTAAGCTGAGCATTGGTTACAGGCTCTAGCTGTGTAGTTTTATTCTTGTATGTACGTCACCGGGACATCCCAAGAATTCCAGGGTCTTCTGTCCCGTTCTCCAATTGGAGGGTATTTTATCACTGACAAATGAAGGTTTTTTGTTGAGGGGTATGCTTCCGCTCATAAGTCTCGTGACGAGTTTTACCATGTTGGTGTTTATACAGTGGTTTCACAAACATGCCGTTCACACATGCTTAGGTGCATGTGAAGTATACTTGCTCCTGTAAGTCGTGATAGTTTGGATATCTCATTTCCTTATTCCATTGCCCCTTGGTAATATCTATTGCGTAGGCTTTATTGTTATAGTAGATGGAAGCCTTTACTAAGGGTTCACATCACCACTGCATTGGTGGTCTTCAGTTAACGAGGGTACCTTCCCTTGGGTTTCTCGTAGTGTCCAATGTGGTCTAGGCCAATGTTGGCATTATCCTGATTCTTATGCCTCTGTGTTATTAGCTACAGTAGGCATGAAGGGTAATTAAAAGCTTGTCAACTGTATACTAGGCTGGTGCTCTAGTGACAGTGACTCTGAGATGGCCATTACTCCAAGCCACTCAGGATGTTGGGTTTGAACTGATGGTCCAGTTGTTGATTTCTTGTCGTATGAGGTAATATCTCTTGCAAGTCTTGCCACCAAATGGTGTGGGTTATGCAACCATCGAGGTTTACCTAACATGGTTGGTTGATGGCTTTTAAGCCGTGTTGCTGCGAGCTATGCTCGTTGCAAGCTGCTTATTTCTGTTTTCACTCCTTGTGTACCCCATTGGTTGGAGGTATTACTGGGCCCCATGGTAAGTCGTGCCATCACGCTTCCGTTCATAGGAGGCCCTTTCTAGCATTCTGATGTTAATCAGTGCCTTTTGGGTAATTTAGGGTATTTCCTATTAAATGAAATCCCTTTTGTGTCCTAACCGAATGCTCATTCTAGCTTTTGTGCCTTTATCATGATGCTTTGTTCATCTGTTGCTAACTCGGACACCCTTCAAGGATTGCTCCTAGGTGTTGTTGTGTCATGCCGTTTCCCCGGCTAATTGTGAGGGTTATTACTATACCCCCTGTGGTATTGTATTTGAGTATCCCTTTTTGGGTTATAACGTCTCCCGTTCTTGGGTAGACTGTTTATACTTGTTCCTAGCGTTTGAGACTAGGTTTATTATTCCCTTCAATGATGGATTTTACTTTATGGTAATCTTGTAATTGCTCTTGGGAATCCTGTCCCGTTTGTTGAGCATTGTGGTGTTCACGTTAGGCAATTGCCTTACTGTGTTCAGGCTGGGTATCCCTTCCAGCTGTCATGGGTTGTTTGACATCTTGAGACATATTCAATGTCTATTCTTACTAGTCTGCGCTCCTCGCGCTTCCTAATTCTTATTCCTTATCTTCAGATGGATTCTCTGAGTTCCTTTGTACTTAATCGTCTGAGGTGTCCAGTTGTCCTGGTTAAAATTTACTTATGGTCCGTAGAACGGAGTTGACTACTTCCCGTGCGTCGTACGCTACATGTATACATACGTGGGGTACCATACTGATACGTTACCACTTACCCGACTACGTGTCAGGCCCGCAAGCTCCTTCGGAGTGCGGTTGTCCCACATCCCATAATTGGGTATACTTGTAGTGTTCGTCACACGCCTAGGTGAAGTATTCTGTTGTCAACTCCTCTTGTATCAATCTATGATACTCACCGAAATTTTGTTGGTTTGGTTTTAAAATCCAAGGTTTTAAAGAAAGTTATGGTTGAAAGATGGGTTTGGTTTTGAAAACAATGGTTCGGTGCTAAAAGAAATGTCTCATGGCATAGCCATGCTTGAGGTCTTGACCAAGTCTAGCGTCCCGCTGACTGGTATGTACTGAGTACCGTGGTCGGGTCGTTAAGCCTTCCCAAGGTTTCATACGTCTGGTTGTTAGGATGTGTGATCCTGTGGTTGTTTCATTACGGTCACCGTACATTACTATGTACTTGTGACATATTATTGTTCCTTACATATTCGTGTCGTTACTGCACTTGCCGTGGCAAGTGCGTGGTACTGGTGGTTTTTGGGTAATCCTATGTCGATCACGGTACTGTTCCACTCGTGTGTGTTAGTCGTATTGACTGTTTCCTTGATTCTTATTGATCTATAATTGGTATACTCGATCCTTTAGGTAGTTTCTCGGCGGTCTAGACATGGCTGTCGTAGATCTGGGTACTTCTCCAATCCTTGGAGATTCCCTTTACTTGGTTTAAAGTTGTTCCTTGTGGCTCGTTCCCACACACTTGTGGTGGTTACGGAACCTACCTTGTTTAGGCACTACCCTCGTAGTCCTATTGTGATTGTATCTCATGGTTATGCTTATAGTTGTCTGAGCTATATTGGCCAGATATTGCAATCTTTTGGCGTTGTAGTTTGGAGTTAATTGTCCCTGATTATGTTCTTAGCCAGCTAGCATGCCGTTTGGTGGTGCTGCTTGACTATTACTGTTGTCCCGCAGACTTGTGTCTCGGGTTATGTTATTACTCCTTTTTCCATTTCGTTGTACCGTCAGTGCTTCTTTCCTGCTGCTGGTTGACTAGCCAGGTCTCGCGACTGCTAAGCACGTCGCCCCATGCTGTTGTAAGTTGCAGCCTCCTCGTGGTTGGAGTGCTCGTTCCACCGCCATGGAGTGCGGGTATTGTGGTTTAACCGGGATCCCTTTCCGGGCTTCCAATCCTTGGAATATACTAATGTCGGTTCTTGTTTACAGTGTGATTGCTTCATCAGTCCGATCGGTTTCCCCGAGAAGATTCTTCTCTCTCTGGCGTCCTTTCCCAGTTATACAGTGGGGGTTTGCGGCGGGCGGGACTGGTATTGTAGGTATCCGGTACTCACCGGTAGTTCCTAACTAGCATATCTAATGCTAACACTCAGCCCTTAGCCCTAAGCTTCTAATTCCTAACTCGGCATTCCTAAACTCGGTATTTCCAGTCATCAGAGCGATACTTCGCTCTGATACCACTTTTTGTAACACCCCTACTATTAATACAATGCTTATCGTCCAATCTCCTTACAAATCAGATACACGCAGCGGACATACTTTACTTACAATGGGTGATACAATGCCGTTAGTCACCCACGTGACTAACAAGGCTGCTACTACTTACATCAGCATCGGTCTGATGGACCGGAAATCCGAGTACTACGCACTTATCATACCTACTCCAATTACCGAATCAAATACTACAACATCCCATTCATTACAATACTCCAAGTTCAATACCATGCAGTCTACATACCGAGTTACTAAGTTCCAATTACAATTACAATACCTCTTCAATCTCATACATACTCCTACGAGTCTACACACTACCCGTTCCTCACAACTACTTACTTTCTAAATACAAGGGTGTGCCGCCGGACTCTCTCCTTGGCCACATCCGCTTCGGGTACCTGCGCACTAAAAAATGTCCCCCGAAGGGGTCAGCTTTCGCCGAGCATGATAACCGCATACCCCGCGTACTAGTGAGGGTACGCCGACCACTTGGTCGAATACATGCGGTTCATTTATTCACACAACATGCATACATGCTTTCATACTCAATACTACATTACTTTCACAAGGCATACATACACACATACATTTCATTGCATTCAAGGTACACAATACAATCATCCAATACATACTTACCTTTTCCCAATACACATACGCATTATATACACAATATACAATACTTGTTAGCTTTATTGGTCCACCGGGTTAATCGGGTGGAGATTACTCTTTTACTCATTACTTCATACATGCGCATACATACTCATACTCATACTTACTTACGGATCCATACTATTACTCTTACTCTTACTCAAGTTAAGTCGTCGGGACCTCCGGCCCTGGGGACTACACCGTCCCACCTCCGGGATTTACTTGACTCACTAATCCGGGATGCTACCCATTTAAGGGATTTGGGCCGCGGACCAGTTTAAGAGTCAGGAATTGCAGCCAACCTCTTGTGACTCCGCATCCTCACGCGTGGCCGAAGCTATATCGGACTTGTACTCATTCCAATTTACTCACTTAAGTTAGGAGTTAGCTAGTTAGGAATTAGCACAAGTCAACATTCAAGCCACAATAATACAATACATTGCTCATATATACATCCATACGAAATACAATACTATACACAAGTACACTACAAGATACAGATACACTTTATCTTCATCCACATTTTCATGAATTATACAAACTAGTGTTCAAGACAATAAAATCAAGAACACATAAATCAAGCACAAGTAAGTGCAATATAGTCCGATTCATGCATTTATCTTATTTAGGCGATCAAATAAGCACACAAATCGGGGTAACCAGATTAGGATACAGGGCATGAAGAAATCATACCTTTCACCGATGTACTTGTATCCCAACGTTCCTCCGGTGTTCACAAATCAAATCCTATGATATACATACAAATGAACGATTAACTAACTACGATTACTTTACTTGTACTCTTACTATGTTCCCTACCTCATATTTACTAAGTCCTTATATTTTTATACTTACATCTTATTCACTTACTTCCATTCACTTGCAATGGCTTACTTACTTACATATACATGCACATGTGTAGGTGGGTATACATACATAATTATATATATATATATATACAATAGTAATATTTAGTTTTAGTTTTTTTTTTTTTTTTTTTTGTAAGTTATGGGTCGACCGACCCACCGACCGACCCAACCCTGGGTCGGTCCATTCCAGTAAGTTTCGTTCTCTGAAATTTCTCCCGACCGACCCAGAACTATTCCGACCGACCCATACACCTCTGGGTCGGTCCATTGCCGAGAGTTTCGGGTCTGTTGTCCAAGCTCCGACCGACCCACCGACCGACCCACCTCTGGGTCGGTCGAAGTGCGAAACTTCGACAACAGAAAATTCGAGTCCGACCGACCCACGTCCGACCCACGGCCCCTGGGTCGGTCCATTCCCGAGAGGTTCTTTTCGTTACCTAAGCTCCGACCGACCCACGGTCCGACCCGGCTCTGGGTCGGTCGGTAGCAGAAAGCTGCTACAGACTTTGTTTTTCAATTCTTTTCTTACCCATTCCTTCCCCAATCTTTCTACATGTAATCCCACATGTTTTAATGCCATTTAGGCTTCCTAAAATACCTCAATTCATCCACCAACACCTTTGCTAAATTCATCAATTAACTTCCACAATTTCCTCACTTCCTTTCCACACTTACAACTGTTTTTCATCCTCCAATGCTACAGATTTTTGTTCCTACTTCTAACACTCAATACTCCTACTACCTATACCATTATTAGCATCCCAAAGGCCTCATCTTACCATGCCAATTCATTCCAAACAATTGCACCATCTATACCCAAGCCCAAACTCTTGTCACCAATTCTTACACACTAATCTTCCTAACTTCACCAATGTATTTCTATATACTTTGTTACAGATTTTGCACTTATTACTTCTCATACTACTACTACCATACCATGGTCATTAAACATCTCTACTATCCCCAATACATACCTTGGTTCTCCCGTTCACCAAGTCATCCACAAGTGCACATATTCTTACCAAAATTTTGCCATAGTTCATCTACTTTTCTTACTTGGCCACACATACCAAATCACCAATTCCATTCCTAATCTAGCCACACCCTTACAAGGGTCCTACCAGCAATCAATACAAATATAAATCCATCCCAATACACCAATACTCCATCAAACATCAATACCAATACTCATACACAACCATTTGGCTCCAAGGCCTACAATTCACATACTAATGCACAAATACTCAAACTTACTCTCAAATACTCAAAACTTCATAAACTTCAATCCTAATACATTAGTTCGGTTTCTTTTATTCGTTTACCCATTCCATTACTCTAATGCACCAAAATTAACATTAATAAAGAGCTCTTACCTTGAGCTTTATAATTCCTTCATTCTTCCATTTCTTCTCTTGTTTTCTCTCTTGTCCCATTCGGTTTTGTGGGGAATGGAGTTGCCAAACTCCATTCCCACCACCCATAGCATACAAAACAAGTATAATTAATATACTAACCCTTAGATTTATACTAATTCATTAAGATGTTTTAAACAAATTTCTAGGGTTTACCTCTTGAAGCTTTTAGGGGGGGTTTTAGCCCTTGATTCAAGAAGGTGCTCTCACCACCATTGGAGGGTTGATATTTTGCCAAAAGAGAGAGAGGAAAAACAAGGCATTACAACAAGCCAAAATCGGCTACCAAAGAAAAATGGAGAAAACTTGAATCTTTTGTGGAGATTTATACCTTGTTGGAAAGAGGAGACTCCAAGCTCCATAATGGTGTACTTTTCTCTTTGAATGGGGTATACCCACGAAAATCAACTTCCTCATTTTTGGATTTTGAAAAGAGAGAAGTGTAGAGGAGGTGATGAGGAGAGTAAGAATATGCAATTATTTTTGCATTTGGAGTTCAAACGAAGATGGAGCATGCTAGAGAAGGAGGGAAGCCATTGTTGGTGTTGGAGAAGCTCCAAAAATCGCCCCAGCTGAGAGAGGAAGGAGGGAGACGGTGAGAGAGGGAGAGATTGGAGAGAGAAGAGGGAAAGGTGGGAGTGAGAGGTGAGAGAGAGTTATTTTGCTTTTGTACTTTTACTTTTGCTTTATGATTTACTTATTTGTTAGCTAGTTACATGTGTGTGTGAGGGGTTATTTAACCCTTAAAAAACCGGCCCCTTACAATTATACTAGTTGGAGCGTTTTTCGTCTTTACAGAAAACGCTCGTTATTTTACCCGGTTTAGGTACTATTCATAACCGGGCCCGTTTTCCGGAATTTCCTCGTTTAATTAATTTATTGACTATTAAGCTCCCATAGATGCTTAATAATTATTATTTAATGATTTATAATTTTTACGGGTCTGTTTGACCACTTAAAGTCACGTTTTCGGGTTTCCTCGAAAAACGTGCTCTAAAGTTCTATTAGCGTTTAATACTTATTTGGATCCGTTTTCTTCGGGAGTTGTTCCCATATATTATTTAGGTCTTATTAAACCTTTAGAATCCATATAATACGCTAACCGAGGTCTCATACCTCCTATGGTTATTTAACGCTTATTTAGCGTTTTTCTGCTTTTAAGCGTTTATTTATTTCTTTTAGTTATTTTCCTTACTAATATTATTTAGGTACCATTAGGCCCTTATTACGTATTAGATAAATTTTAATCCCTATATTTAAGTTCGGGGTATTTCACTTTTGAAGGAATTAAATACAATAAGCAAATAGTGCCTTTTTCCACATTCTCTGATTGCTCACTTATTGTTCAATCAGTAAGCAAGGCTGTCGACACAGCACATGCAAACCGACTCAAATTAACATATAAGGGGTTATTTGGTCTTTATAGCTCAATTAAATTACATATGTTAATATATGTTACAAACTAGCTTATTTTTAGTTACTATTCACTATAACAAAACACGTAAAAGTGAAATATTAATTTCTTATTATTTTAAACTTCTAAATGTGATACTAAATAGTACACATATTAATAAAAGAGTATTAATGGTCATTTAGCCATTCAAAACTCATTTATACACCAGTTACTCAAAACGTGCTTTTAAGGCTCGTCAAAGCACATTTTGCGTTTTAACTTGTTTTCAAGCTCAGTTTTCTTTGGTAACTGATTAATTAAATTTATTAATTATATATAAGGTCTTAGTAAATTTATTAAGTCTAACCAAGGTTATTCCAAGCTTAGAGCATAATTCGCCCTTTGTTGCTTTTTAGGCAAATAATTGTATTTACTATTTATTAAATTGTTTACTAATATTCTAAGACTCTTTTTAGTCTTAATAAATTATAATTTAATATTTAAACAACCTTTTAAGGTTTGGGGTATTTCAATCTACCCCCCTTAAAAGAACTTTGTCCCCAAAGTTCACACTTCCCACATATCTTAAATATTAAAACATGGGGATCACTTATGAAACAATACTTCCATAACAACATCAACAACATACTTATATAACATGGGACTCAAGGTCTAAACAACATAATATCACTCAGACACAACGGTCTGTAACATAACTATATAACAACATCAACATGACATAAACAACCACATAGACAATGTATTCAAATACATGCCGTACACTCATAACTGAAACGGCTCTACCCCCCTTAAAAAGGGGTACGCCCCGTACCCTACACATACAAACACTAAGAAGTAAACAATAATGGGTACTTCGCCTTCATCTTATCTTCCAGCTCCCAAGTGGCCTCCTCGACGTCCTGGTTAGACCAGAGGACCTTCACCAGTCGTACAGACTTATGGCGAGTGTCTCGAGTCTTAGTATCCAGAATCCGTACGGGAGTCTCCACTGATCGCATGGTCGGCTCTAAGGTTAGCCTCTCAGGCTGAAGTACATGAGACGGATGAGACATATTTCTTCAACTGGGACACATGAAATACATCATGTACCTTGCCCAGCTCAGCAGGTAAATCAAGTCTGTAAGCTACTGGTCCTATCCGCTCCGTCACAACATAAGGCCCCACATATTTGGGCTCAACTTGCCTTTCTGGCCAAAACGAAACACTCCCTTCATGGGGGATACCCTAAGAATACCTGATCGCCTACAGCGAACTCCAGGTCACGTCTGCGCACATCAGCGTACGACTTCTGTCTATCCTGAGCTGCTTTCATGTTAGCCCGGATCTGGCGAACTTCTGCCTGAACTTGTTCCAGATACTCTGGTCCTATGATGACCGTCTCACTCGACTCATCCCAGCATAGAGGCGTGCGGCATGGTCTACCGTACAAGCCTGGAAAGGAGACATCTTGATCGAAGCATGGTAACTATTGTTGTAACTAAACTCGATCAGATGTAACTTATCAATCCAGCTGGTCTGAAAGTCAAGTGCACATGCACGTAACATCAAGTGTCTGGATGGTGCGCTCACTCTGACCATCTGTCTGTGGGTGAAACGCCGTACTCAACTTCAGTTCAGTACCCAGTGCTTCTCGTGTGGATCTCCAATACCTAGATAAGAATCTGGTATCTCTGTCAGATACAATCGTTTTCGGTACCCCATGATGTCTAACGATCTCCCTGTCAAAGAGCTCTGCAAGTCTTGCCACTTTCCAGGTGTCCTTCATCGGTATGAATCGGGCCACCTTGGTCAGTCGGTCAACAACAACCCAAATCATATTCAGACCTCCCCTTGTAGGCGGAAGTCCTACTACAAAGTCCATAGAAATGTCATGAAACTTCCACTCAGGCACTGGCATTGGCTGCACCATACCACCAGGCCGTCGGTGCTCAAACTTGACCTTCTGACAAGTGAGACACCTTAACACATAATCATTCACATCCTTTTTCATGCCAGCCCACCAAAATTAACGTCTCATACCCTTATACATCTTTGAAGCTCCAGGGTGAATCGATGTCGTAGAACAATGGGATTCTCAGTATGCGCTCCTTCAGCTCAGCGCTACTCCTGGGTATACACAGTCGGCCATTAAGCCTAATCAAGTCGTCGTCATGGAGTCTGAAGTCATACTTCTGACCCTCGAATGTCCCATCAATAAGTTTCTGTCTGATCTCCAACATATACTGATCCGTCATCTGAGCACTTCGCACCTCTTCAACCAAGCTAGTATGAGAGACCAGCGAATGGAGAGAGTGTGCTCGGCGACTCAGTGCGTCAGCTACCACATTTGCTTTCCCCTCTTTGTACTGTAAGTTAATGTCATAATCGTTTAAGAACTCAACCCACCTTCTTTGCCTCATGTTCAACTCCTTCTGAGTGAACAAGTACTTTAGACTCTTGTGGTCGGAATATATTGTCACACTTACCCCATACAAATGATGTCGCCATATCTTCAGTGCGAAGACAATGGCACCCAATTCTAGATCGTGGGTAGGGTAGTTCTCTTCGTGTTTCTTCAGCTGTCGGGAGGCGTATGCTACGACCTTCCCGTGTTGCATCAACACACAACCCATACCCTTACCTGATGCGTCGCAATAGACCTCAAAACCATCTGGACCGTCTGGTATAGTCAGGACTGGTGCAGATGTCAGAGCATCTTTAAGCTTCTGAAAGGAAATCTCACAGTCAGCTGTCCACTCGAATGGAGCATCCTTTTCATCAAGGAAGTCATCGGCTTCGAGACACTGGAGAAGTCCTTCACAAATCTCCTATAATATCCTGCCAGACCGAGGAAGCTCCTGATGTCGGTAACTGTCTTCGGTCTAGGCCAGGTGCGTACTGCATCTATCTTTGCCGGATCCACAGCGATCCCGGCCTCAGAAATCACATGGCCAAGAAAAAAACTTGGTCCAACCAAAATTCACACTTAGAAAATTTCGCATACAACTGATTCTTCTCAGTATCTGTAACACATTCTCAGGTGGTTTTCATGCTCACCTCTCGATTTCGAATACACAAGTATGTCATCGATGAAGACTACCACTGACTTGTCCAACTGATCTTGGAACAACGGTTCATTAGGTCCATGAACTTAGCTGGTGCATTGGATAAACCAAACGGCATGACCGTAAACTCATAATGTCCATATCTGGTTCTGAACGCTGTTTTCTCAATATCACTGTCCTTAACTGCAATCTGATGATAACCTGATCGTAGATCTATCTTGGAGAACACTGATGCTCCTCTCAACTGATCAAATAGGTCGTCGATGCGTGGTAAAGGATAACGGTTCTTCACCGTAACTGCATTCAGCTCTCGATAGTCAATACAAAGGCGGAGGCTACCGTCCTTCTTCTTCACGAAGAGGACCGGCGCTCCCCATGGTGAAACACTAGGGCGGATAAAGCCCTTGTCGAGTAGGTCTCTCAGCTGCTCCTTGAGCTCAATCATCTCTGCTGGAGCCATGCGATAGGGCGCCTTCGCAATAGGTCCAGTACCCGGAATCAAATCAATCTCAAACTCAACTTCCCTTGCTGGCGGCATGCCCGGCAGTTCCTTAGGAAATACATCAGGAAACTCCGAGACTACCGGCACATCTGGGCTAAACTCTGGGTCTCTCTCTATGTCCTGGACATAGCAGAGGTATACATCATTCCCTCGTCGTAGTTCATGAAACATAGCCATGGCGGTGATGATCTGAGTCGAAGGCTCCCTGGGCCTCTGGCGGTATGATATAGTAACCCCAGACGGACTCCGAAGAAGCAGTCGATGCTCGGCACACAGGATTCTGCCCTTGTACCGCTCCAACCAGTTCATCCCGATAATCACATCAAAGCCAAGTCCATCGAACTCTATCAAGTCGATTGGAAACTCCTCATCTCTGATCCGTATAACAACACCTCGGTGGTAGCGGGCACACCTGATCCGCTCTTTCGACGGGAGAGTGACTAGGAAGTCAGGCATCTCTTCACCGTCTAACCCCAGCCTCTTCGCAAAAGATAGCGAAATAAATGTGTGAGAGGCTCCAGAGTCGAACAAGATCGATGCATCCACGCCATTGACTGGGAAGGTACCGGTGAGAATTGTGCCGCTTTTGCCGGCTTCTGCTTCATTGCAGACACTCAGTATTCCTCCCGTTCCGAGAGCACAGCCTGATTGATTGGCAAATTTATAAGTACACAGTAACAACACGGTCCACATATTTCAAAACAACTCCACTTTATTTCTTAACATTCACTTTACACCATAAGTTGGTTCACACTGCTGACATAACTAACACATAACACATCCTCAACATACACTGGTTGAACACATTACAATATTTCACAGGGCTAAAACTGTCTGAAGGTCAAATTCAAACGTCCAGGTTTCATGTGTGTGGCGTTGATCACTGCCGAAGGTGCGGTGTTCAGTTTGATCTTCTTGATACCGTGGTATAACATCCTTGACTGCCCACCCATGATTAACACATCTCCTGATTTCAGTATCAACTTCTTTGCGAGGTCACCACGCTTCTGCTCGCCATACATAAAAATTGCGGTATCACCAATGGACCAAGACACCACGGGCACTCCCTTACTTAGAGACTCGGGTGACTCGTCCTTATCCTGGTGTAAACCTAAACGTCCACCCTTCTGGTAGAAGTTCACAATACACAAATCTGCCTTTACGCTTGGTATTGAATCAGATTCAACTTGCTGAGCAATTCCCACGGTGTGGTTAACAACCGCAAGGAACTCCTCAGGTATACTTGGTACAGTTGCTCCATCTTCAGTTCGCTTGTCTTGATATGTCTTGGTGTAAGGATTCCAGTCCTTACCCATGCACATCATCTTCAATTTCATCTTTGACCCACTCGGGTATTCCGGTGTGTAGAAACCTTCTGGTGCTGTTCCCAGTTCGTTGCATCGCCGGATGATGTGGGTTTGTGCCTCCGGTGTCAGGTATCCATGTAAGAGTATCATACCTGGTTGGATGACCTGACATTGCTCCATTGGAAAGTCGGTGATGCTGATGGTGGTTTCTTCAGGGCTTGGTGTGGGCGGGATTGGATAACAAATATTGAAGGTTCCTAGGGTTAAATTACCTAGTTTAAGTGACTTTCACATCATACTTTAAATTTTACTCACATGGTAATACACTTAGACTTACTAACACGCATACATGTAATGCGGTATACAATCACTCATTTCATTTAATGGTTTAGGCGGTACCTGGTCTAGAAGAGGGTTCTGCTGCCTCAGACCGGTCCACCACATTCAGGGCGGCCTTGCCGGATCCCGATCCCTTCCCCTTCTGGGCATCAGTATACCTCTGGTCGGTAGGTGGCTGATTAGCCGGCTTCGGGCCTTCGGTAATCGCAACGGCCTTACCCTTCCACTGCCCCCTGGGCTTGTAGTTTCTGCCATTCGGGTTCTGGAAGCACTCGTAGTCACGATGCCCCATCTTCTTGCAGAATCTGCACTGCACATCATTTCCCTTGCAGTCCTTGCCGGGGTGGTCACCGTTGCACCACTTACAGTAATAGTGGCGCTCCGGTGCAGAGCCCGTGCTAGCTGCTAACACATCACACACTCAGTACACATTTCACATCATATTATCACACACTCAAACTCATCATTCAGAATTAATTGGTTACCCTTAAAAGGCTGAGAGCGCAGGGGCTTAGCCGCATAGGCATAAGTAGTGAGCTGCAATGGCTCCTCAGCAGTGGTGGTCTGGGCCTGGCCCTTGCCACCCTGTTGCTGTCCTTTCTGGGGCTGAGGGTATGGCTTCTTCTTCTTTCCACCCCCAAACCCTTGCGTGCTTTGACCCTCGCTCGTGGCCTTGCGCTTAAGCGCATTCTCCTCGTCCCTCAGACGGACGGTAATCTCAACTATTGCAGCGGCATGATAGCACTCCTATATTTAGGGTGTTAGTTATGCCCCGCAGAAATAAACTCACAATCACATTAACACACTGTACACATATTTATTCACATCACACTGTTGTTCTATTACCTGCAAAGTAGTATATCCAGTAGGCCCCATGCCATAACGTAGGCGGTAGCTCAACCCGTTGTAGAAACGGTTCACTAGGATTCGGTCTGAGTAACCCAAATCCGGTAGCAGGTGGATAAGTCCAATGAAGGCTGAGTAGTACTCATCTACCGTCATCTTATCCCCTTGCCTCAGATTGTCTAACTCCAGGCGCTTAGCCTCTTGCACATGTATTGGGTAGTACTTCGCTCGCAGAAGAGCCGTGTACTCCCTCCACTGGAAGGTCGGATCAGCAACTCTTCCCTCCCTTACCAGCTTCCACCAAGTCTGTGCCGAACCCTTCAGGTAGTAAGCGGCAAGACGAACCTTGACCTCCTCAGGCACATTCAAGGTCTCGTAGGCGGTCTCCATCTCAGAGATGTACGCCTCCAGCTTACTAGGGTCGGTCTCCCCATTGAATGACGGTGGTCTCAGATCAGCCAACGCCTTGACCCAGTTGGTCTCTCTTGGCGGTGGTGGTGGTTGAACTCCGGGCTGTTGCCCCTGCTGCACTGCAGCTACTAACTGTGGGACCATCTGGGTAACGGCGGCCGCAACAGCATCGGCCATAACTTGTGCCGTAGGGTTTTCTCCCAGGTCCCCAGTTTCATCAGTACCGCGTCCGCGGCCTCTACCACGTGGTCTACCTGCCATCTGAATTCACACGAACATTTATTAGCAATATGCTTACACACTTATCGGTCCAGCGGTTGGAACGCTTTCCCGACTTAAGGTACTTTCACACTAAGTAGTGCTTTAACCTACCCATAACTATTCACCTTAGTGACTATTGCTAGATTTCCTAACTCGGTATATACTTAAGCTCGGTATTCTAGTCATCAGAGCGACACTTCGCTCTGATACCACTTTTTGTAACACCCCTACTACCCACCTAACAATGACTGAAATCGCAGCGGAATTTAAACTACTAAACAATAACTAAACGATTGGTGCTACAACGCCGTCAACCACCCACGTGGTTAACAAGGCTGAATAAATACTTACTGTATCGGTCTGATGATCAGACTCCCGAGCATAGAACTAAACCATAATTATACATATACATATCACCGAGTATCTAGTCAACAACCATAGTGTACACTGTTACTACAACTTCCATAGTATACTGTCTATAACTGAAAAACATATATTGCCACGGGAGCACAAGCGCAACCCGGGCCCGATATTCAAAATTTGGCCAAAGTATCTCTTAGCCTAGATCTACAGCCACTCAGCTTCTTCGATCCTCATCCTGCAGTAAAAATAAATATGGAGCCCCCGAGGGGGTCAGCACCTTTGCTGGTATGGTTAACGCGCAGCCCATCGGCTACCGGGATACGCGCAACCAATTGTCATGATAACATGGCATTCATTTTATACAACAATAACATATATACAACAGCATAGCAATAACATTGCATGGCAGATAACAACACACATATCACATAAGAACGAATCCTTTTAGGAAACGAATCAACATAGTTAGATCACATTGAGAGCCTAGAGGATGTTGCCATTCTCATACTAAGCTCGTTACATAACTTGTCATCGTCACTTTAAATTGAACGGATGACTTGAATCACCAGGTGTGTCGGATATAGTTATCCCAAGCACACCGAATAAACATAGTATGCCCCTGTGGCCCGACGTGAGTCAGTAAAATAGCTTTGGATAAGCTAAAGGGAAGGTTGAAACCAAATTGGAAGACAACCTAAACATACAAAGAGAATCGAACCGGTAAATGACATCGACTCCCATACTCACACGCGTGGCCGGAACTACCGGTCTCCTCACTTCCCCGTTAGCACTTGTTAGTAGTACAACATTGTAATACAATACACAGAACACAATCAAGTGTTTAAGTCTGGTTAGACATACAAGGGAAATGAGTCGCATCCCAACAACATAATAATATGAACAACTGTAAACTCATTTCATGACTTAAGTCTTACAAGGTCATAAACACACAGAAAACAAACAACACACAAGCCGGTGTAAACCGGTAGGCAACAGACTGCAAGAAAACCATACCTCGGTCCTTGCCTCGACTCGTTCCCACCTTGAGAGAATCCTAAACACATTTAGTAACGTCGGTCAATTAACGTACTAGTTCACCGTTAACATTAACTACTTCATATTTCTAGTTATTTCTTTTCCACATTTTATTTTAACTTCTCATCTATTAAACTGTCATTATAACACTCCTGATATGTCATTATAACCTCATAATTTTATTACTAACTTTTCCCTATGGTTTGTCATCATTTAAATACCTACGAACCAAATTTATTAGTGGTCCGGGACTTGCTCCCCAACATAGGTCCCGGACCTATTCTTAACTTATCTCTCGGTTTCTTTCAATGGGTGGTCCGGGACTTTATACTGGTCCTAAGTCCCGGACCAGTCTAGGCAAAAATTTCTCGGAAATGTTACGTGTTTTGGTCCGGGTCCTTGCTTAAGACCCAAGTCCCGGACCTATATATATTCACAACTCACGGCCTATTTTGCAATACTGGTCCGGGACATGACCCATGATTTAGGTCCCGGACCCAACATACAGAACGACGTACTGGAATTTATTCCTGCTCTGTTTCGCAAGTTCTCTTCACCTATCAGTTATATAAACTTCCCAGTACACCCTTTTACACAAAATTTCACCCAAATATACACCACATAACAACGTAGTGCACAATTTAAATTGCATAAACCTTAAACCCTGAATTTCCCACAATATATTTGCCTCTCACCTGCAAATACAAACAGCAGTTCGTATGTTTTTTACTAGTCTTTTGAGAACATTTTTCTAAGTCATAACCATTGGCTCTTTAGGTAGTTTCAGTAGACAACGTAAGTTCTACCTTTGGTTAACATAAAACGTATAGGAAACACCACTTTCTTTGAGTTTCCATACCTTGAAGCAAAGGAGAAAAATTATACGTAAGAAGATGGCCTCAAGCTCTTCCCATGGAGATTCCTCTTGGCACCAAAGTGGAGCTCTTGAGATTTGAAGGTACTAAGTCGAAGAGCTTGATTAAACTAAGAGATCGGTGGTCTCGTTTTAGATTTGGATAAGTAGGAGCTAGAAGTTGTATGAATCTGAAGTTGGAATATGTTGCTGGTGTTTTCAATCGTGAAAGAGAGAACAGAAGGAGAAGTAGTACGTGAGATAGTAAGGAAATGAGAGAGTGGGTGATTGTAGTTTGCTTTTGAAGGAATTAAATACAATAAGCAAATGTGCCTTTTTCCACATTCTCTGATTGCTCACTTATGTTCATCAGTAAGCAAGGCTGTCGACACGCACATGCAAACCGACTCAAATTAACATATAAGGGGTTATTTGGTCTTTATAGCTCAATTAAATTACATATGTTAATATATGTTACAAACTAGCTTATTTTAGTTACTATTCACTATAACAAAACACGTAAAAGTGAAATATTAATTTCTTATTATTTTAAACTTCTAAATGTGATACTAAATAGTACACATATAATAAAGAGTATTAATGGTCATGAGCCATTCAAAACTCATTTATACACCAGTTACTCAAAACGTGCTTTTAAGGCTCGTCAAAGCACATTTTGCGTTTTAACTTGTTTTCAAGCTCAGTTTTCTTTGGTAACTGATTAATTAAATTTATTAATATATATATAGGTCTTAGTAAATTTATTAAGTCTAACCAAGGTTATTCCAAGCTTAGAGCATAACTTCCGCCCTTTGTTGCTTTTTAGGCAAATAATTGTATTTACTATTTATTAAATTGTTTACTAATATTTCTAAGACTCTTTTTAGTCTTAATAAATTATAATTTAATATTTAAACAACCTTTTAAGGTTTGGGGTATTTCACATTTCTTGCTTTGAACATTGACATGGAAATGGGTAATTCCATGGTCTTTGACCGATTTTGGGAGAAGAGAAAATGAGAAGAGGAGAAGAACTTTCAAAAGGAAATTTAAGAGAATGCAAGGTAAGGAACCAACCCAATGTATATCTATATTATAGAATTTGGGAAGGGTAATTAAAATGAATGAACCCCACTTGAGTTGTGGTGATAAGGTTCTTGCTTAGTAATAATGCAAGTGAGAAAGCCTTTGTGAGTTAAAGCTTGTTTTGGGAGCTATGTATATGATGAATTATGCTTTATGGTGTTTAATGAGTTTTGCTTGATTAATGAGGAAATATTGAGTGCTGATAGAACCCTTGTGGTTTGGCTAGTTTTAGGATGATTTAAATGGTGGTATGAGTTTTGGGCAATGTTGGAGAAGTAGCCAAGTTATGGCAAAATTTATGTGGAAAACCTAAGTGGTTTAAGTGATGTTTTGAGTAGAGGAAAGACCTAGAGAAACTAGGTGTTGGAGGAGATTTAATTGGCTTAGAAAATCACCATGGGAATACTTGTGTAAAGGTGAGAGATTTGTGCAAATCTGTAGCAAAAGAGGTGGTTTAAATGCTTGAAGAGTTGTAGAAAACAAAGTAGATTTAAGGCCTTAAGAGTGAGTCATGGAACTTGGTAAGAGGTGTGCATTATGTTGGAAGTTTTGAAGAAATTTGGCTAAGTGTTTAAAGGCTTGGAAAGTGAGGATTTTGCCTTGTCCGAACTTCCGTCCGGACATGGAAGTTCGGACAGGCTCTGTTGGTTAGGAAATTTTTCATTCTCGAACTGTGTCCGAACTTGGGAAGTCCGCACACAAGTTCGGACGTACCTATTTCTTCCGTAGAATTATCCTCGAACTGTGTCCGAACTTGGGAAGTCCGGACACATGTTCGGACGCATGGACTTCTGTAATGAATTCTTTCGACTCACGTCCGAACTTCCGAAGTCCGGACACAAGTTCGGACGTGTGTCTGTTTTCTGTCTAAAGTCACGGCTTGTGTCCGAACTTGGAAGTTCGGACACAAGTTCGGACAGGCCACTATACGGACCAAAAATGTTGTTTTAAGTGGGGAAATGATGCCTAAAAATGGTAATTACCTAGTAAAGATGGTGTGAGGTTGTTTAAGACCAGTTAGGTGACATGTAAGGCCCTAGGAAGTGTAAGGAAGTGTTAGAAGTGCTTGAGAAGTGAGAGCTTAAAGTAACAAGGTGAAACCGAGATAACGGGATAACGGGGTAACTGCGGGAGTAACATTTTATTATGTTCCGTACGATATTAGTATTAGTAATAATGTTGAAACATTATCAGAGGACCGTGCGTGACCCGAGCTTGGTGAGATGACACGGTAAAAGTAGAAACCCCGGTGAAAGGTATGATTTTCTCATGCCCCGTATGCTAACCGAGTTACACTGATTTGTGTGTTTGTGTGCCGGCTTAATCAAGACTAAAGCATGAAAATAATCCCTTGTTTGATTATGAATGTCTTGTTGTATGTTGAATGAACTAACATACTTGTATGCCGGTGTGGTCTAACATAGTGTAAAGACCGACTCATAGTGAGTAACGTTCGGCTAGAGATCCGTAGAACGGAACGATGCGTATGATAACGAAAATATGCAAACGCACACAAGCTATCGATTAAAGTATAACGATAACGCAAACATATGAACTCCCTAGAACGTGAGGAGATGTACGGGTTGAGTAAATACCTGATAACGGTTAGAAAACCCTACTGAAACAATCCACGAAATAATTATGAGTGGAGAGATAAATGAACCTCCGTCGAGAGGATTGAAGAAGTAATCCAATAATGTGAACTTATAAGGAAGGTAAAAGAGACCTAGGGGATTAGTAACTCCCTTGAGACATGGTCGACCTCCTATAAGAGGGTTTACCCGGTATAAGAATATAACCGAAAGTATGAGTATATGTATTGTAAAGGTAACTCTTAAAACCTAAGATTAACCAAACTTGAGTAATGTTCCCTAAGTCATTAGAAACATCGAGAATGATGCTTCTAGACTAATATACATGATATAAATTATAACTCCGAGAGAGGAGTATATGGGGATGTGAGTAGTCCGAGAGCAGTCGAACCTAGTAAAAAGAGTAGGAACTAAGAGAGAGTTCCGTGAGCTAGTTGAACCTTCCCACCATGCTAGACCCAGAGTAGGGTCGAACAAACCGGGGAAGTAAGACTATGCTAGAGAGCCATGAGTTTTGGCTTAAGTATGTAATATAAGAGTAACAAGCGTGACGTAGGAGACCTGTAGTGTCTCGAGAATCTACAAGAGCTTGAGTATGAATAAACCCAAGAGTGTGGGTGAGATAATGAGTATAAATAACCCGAGAGAAAGGGGTGAGTATATGTATGAGTAACCCGAGAGAAAGGGGTGAGCATATGTATGAGTAACCCGAGAGAATGGTGGTAAGTTAGTATGAGTAGCCCAAGAGAATGGGTGTGTATACGAATAAGTAACCCGAGAGAGCGGGTGAGGTATTGAATAAGTAAACAAGGCATAGTGAGGAATAACCCTCAATGCCTAAGAGTAACCAGTTACCACTACAACATTGTTATGTTGGTTAGGAATCGTGTTCCGTGATTGAATGTAGATTCCTTGTGTGATATACATATATATTGTATTGCCATGATGCATGTTGTTTGATTAAAATGAACTCCATGTATATCCGACCCAAAGTAGTCGGCGTACCGCGGTTAGCACGCGGTATATGCGAATTTCATGCGCAGCGTAAGCTGACCCCCTAGGGGGAACGTTTTTAGTGTGCAGGTACTTGAAGCTGACCACCGTTCGAGAGAGTAGGACGGGGACTGCTGAGAGCATGGGTAGCTAAAATGTAATTACTTATGCGTTTGAATGAGGTGTAAGTCCGAGTATGTTATCGGCATCCGTATATTGTAAGACTCGGTATAGTAGAGATATGAATCGAGTAATGTATTTGTATGGAGTACTCGGTTGTTCCAGTTCATCAGACCGTTACGGTATGTAAGAAAGGCCTGGTTAGCCACATGGGTGGCTAACGGCGTTGTTTCACCCCTCGTTGTAATTAGAGTTCCGCTGCGTGAGTAGGAGTAATTAGAAACAGTTAAGAGGTAATGACGAGATTAACGGTTGGGGTGTTACACTAGGCTTACTAGCTCAATTCATGTTCATACTCATACTTTGATTCTATTCATTCATGCATTCACTCACCAAGTAATTTAATTACTTAGACATGCTATTCAAGGATTAAAGGTTTTAGCCAATACCTAGGCTGGACTTTGTTCCGGTCCCGTCGCGGTCGATGATATGCAAGGCTGGCTGCCTCTGTGGTGCGCCCTTTTGTGCACCCCTGTCCCTGCGAGGTCTGCTGGGCCTGTGCATCGCCAGATGCAACCTCCTTGCCTTCTCGCTGTTTGTAGCTCTGGTGGCTACCCTTAGACATGTTGGGGCACTCGTATTATTGGTGACCCATCTTCTGGCAACTATAGCACTTCACATCTCGACACTGGCAATCTGTGCCGGGGTGGTCATTTTTGCAGTACTTGCAACTGTAGGCACGGCCGTCACTGATTCTCCCCGAGCCGGAACCAGAACCTAAAGTTTGGACGTTAGTGGTGCTCGGTGTTCTAGCGATAATTTCATTCAAGTATGGGTTTAAGATCAGAGTCTTACCCTTAGGCGGGTGAGATCTCAGTGGCTTCGCAGCCACCGGCGCAGAATAGGCGAGTTGTAGTGGCTCAGCTGCCTTGCCCTTCTCAGCATAGGCACTGCTATCTCCGGGGGTATTCTTTTGTGGCGGGTGGGTGTACTTCCCCTTTTTCTTCAAGCCCTTGTTCTGATGCTGCTCATCAGAACCGTTACCCTTGCCGCTAGTCTTGCACTTAAGCGCGTTCTCCTCGTCCCTCAGCTGGACCGTAATTTCGTGTGATACCCAGTGTAGGGGTCACCTCCCACATCGATCGGAGAGAGCACGACGAACCACACCTTATAGGTGTGGGGATATTTGCCTTGTGAGAGGCCTTTTGCGGATGGTACCCCGGAAGCAAAACCGTGCAGGCTGCGGCCCAAAGCGGACAATATCTCACAAGTGGGTTGATTACTGGGCTGTTACAGATGGTATCAGAGCCAGACCCAGGTCGGTGTGCCAGCGGGGACGCTGGGCTCCCATGGGGGGTAGAGTGTGATACCCAGTGTAGGGGTCACCTCCCACATCGATCGGGAGAGCGCACGAACCACATTATAGGTGTGGGGATACTCTTGTCTTGTGAAGGCCTTTTGGGGATGGTACCCCGGAAGCAAAACCATGCGGGCTGCGGCCCAAAGCGGACAATATCTCACAAGTGGGTTGTTCTTATTAGGGAGCCCAGTATCACCTCCAAGCCCAGCGATGGCTTACAGAGAAGTAACCACTCGAGAACGACCTATGATGAGCAGAGCTCTAGGCAACATGGCTAGTAGGCCATGAAACTGTTACCACACAACTCAACGGTTGCAAAACCAATGTGAACTACATGGAAAGTGGTCAAGGATGACACCGATAAAAGAGTAACAACCAATAATGGAGGATCCCCTCATAAATGTGAGACCGCAAGAGCGGTGAACGCATGAATCCCAAGAAGGGGATATCGTCAGTAACAGTCGGGAAATATATTCCTTTCAGAACTACTAATGTAGTTAGGCTTGAACATATAATTCTTGCCAAGCAATGTAAAATAAGCTTCAACAACAATTATTGACAACCAAGGAGTAACCGGTTACAAAACCAATGATGCTCACGGAGCTCAGAAAAATAAAGGAATACCATATGTGGTAATTGCCAAATATATGGGGAACCATTGTATAAACGATACAAATGTATGAGCTGAAGCTAGCAACAGTGGATGCCATGTAAACCAATACTATGGAATCAGTGAGAACATGGTGCGCAACAGGCTACCAACATATGCGAATAATCACCCAATATTATGGAGTTGTTAATACAATACGGTAGATAGACCGGGCAACAAGCCAGAAGTCTACACCAAATGATGAAGCACCACCTGAAAGAGTAATGATCAGTCCACTGCGATCTCATAAGAGAGTTACTGCCAAGGGTTTACGCCTCTGCACTCTGTAGGACTGAGTGTTTTGGTATTGCACTTGTGTAGTTAATGATCTAGTGGGATAGCTAGGAATATGGAAAATGTAAGTAGTGGTAAATTATTCCTCTCACTAGTAAACACGGCATGAGCCAGTTAAGCAGAAGCTTAGAAACAAACCGTGCGGCCTAAAGCCAAGGAAGCACGAAGAGTGTGAAACACACCAACAATCACAGGATGTGAATTCCATTGGAATAAAAGTGAAAGGAGACTTAAGAAAGACACAAGGACCGACGCATTGAAAATGCAAGGTCATACAAGTAAAGAACACTTGTAATGAACCAGAGAAACTAGTATAATTCAGAAGCTACTAACAGTAAAGGAAGCACTACAACTAAGTAGTGACTTAACCTCAACCGACAATAAGTCGGACGAAACCAGGTGAATGATCACTACAAACACAACAGTATGTATATAGATTGCTAGAGAGCTGGTTATGAATCTAAAACTCATCGAGTTCGAGCACGGTAAGAGAACACCACACTTGGTCAATAAACCTTATTCCCACAATAAGAGGGATAAAAAGGTGTGATATGTAACACGTTAAGGATAACAAGAAGGGTGAAAAACCCAAGTTATCAGGGTCGCGCAGCAGAAGCTAGTGGGCCCAGAATTCTAAGTGGAATACACCTAGTGAATAAAAGGTCAATCATTAATGCCTTAAAGCCATTTAGGCTAGAACCGAACCCGGTTCAGAGTTAAATAAACTCCGATGAAATTTCTTGATGGGGACTAACCGACAGTGCGGTTAAGACTCGTTGATCAAGGAACATTGTATAATAGACCGCATGGAAACTGAACCACTCCATGACGGCTGAATGCCTTCGACCAATGTCCAATGTTGACACATGGTAGATTATGTGGGCGTAATCCCTTTTAAGGGGGGTAGAGCGAAAACCGCGAAATGTATGTTTTACGTGATAGGTGCGTAAACTACAATGCGCATAGCGCAAGAAAATTCGTTTTGATGGCTGATACCTATGTTACATAAACATTTGTATTCACTCATCGTGTAATTGTGGTAATTTGAGAAGCAAGTATAGAAAAGGAGTAGTGAAACTCCAGGGGAATGAGAACCCCGATTATTAATAGTATGAGGAATGAGTATGTATGGGAGACTTGAGGAGTATAAATCGGTTTGGAACCGATGTATGTAATGAGTAAATCGGTATACAACCGATGTATTTTATGAGTATAAATTTGGTATAGCAAATTAATGGGATATTACACCCATGAATTTCTTGAGTATAGTAGTTGGAGATGATGTAGTAATAGTTGATGAGATGATTAGTAAGTAAGTAAGTAAGTGAATCATATAAATTGGAAAATGTATGTGTATGATTATGAGTAGCAAGATTAAAAAGATAGAAAACGAAATGATGTTTGACGAGCTGTCTGTTTGTATTGAGGTGGGAAGTGGAACTTGATTTGCTAGCGATCAAGGGAAGCCGAACACAAATTGGAGTGGAAGGATCATTCAACACCAATGCTGATCACATTGGGGTTGAAGGACTCTGGAAGCTCCCTTAAGTGGTCACAGTAACAACACTACTATTAGGTATAATCATCATAAATGGTATTTGGGAGATGTATGCAAGATTTCAAAATGAATTTCCAAAACTAATTTGGTACAATGTTTTCTACAACTTGAGAATAAGGATCGGTTTTGAAACCGCTTCCACGGGCGCTAGTGGATCTTCCATGCCTAGGCACGGGTATCCGGTCGAAACCATAGGAGGTGAAGCTAGTTTTGAGTCTGTGGAAGTGTAGAGTAGTTTGAAACCACTACACCGTTGTTTGGTGACAGTGTGTGTTTTGTATTTTTCCAAAGGCACTGGGGCAGTGTAGTCCCGAAGTAAGTACGAGTAAGTATGCGTAAGTATGAGTAAGTAAGTATGAGTAAGTGCCTGAGGATCTCTATATGTGCAAATGAATTTGATCAGAACCAAAGGACCGTAGAGCCAGAAAGCGTAAGTGCTCAAGTCATGACGGCCGTGAACCAGAAAGCGTAAGTGTTCAAACGTAACCGGTACCTGAGGGATCACTCGCCAGGGGAGGATTATACCTAATTGTCTGCGGATGGACCCCCTTGGAGAGAAGTAAAACGGATATTTTGATTGCTATGCATGCAGTGACATGCTGTTTGGATGCGTAGTATGCATCATGTCAGACATTTAGAGTTTGACAAGTTATATGTAGAGGTCATAACCTTAGCATAGAATATATGGACGAGTAACAGTAATAGATTCACCAACTTTGAGGGCAAAGTTCTTTAAGGGGGGTAGATTGAAATACCCCGAACTTAAATATGGTGATTATAATATTTTAATACAGTATTTAAGGGCCTAATAGTGCCTAAGTAATTCTTGGTAAGGAAAATAAATCCAAAAGAAATGAGAAAAACGCTAAAATAAGCGTTAAATAACCATAAGAGGTACGAGACCTCGGTTACAGTACCGTAAGGATTCCCAAGGCTTATGCTTGCCTAATTAGTATACGGGAGCGATTCCCGAAGAAAACGGATCCAAGAAATGTATTAAAACGCTAAAAGAGCTTTAGCGCACGTTTTTCGAGGAAACCCGAAAACGTGACTTTAAGTGGTCAAACAGACTCGTAAAAATTGTAAATCATTAAATAATAATTATTAAGCACTTATGGAAGCTTAATAATCAATGAAAATAATTAAACGAGAAAATCCGGAAAACGGGCCCGGTTAGTGAATAGTATCAAAACCGGGTAAAATAACGAGCGTTTTCTGTAAAAGACGAAAAAACGCTCCAGCTAGTATAATAGTGGGGGCCGGTTTTTATTAGTGTAAACAACCCTCCCTCTCTCACACACACACAAGTAACAAATAAGTAAATCAAAAAATAGGAAAAAGTACAAAAGTGAAATAACCCTCTCTCACCTCTCATTCTCACTTTTCCCTCTTCTCTCTCTCCCATTTCTCCCTCTCTACCGTCTCCCTCCTCCTTCCTTTGAGCTGGGAGATTTTTGAGAAGCTCCACACCTCCCATGGCTTCTCTTCATTCTTCCTCTTGCTCTAGCTCCATTTGAGCTCCAAATGTAAAATAAAACACATATTTGAACTCCTCTCATCCTCCTCTACATTTCTATCTATCCAAAATTCTAAAAGGATGAGTTTCATCTCCATGGGTTTTCCACATTTGAAGAGAAAAGCACATCATTGTGAAGCTTGGAGTCTCCTCTTTCAAACAAGGTAAAAATCTCCATGAAAAACCTCACTTTTCTCCATCTCCTTGGTAAGGCCGATTTTTGCCTCCCTCTCTTACCTTGTTTCCTCTTGTTTTGGAGCTTGGCTTCCACCCTCCAATGGTGGTGAGAACACCTTCTTGAACCAAGGGCTAAAACCTCTCCTAAAGCACTCAAAGGTAAACCCTAGAAATTTTATTTTAAACACTTCAATGAATTAGTGTTAATATGAGGGTTAGTAGATTAATTATGCTTGTCTTTGTGTGCTTGGGTAATGGGAATGGAGTTTGGTAGCTCCATCCCCCACACGGCCGATTTTGCAAGAAAAAAAGAAGGAGAAGAAGTGGAAAAGAAATGAAGGAAATTTAAGCTCAAGGTAAGAGCTCTTCCTTAATGCGAAATTTTAATGCATTAGGATAATGGGAATGGGTAAACCAATTTAAAGAAACCAAAATAATGTAGTAGAATTGTAATTGTGAAAGTTTGGGTATTGGTGAACAAGTATGTGGATTGTAGGCTTTAGAGCCAAGGAATTGTGTATGTGTATTGATATTGTGTTTTGAGGAATTAAAGATGTATTAAGATTGCTTTGTATTGCTGGAAGGACCCTTGTATGGGTGTGGCTAGAATAGGAATGATTTTGGTGATGATGGGTATGTGTGGATAAGTAAGAATTATAGGTGAGCTATGGCAAAATTTTGGTAGGAATTGTGCATTTAAGAATGACTTGGTGAATGGGAGGACCAAGGTATGTATTGGGGTTAGTAGAGATGTTTAATGACGATGGATTGGTAATTGGAGGATGAGGATAAAGTATATAAAAATGTGTAGCAAGAAGTGATAAAAATGTATTGGAGAAGCTAGGAAAAATTAGAGTGCAAGATGTAGTGAAATGGATGTTGGACTTGGGTATAGATATGGTAATTGCGTGGAATTGTATTTGGGATGCTAGTAATGATATTGGTGGGAGAAGTATTGGATGTGAGGATTGAGTTATAAAATCTGTAGCATAAGTGTAACAAAAACTGTTACACGTGTTGAAGAAAGTGAGGAAAAATTGTGTATATGGATTTAGAAATGGGTAAGGTATTTGGGGGATGAACCAAGGCAATTTTGACGGCCTAAGTAGTGTTAAAATATGTGGGATTAAGTGTCGGAACAATGGGGAAGTAATGGGTAAAGGAGAGGACTGAAAACAGAAATGAAAACTGAAATACTGGGCCGGACCGACCTTGGGACCGGACTTGCAAGGTCGGTCGAGCCCAGATTTACAAAGGACGGAAACCTTCTGGAATGGACCGACCTTGGGACCGGACATGCAAGGTCGGTCGGCCAGAAGAATTTCCCGTAATGCAACCTACTGGAATGGACCGACCTTGCGACCGGACTTGCAAGGTCGGTCGACTCAAAAATTTTTCGTCTTGTAAGCTACTGGAATGGACCGACCTTGCGACCGGACTTGCAAGGTCGGTCGGGCTAAAATTTTTCGTCAAGTAACTCACTGGAATGGACTGACCTTGGGACCGGACTTGCAAGGTCGGTCGGCCCCGTAATTTTCCAGCGTAATTCCTTACTGACTTCGACCGACCTTGGGACCGACCCTGGGTAAGGTCGGTCGAGTCAAAACAAAATATATATATATATATATGATTAGAGTTGCCATATGTATATAAGTATATGCCTATACACATAGGTATATGTAAATGTAGTGATACATCACTAATGGAAAGAAAGGATGAGGAAATGCACATGTGAGTAAGGAAACAAGTTAAGGAAGTTGTAAGCATAAGAACGTTAAAGTGTACCGGGATAACGGGGAAAGTAAGGGAGTAGTAATTACTTGTATATCGTATGAGCATAGTATTAATAACAATGTTGAAAACATTATCAGTGGAACAAGTGTGAACCAAGGAACAAGGGAACACATGGTAAAGCTAACTCCGGTGAAAGGTATGATTTTCTCATGCCCCGTATGCTAACTGAGTTACGTTGATTTGTGTGCTGTATGCCGGCTAATCAAGACTAAAGCATAAAATGGTTTATTGCCTTCGTTGTATGTCTTGATGTATGTTGTGTGAGCTAACTCTTCATGTTTGACTGTGTGGCTTCATTTAGTGCGTAGATCGACTCATAGATGAGTCTTGTTGTGTAGTGACTCGTAGTAAGAGTCATGTCGTGAACTAATGGAACAGTAGCAACGCACTAAACTATCCAAACAATAAACGATAACGCAACCCAATGAACTCACTAGAATGTGAGAGAGTGCACGGGAGTAATAACCTTCCGATAACGGTAGGAGAAACGAAATGAATAATCCACAAACAAAAGTAGTGGAAATATATAAGTAACCTCTATTAGAGGAATTAATCTTAGTGCAAGACATGAACCATGAGAGTAGTAAAGAATGATGAGGGATCTCCAAACCCCTTAGCAATTAGTCGACCCATTATGAGAGGACCCGACTGATGTAAGTATGCCCCGAACGAGAGAGTATTCGATATGTTGGGGAAACCCTTAAATCTTAGGATACTAGACGGTGGTAATTCCCTAAGCTAGCAGAGGTTATCGAGAGAGATACTTCTAGGATAATCCATGAGATTGTATTATACTCTGAGAGAAGAGTGTTGGGAATTTGAGTAGTCCGGTAAAATGGACATTTGAGTATTTGAGGAGCAAAGCGTATAGCCCTCGTATTGTAGGTCTGGTGGCGAGTCTTGTGTATGACTCCGCCCAGAGGCCAAAGTAATGAGTAATGAGTATTGCGTAAGTATGAGCAAAGAAATGAGTACGGAGTAAGAAGTGAGTGTGAGTATGTAATGGGTACCGAGTATTGAGTATGTATGAGTAAGTACTGAGTACTGAGTACGTATGAGTAAGTATGGAGTATTGAGTAGCAAGTATACACAAGTATAGTAACGAGTACAGAGTAAGGATCGTATACGAGTAGGATACCGAACATGGAGTGATGAGTATACAAGAGTAAGGAGTGAGTATGAGTAGAGTAACGAGTAACGCAACGAGAGAGAATTGAACAAATAACTAGTATGAACGGTTGACTATCGAATTGTCTTCCTTGGTAAGTATGGAACTTTGTGTGTGTATGTAGGTATTATTGATTGTACTGTTGTAGCATGAGTATGTATGGATGCATGTAAAATGAACTCCATGTATATCCGACCTAAAGTAGTCGGCGTACCGCGGTTAGCACGCGGTATATGCGAATTTCATATGCAGCGTAAGCTGACCCCCTCGGGGGACCATTTTTAGTGTGCAGGTACTCGAAGCTGACCACCGTTCGAGAGAGTAGGACGGGGACTGCTATGTAAGCATGGGTAGTTGTATGAAAGGGAATGCACTTGTAATGTATTGGGAAATCGGAAGTCCAAGCTGTATCGGTAATTTAAGGATTGTAGTATACTCGGTATAGATGAATTGAAGTTGTAATTGAATTATGGATGAGTAAGCAATGGGAAGTATCGTATTGTGTAGAGTACTCGGTATGTTTATATTCATCAGACCGATAGTGTGTAGTATTGTAACTCGCCTTGTTAGTCACCTGGGTGACTAACGGCATTGTACACCCGCCGTTATGTATGTAGTATCCGCTACAAAGGTAAGTATTTGTACAGTAATGTCGGTATTGGCGGTAGGGGTGTTACATTTTGACTCTCGAGGCGGCATGGTAACACTCCTGAAGTGTAGGATATTAGATGGTTTCTTTAGCATAATAAGGTGTTAATTAGTATTGACTACGACATCAAGGATTTAAATGGTTGCTTACTGTTGGAAGAAATGTTTGACTACTTCTACCACTTAGGCAGTGTACCTATCGTTTTGCAGAATAGTGGATTTGTGGGTAGTCGTACTCTTGGGGACCTCACTGTGGATAACTGATAGTGTTGTAAATTGACTGAGATTTCTAATTAAACAGATTTTATCTCTTTTTGAAAGGTTATGATTAACTGCTAACTCATAAGACAATAATAAAAACAATTAATCAAAACAGAAAAGAAATAGAAATTGTAAATCTTTTTGTTTTTAAAGAAGCATCCCGGGTTGTTCTGCTCACCTATTTTATCAAACTACATCAATATAACTTTCCCACTTTAGCAATAAACTCAAGAATCTTATATAGAAGAAAGGAGGAGGAAGAAGACAGAGGGAACACCGCGTGAGGATTTTAAGGAGTGGATTGGGGTGGCGCCTGATATTATTAATGGAGTAGATGGATGTGTCTGTAGGCGCCGCAAAGGAAGAAGAAATTGGGGAAGACAGCGCCGAAGGAAATCAGTAGCGTCAATTTCTGGATCTGGTCTGTATCTGGGTTGCATTTGGACGCGTGTTGTTCGTGTCCTTGGATATTTGGGCGGACGTCTCTATCTCTTGTCCGGCCATTTTTGAGCGGACATATTGTGTTTTCTGTTTGCTGTCCGGCCAAATATCCACGGACATCTTATGTCTTGTCCACCCATTTTTCCACGGACTTATTGTCCCTTGCATTGTGTCCTGCCTTAATTCCACGGACGTAACACGGACCTTCATTTGGGCGCGTCCAGACCAGTGTCCGGACCATAGTGGTTCGGACGGTTCACTTTGTCCACCCTTTTCTCCGTGGACAACCCACGAACTTGCCTTGTTCCTTGTTCTTGTCGTGCTTCTTTATCCGGACGTGCCACGAACGTATTTTTGGCATTGTCCGAACCACCGTCCGGACCGACATGGTTCGGACAAAGCTTAGTTTGCTTCCGAAATGTTCGTTTCAGCTACGATTTGAGATTCATCTGCGCCTAAGTCTCCTTCGTCTACTTTGCTCCTAGCTTAGTTTTCGTCATGTTTTACCAATAAATTTGTGAGATAGCCAATAAAACATAAACTAGAGGAAAAACATGCGATAAGTGAGAAATGAGCAAGAAAAGTGGTAATATTATATATGAAATACACCCATAAAACTTGCTCATTTGGACACTTATCACACCCCCACACTTACCTTTTGCTTGTCCTCAAGAAAAACCATGTACCCAAGCAAGTAGGGAATGCTCAATACTAACAAATATTATTATGAAGGGTAGGATAAGGAGGTGAGCAGTACATGAGCTTTAAACTTTTTGAGGAGTGTGAATCATCACCTACTGGTGGCATAGGTGTGCTCAGGGTAAAAATAAAATATATAGTTTTGGGGTATGATCCGGAGTACTTCAATGCTTCTCAGTTTTGGTGACTTTGAGAAATTTTACCATGGCCAACTTCTCTCATGAATGGGCATTGAGGAGAAAACAAAAGGAAAAATAGATTTATGCATTTGTTTTACTTTTGCATAAGAGATGAGAAGATAATATGTAAGCATCAAGCTTTTGTATTTAAGAACACTCAACTCTCTTTGTTGGTTACCAATGGTGTCTCGCAAGTCCCTTATTTATTATTATTTTTTTTCTTTTTGACAGAGAAGCACCCCTTAGAAATCCCTAGGAAAGATGATAGAAGGAACCCCTAAGCGATAAAAATCCAACCATTCCAGATCATTTGGTCACACCGCATAAAAAAGCTCCTCAAAAGTAATCAAAATGAAAAATTTTGTACCATTTATCCCACAATTCATAACAGTATTTATTCATAAAGAGAACAACCCACATATAAAGGGTCCACGAAATTGAATTTGGAAAAACGCAAGATAAGTAGAGAGATTAATCATTTTAAGCAATGTGTCAATTAAGAGAGACTTAAGACGAGCGATAGAGAAGTGAGTCGTCCCCCACACTTGGACTGGAGCAATGTCCTCATTGTGTAGGAAGAATTAAATTAACGAGGTCATGCAATCTACCAGAGTTCCTCACACAATGCAAAGCAGTAGGGAGTATGTAAAAATTTGAAGTGCAAAGCAAAGAGAGTGTACTCCCTAGAGTTCGTAGAGTGTTTAGACAGAGCTCCTCCACACTTGAGTTCACCTGTAGAGATGTGCAAGATGTGCCTGTAATAAATATTCTAAACAGCCAGAAGAACTCAAGTTAATTCTCCTCGTTCTCTCTCCTTTCTTTTTTTATATAAAAACATATAGGGATAATATGGAAAACAAAACATAAAACAAAAATAGTAGGATAATAAAATTTAACCACTGGGTTGCCTCCCAGTAAGCTGCCTGTATTTATAGTCTTTAGCTAGACTCCCGCTTCATTATCCTGGATCAAAAATAAAAGTAGACAACAGCTTTGCCAGGAAAACGAAGTTAGCAGTAATTAAAAGCAACCCACCTGGATCAAAACAAAACGTTACCTCGGCAAATAAAATAGGAAAGTAAATACTCCACAAAACCTGGTGTTTGAGGAGGTACTGCCGGTATCGTAGTTCTAACAGGAGACCAGGTGTGATTGGTTTTTCTTCCTCAAATTGGAGGATGTAAACATCCTCCTCTTGTTGTTGAGGCATATGGAGGTAGGGTGGAAGTTGATGAGAGACTGGTGGTAGCGGTGTTCCTTCCTCAGATTCGAGGATGTAAATTTCCTCTCCTGGTTGATGAGGCTCAATAGGATAATCCTCTTCGCGGACTGGGTTACACAAAATATCTTCAAATTTTAATTGCTCCTCTTGTGCTGGGGATGGAGATGGAGGAGAATTGTAACTTTCAGACATTTGCTCCAACTCGGCGTCAGAGAAAAATGTCCTGATAAGTTTCTTTATCTCCTCAACAGAATTTGTAGCTTCATGAATATTTCGCTCGAATCGATCTTCGCTCCTTGGAGTCACCATTGGAATCTCTTCTAGCGGCTGGGTTTGACTTGGGAGAAATTCATGTCGCCTTTGTGTAGATTGCTGTTCATTCTGATTGAAGTAGTCATATCCCAACTGACCTTCTTTGTACTGTGTTTTAGCCTGGTCGACTTCCCACCAGTACGGCTCTCGATTTGATTGTTGAGGTGGTTGATAATCCTTGACCAACCTTTGATATGAGGACATCTCCTCTTGCATGTGCGTCCATTCCAAATCAATCAATAATCTTCTCACCTCGTCGTAGCTGCTCTCCATAATCAGTATCTATCCTACAAAAACAAAAATAAAAATACCAAGTAGAATAGAACTAAAAATAGAAAATAAACACAAAACAAAATTAAGTAAATAGAAAAACAAATAAGATATAAAACAAAAATGCAAGAAAATTGTTAAAACAATAAGTAAGTAAAACTAAATAAAATTAAATGAAGCGAAAATAAAATAAAAAGAAATAAAAAAAACTAAACAGAAATCTCAATAAAATTAAAACCATCAATTAACCATGTCGGAGATCCCCGGCAACGGCGCCAAAAACTTGTTGGTAGAAATGTGTGACTACTTCTACCACTTGGGCAGTGTACCTATCGTTTTGCGGAATAGTGGATTTGTGGGTTGTCGTACTCTTGGGGACCTCGTTGTGGATAACTAATAGTGTAGTAAATTGACTGAGATTTCTAATTAAACAGATTTTATCTCTTTTTGAAAGATTATGATTAACTGCTAACTCATAAAACAATAGTAAAAACAATTAATCAAAACAGAAAAAAAATAGAAATTGTAAATCTTTTTGTTTTTAAAGAAGCATCCCGGGTTGTTCTGCTCACCTATTTTATCCAACTACATCAATATAACTTTCCCACTTTAGCAATTAACTCAAGAATCTTAATTAGTTTATTGACCGGTCCCTGTACAATAAACCCTGATTAATATAAACAACAAGCGCAATCCTTGCTCAAGTTATTATAAATTAATCGCATTATTAACAATTTCTATTGGAGACAGATTAACCTGTAGGCGAGATACGCTTCTAGTCGATAACCCGTTTTGACTTCCTGTGTCAAGAACCTTGTCTCAGCACTGTATTTTAACAAAGAACTACAAATATCCCTTTAATAATTGTACAAGAAGATTAAAGCGCATTAAGGACAAAAATCAAAATACTGCTTAGATAAATTATACCGGAAAGCTTACATAACACAATTATATAAAATAGGCTCGCTTCCTAACCCGGGAGGCTAGGTTTATTAATCACACATAATTATACAAACAAACATAAGAAATAAGATAGTCGGAACCAATGAAGGAGAACGAACAGATGGCCAATCGACTTCTTCGTTGGTTCTCTGGAAACTAACAGCGTAAGGCTAATGAATGAAGAAAGAAGATAAAATGGAGAAGTGGGGGATAAGAGGATGGAATGGATCGTAGGTGTGGTACGTATTGTGGTGTGAGCGATGGATTATGGAAGGGATTATCATTTTGATGCAGAAGTACTGGGTTTATATAGAAGAAAGGAGGAGGAAGAAGACAGAGGGAACACCACGTGAGGATTTTAAGGAGTGGATTGGGGTGGCGCCTGATATTGTTAATGGAGTAGATGGATGTGTTTGTAGGCGCCGCAAAGGAAGAAGCAATTGGGGAAGACAGCGCCGAAGCAAATCAGTAGCGTCAATTTCTGGATCTGGTCTGTATCTGGGTTGCATTTAGACGCGTGTTGTTCGTGTTTTTGGATATTTGGCGGACGTCTCTATCTCTTGTCCGGCCATTTTTGAGCAGACATATTGTGTTTTCTGTTTGGTGTCCGGCCAAATATCCACGTAAATCTTATGTCTTGTCCGCCCATTTTTCCACAGACTTATTGTCCCTTGCTTTGCGTCCTGCCTTAATTCCACGGACGTAACACGGACCTTCATTTGGGCGCGTCTGGACCAGTGTCCGGACCATAGTGGTTCGGATGAATCATTTTGTCCGCCCTTTTCTCCGCGGACAACCCACGGACTTGCCTTGTTCCTTGTTCGTGTCCGTGCTTCTTTATCCGGACGTGCCACGAACGTATTTTTGGCACTGTCCAAACCACCGTCCGGACCGACATGGTTCGGACAAAGCTTACTTTGCTTCCGAAATGTTCGTTTCAGCTCCGATTTGAGATTCGTCTGCGCCTATGCATTCATCTCTTCGTCTACTTTGCTCCTAGCTTAGTTTTCCTCATGTTTTACCAATAATTTTATGATATAGCCAATAAAACATAAACTAGAGGAAAAACATACGATAAGTGAGAAATGAGCAAGAAAAGTGCTAATATTATATATGAAATACACCCATAAAACTTGCTCATTTGGACACTTATCACACCCCCACACTTACATTTTTCTTGTACTCAAGCAAAACCATGTACCCAAGCAAGTAGGGAATGCTCAATACTAACAAATATTATTATGAAGGGTAGGATAAGGAGGTGAACAGTACATGAGCTTTAAACTTTTTGAGCAGTGTGAATCATCACCTACCGGTGGCATAGGTGTGCTCAGGGTAAAAATAAAATATATAGTTTCGGGGTATGATCCAGAGTACTTCAATGCTTCTCAGTTTTGGTGACTTTGAGAACTTTACCATGGCCAACTTCTCTCATGAATGGGCATTGAGGAGAAAACAAAAGGAAAATAGATTTATGCATTTGTTTTACTTTTGCATAAGAGATGAGAACATAATATGTAAGCATCAAGCTTTTGTATTTAAGAACACTCAACTCTCTTTGTTGGTTACCAATGGTGTCTCGCAAGTCCCTTGTTTATTATTATTTTTTTTCTTTTTGACAGAGAAGCACCCCTTAGCAATCCATAGGAAAGATGACAGAAGGAACCCCTAAGCGATAAAAATCCAACCATTCCAGATCATTTGGTCACACCGCATAAAAAAGCTCCTCAAAAGTAATCAAAATGAAAAATTTTGTACCATTTATCCCACAATTCATAACAGTATTTATTCATAAAGAGAACAACCCACATATAAAGGGTCCACGAAATTGAATTTGGAAAAACGCAAGATAAGTAGAGAGATTAATCATTTTAAGCAATGTGTCAATTAAGAGAGACTTAAGACGAGTGACAGAGAAGTGAGTCCTCCCCCACACTTAGACTGGAGCAATGCCCTCATTGTGTAGGAATAATTAAATTAACGAGGTCATGCAATCTACCAGAGTTCCTCACACAATGCAAAGCAGTAGGGAGTATGTAAAAATTTGAAGTGCAAAGCAAAGAGAGTGTACTCCCTAGAGTTCGCAAAGTGTTTAGACAGAGCTCCTCCACACTTGAGTTCAGCTGTAGAGATGTGCAAGATGTGCCTGTAATAAATATTCTAAGTAGCCAGAAGAACTCAAGTTAATTCTCCTTGTTCTCTCTCCTTTCTTTTTTTATATAAAAACAGATATAGGGATAATATGGAAAACAAACATAAAACAAAAATAGTAGGATAATAAAATTTAACCACTGGGTTGCCTCCCAGTAAGCTTCCCGTATTTATAGTCTTTAGCTAGACTCCCGCTTCGTTATCCTGGATCAAAAATAAAAGTAGACAACAGCTTTGCCAGGAAAACGAAGTTAGCAGTAATTAAAAGCAACCCACCTGGATCAAAACAAAACGTCACCTCGGCAAATAAAATAGGAAAGTAAATACTCCACCAAACCTGGTGTTTGAGGAGGTACTACTGGTATCGTAGTTCTAACAGGAGACCAGATGTGATTGGCTTTTCTTCCTCAAGTTGGAGGATGTAAACATCCTCCTCTTGTTGTTGAGGCTTATGGAGGCAGGGTGGAAGTTGATGAGAGACTGGTGGTAGCGGTGTTCCTTCCTCAGATTCGAGGATGTAAATTTCCTCTCCTGGTTGATGAGGCTCAATAGGATAATCCTCTTCGCGGACTGGATTACAGAAAATATCTTCAAATTTTAATTGCTCCTCTTGTGCTGGGGATGGAGATGGAGGAGAATTGTAACTTTCAGACATTTGCTCCAACTCGGCGTCGGAGAAAAATGTCCTGATAAGTTTCTTTATCTCCTCAACAGAATTTGTAGCTTCATGAATATCTGGCTCGAATCGATCTTCTAGCGGCTGGGTTTGACTTGGGAGAAATTCATGTCGCCTTTGTGTAGATTGCTGTTCATTCTGATTGAAGTAGTCATATCCCAACTGAGCTTCTTTGTACTGTGTTTTAGCCTGGTCGACTTCCCACCAGTACGGCTCTCGATTTGATTGTTGAGGTGGTTGATAATCCTTGACCAACCTTTGATATGAGGACATCTCCTCTTGCATGTGCGTCAATTCCAAATCAATCAATAATCTTCTCACCTCGTCGTAGCTGCTCTCCATAATCAGTATCTATCCTACAAAAACAAAAATAAAAATACCAAGTAGAATAGAACTAAAAATAGAAAATAAACACAAACACAAAATTAACTAAATAGAAAAACAAATAAGATATAAAACAGAAATGCAAGAAAATTGCTAAAACAAATAAAGTAAGTAAAACTAAATAAAATTAAATGAAGCGAAAATAAAATAAAACAGAAATAAAAAAAACTAAACAGAAATCTTAATAAAATTAAAAACCATCAATTAACCATGTCGGAGATCCCCGGCAACGGCGCCAAAAACTTGTTGGAAGAAATGTGTGACTACTTCTACCACTTAGGCAGTGTACCTATCGTTTTGCGGAATAGTGGATTTGTGGGTTGTCGTACTCTTGGGGACCTCGTTGTGGATAACTAATAGTGTAGTAAATTGACTGAGATTTCTAATTAAACAGATTTTATCTCTTTTTGAAAGGTTATGATTAACTGCTAACTCATAAAACAATAGTAAAAACAATTAATCAAAACAGAAAAAAATAGAAATTGTAAATCTTTTTGTTTTTAAAGAAGCATCCCGGGTTGCTCTGCTCACCTATTTTATCCAACTACATCAATATAACTTTCCCACTTTGGCAATAAACTCAAGAATCTTAATTAGTTTATTGACCGGTCCCTGTACAATAAACCCTGATTAATATAAACAACAAGCGCAATCCTTGCTCAAGTTATTATAAATTAATCGCATTATTAACAATTTCTATTGGAGACAGATTAACCTATAGGCGAGATACGCTTCTAGTCGTTAACCCGTTTTGACTTCCTGTGTCAAAACCTTGTCTCAGCACTGCATTTTAACAAAGAACTACAAATATCACTTTAATAATTGTACAAGAATATTAAAGCGCATTAAGGACAAGAATCAAAATACTGCTTAGATAAATTATACCGGAAAGCTTACATAACACAATTATATAAAATAGGCTCGCTTCCTAACCCGGGAGGCTAGGTTTATTAATCACACATAATTATACAAACAAACATAAGAAATAAGATTGTCGGAACCAATGAAGGAGAACGAACAGATGTCCAATCGACTTCTTCGTTGGTTCTCTGGAAACTAACAGCGTAAGGCTAATGAATGTAGAAAGAAGATAAAATGGAGAAGTGGGGGATAAGAGGATGAAATGGATCGTAGTGGTACGTATTGTGGTGTGAGCGATGGATTATGGAAGGGATTATCATTTTGATGCAGAAGTACTGGTTTATATGAAGAAAGGAGGAAGAAGACAGAGGGAACACCACGTGAGGATTTTAAGGAGTGGATTGGGGTGGCGCCTAATATTGTTAATGGAGTAGATGGATGTGTCTGTAGGCGCCGCAAAGGAAGAAGCAATTGGGGAAGACAGCGCCGAAGGAAATCAGTAGTGTCAATTTCTGGATCTGGTCTGTATCTGGGTTGCATTTAGACGCGTGCTGTTCGTGTCCTTGGATACTTGGGCGGACGTCTCTATCTCTTGTCCGGCCATTTTTTAGCGGACATATTGTGTTTTCTGTTTGGTGTCCGGCCAAATATCCACGAACATCTTATGTCTTGTCCGCCCATTTTTCCACTGACTTATTGTCCCTTGCTTTGCGTCCTGCCTTAATTCCACGGACGTAACACGGACCTTCATTTGGGCGCGTCCAGACCAGTGTCCGGACCATAGTGGTTCGGACGAATCATTTTGTCCGCCCTTTTCTCCGCGGACAACCCACGGACTTGCCTTGTTCCTTGTTTCTTGTCCGTGCTTCTTTATCTGGACGTGCCACGAACGTATTTTTGGCATGTCCGAACCACCGTCCGGACCGACATGGTTCGGACAATGCTTAGTTTGCTTCTGAAATGTTCGTTTCAGCTCCGATTTGAGATTCGTCTGCGCCTATGCGTTCATCTCTTCGTCTACTTTCCTCCTAGCTTAGTTTTCCTCATGTTTTACCAATAATTTTGTGAGATAGCCAATAAAACATAAACTAGAGGAAAAACATACGATAAGTGAGAAATGAGCAAGAAAAGTGCTAATATTATATGAAATACACCCATAAAACTTGCTCATTTGGACACTTATCACACCCCCCCACACTTACCTTTTGCTTGTACTCAAGCAAAACCATGTACCCAAGCAAGTAGGGAATGCTCAATACTAACAAATATTATTATGAAGGGTAGGATAAGGAGGTGAACAGTACATGAGCTTTAAACTTTTTGAGGAGTGTGAATCATCACCTACTGGTGGCATAGGTGTGCTCAGGGTAAAAAAAAATATATTTTCGGGGTATGATCCGGAGTACTTCAATGCTTCTCAGTTTTGGTGACTTTGAGAACTTTTACCATGGCCAAGTTCTCTCATGAATGGGCATTGAGGAGAAAACAAAAGGAAAAATAGATTTACGCATTTGTTTTACTTTTGCATAAGAGATGAGAAGATAGTATGTAAGCATCAGGCTTTTGTATTTAAGAACACTCAACTCTCTTTGTTGGTTACCAATGGTGTCTCGCAAGTCCCTTGTTTATTATTATTTTTTTTCTTTTTGACAGAGAAGCACCCCTTAGCAATCCCTAGGAAAGATGACAGATGGAACCCCTAAGCGATAAAAATCCAACCATTCCAGATCATTTGGTCACACCGCATAAAAAAGCTCCTCAAAAGTAATCCAAAATGAAAAATTTTGTACCATTTATCTCACAATTCATAACAGTATTTATTCATAAAGTGAACAACCCACATATAAAGGGTCCACGAAATTGAATTTGGAAAAACGCAAGATAAGTAGAGAGATTAATCATTTTAAGCAATATGTCAATTAAGAGAGACTTAAGACGAGCGACAGAGAAGTGAGTCCTCCCCCACACTTAGACTGGAGCAATGTCCTCATTGCGTAGGAAGAATTAAATTAACGAGGTCATGCAATCTACCAGAGTTCCTCGCACAATGCAAAGCAGTAGGAGTATGTAAAAATTTGAAGTGCAAAGCAAAGAGAGTGTACTCCCTAGAGTTCGCAGAGTGTTTAGACAGAGCTCCTCCACACTTGAGTTCAGCTGTAGAGATGTGCAAGATGTGCCTGTAATAAATATTCTAAACAGCCAGAAGAACTCAAGTTAATTCTCCTCGTTCTCTCTCCTTTCTTTTTTTTATATAAAAACATATATAGGAATAATATGGAAAACAAAACATAAAACAAAAATAGAAGGATAATAAAATTTAACCACTGGGTAGCCTCCCAGTAAGCTGCCCGTATTTATAGTCTTTAGCTAGACTCCGGCTTCGTTATCCTTGTAACACCCCTACTACGCACATAACTATACTTGGAATCGCAGCGGAAAATAAACAACTAAATGGTAACTAAACGATTGGTGCTACAATGCCGTCAACCACCCACGTGGCTAACAAGGCTGAATAAATACAATTGTACCGGTCTAATGATCAGACTCCCGAGCATAGCACTAACAACCATATATATACATCAATATAATACCGAGTATTTACATAAATCCTTCACTGTATACTTCACTGTAAACCATCACAACAAGTATAATAATACGCCACGGGAGCACAGGCGCATCCCGGGCAAACCTCCAAAAGTACTCCAAAAGTAAATTACTCTCTAGGATCTAGAGCCACTCTGCCTCTTCGATCCTCATCCTGAAATAAAAATATGGAGCCCCCGAGGGGTCAGCACCTTTGCTAGTATGGCTAACGCGCAGCCCATCGGCTACCGGGATACGCGCAACCAATTGTCATGATGACATGGTATTTATTTTAAAACGCACAACACATACTATATAACATAACACAGGTATTGTACACCATAACACATCACAAAACAATTCCTCCCTTTAGGAAGAGAACCAACATAGTTAGTCCCATTGAGAGCTTAGAGAATGTTGCCATGCTCATACCTTGCTCGTTACACAACTCGTTACCGTCCGGTTAGATTGAACGGTTAACTTAACACAAGGTGCCTCGGATATAGTGATCCAAGCACACCGAAACAAAACACATAGTATGCCCCTGTGGCCCGACTGAGTCAGTAAAATAGCCTTGGTTAAGCTAAAGGGAAGGTTAGAAACCAAATTGGAAACTTAACCATAACATACAGAGAGAATCGAACCGGTTATGACATCGACTCCCATACTCACACGCGTGGCCGGAACAGACCGGACTCCTCACTTCCCCGTTAGCCCTTGTTAGTAGTTCATCATTGAACACAACACACAATTCACAATCATAGGTCAAGTCTTGTTAGACCCACACAAGGGAAGAGAGAGTCACACTTAACAACATAATAATATTTAACAACTGTAAACTCTTTACATGGTTTAATCTTACAAAGTCATAAACACACAGAAAAACAAACAACACACAAGCCGGTGTAAACCGGTAGGCAACAGACTGCAAGAAAACCATACCTCGGTCCTTGCCTCGACTGGTTTCCACCTTGGGAGAATCCTAAACACATTAGTAACGTCGGTTAATTAACGCACTAGTCCATTGTTAACATTATCTACTCAACACTACTAGTTTACTTTTATTTTACACTTGTTACAACTTTTCATCCTTTTAATTGCCTTTAAAACCCACCTAACATGTCTTTCATAACCTCCTAATATCATTACTAACCAGCTACCATTTTTAGATAACAATTCCCATCTTAAAACAATAATTTTTGGTCCATACAGTGGCCCGTCCGAACTTGTGTCCGAGCTTCCAAGTTCGGACACAAGCCGTGATTTTAGACAGAAAACAGACACATGTCCGAACTTGTGTCCGGACTTCGGAAGTTCGGACATGAGTCGAGGAAAATCCTAACCAGAAATCCATATGTCCGAACATGTGTCCGGACTTCCAAAGTTCGGACACAGTTCGAGGATAATCCCCAAGAAATAACAGGTGCGTCCGAACTTCCAAGTTCGGACGGTAGTTCGGACACTACCTAAAATCCAGAAAACTGTAAGCGTAACAGGGCATGTCCGAGCTTCCAAGTTCGGACGGAAGTTCGGACGTGCCATTATACTCAATTTCTAAGCCTTTAAACACTTAACCAAATTCCTCCAAAGCCTCCAATACTTATAGTATCTACTCCCTAGGTTCCCAAGTGATGTTTCATGCCTATACTAACCATTATATCAAGACATTCCTTCCACACAACATCATTACTCAAACATCATTTCTTACAAACTAAAACTCCTTAAGTCACTCTTGAAATCCCTTATCCTAGGCTTACACTTTCTCCTTATCTTACCAAAGTTTGCCTAAGCCTTCATCTAAGTCCAAAATGACTTTGGTACATACTAAAACCTCAAGATCATGCCTAAGTTCTTATTACACTCTAGAACACTTCCTAGTTCATCAAAATTCCTTTACAACATCTTGAACTCCTTATGCATTTTCTAAATTTCGACATAGTTTCTCCTAGCATTTTGTTACACCTTAGCACATTATTTTCATCATTAATCATCCTAGAACACTAAGAACACCAAGAACACTTTCTTACACAACTTCACCAAATTCACACTACATCACAATATAGTGCATAACTTAAATTGCATGGCACTTAGGCCCTTAGAATGCATGGCTCTTAGGCCCTTAAAGTGCTTAAATCATAAACACTGAATTTCCACAATATATATGCCTTTAACCTGCGATTACATACAACATGACATATGTTATTTTACTAGTCTCCTTGAGAACATTTACTAGGTCATTTCCCATGTGCTCTTTAGGTAGTTTTAATAAGCAATTATAGCTCATTTCTCCTAAGGCATTAACAACATTAAGTTAGTAGATTTATACCTCTTTTTCCACCACACTTCCTTCTTGTTTCCTTACAAAACCGTATGGTATTTTGATTCCTTGTCAAGTTCTAAACAATATACAAACATTAAAATGAGTATTCAAGCTATAAGCTTCATCTCATTGTAAACCCTAATTTGACATTGTTTCAAAAACATTAATGTAGTTGTTTTACCTTGATCTTTGAAGAGAGTTTGAATGTATAACAAGATAGGACTCCACCTAGTCCATGAAGAGTTGAAATGAAGCTAGAACAAGATCACACAAAGAGCTATATCAATGTGTATTTTCGGTTAAGGTAAGAACATGGAGGAAACATGATTTTTCTTTGAGATTCCTTACCTATAAGCAAAGGAGAGTAATAATATGTCAAAATACAAGCTCAAGCTCCTTCAATGGTGGAACACCTTGGCACCGAAATGGAGCTCTGGAGTTTTGAGAAGATAGGAATGAAGAGCTTGATGAGAGGAAGAGATTGGTGGTCTTTGTTTTTGATTTGGACAAGTGAGCTAGATTTAGCAAGTGGTCAAAGTTGGAACTTCCATGGTGGTAGTAGTATTACCGAGAGAGAACAAGGAAGAAGGAAGAAGAGAGGTGTTTGCAAACCGTGGGAATGAAGGAAAGAAATGAGAATGAAGAAGAACTTGCTTTAGGAGATATTTATGTTTATAAAGTAAAAAGTAAGTTTACTTAGTTTTCTTTACTTACTTATAATATCAACTAGAGAGTGGTGAGTCACACACTTATAAAAACCGGCCCCCTTTATTAGTATGAGGGTGTTTTAGTCTTTGTTTGTCAATTTAATTACTTAATACAACATATGTTATAAACTAGCTTGTAAAAGTTACTATTCACCTAAACAAGGCACTTAGAAGTGAAATTTTTGATTTCCCACTAATATAGCCACCCAAATGTGATACTATATAGTACACATATATATTTAAGAGTAATGATGGACATTTAGCCATTCAAAACTCACTTACAAGACAATTTTTCAAAAACGTGCTTTAAGACTTCTTAAAGCACATTTTGTGTTTTAACTTATTTTCAAGCTTGGTTTTCTTTGGTAATTGGTTTAATAAGTTCATTAGTATATAAATGAGGTCTTGGTAAGCTCGTTAGGTCTTACTCAAGTTTATCCCAAGCTTAGAGCACATTTTGGCTCTTATTGACTTTAAAGCACATTTGTGTTTCCTTTTGCTTAAATTTGTTTACTAAGATTTCTAAGACTCTTTTTAGTCTTATTACACCCTATTTAGGTGTTTGAATAACATAACTAGGTTTGGGGTATTTCAATCCTGGATCAAAAATAAAAGTAGACAACAGCTTTGCCAGGAAAACGAAGTTAGCAGTAATTAAAAGCAACCCACCTGGATCAAAACAAAATGTCACCACGGCAAATAAAATAGGAAAGTAAATACTCCACAAAACCTGGTGTTTGAGGAGGTACTGCCGGTATCGTAGTTCTAACAGGAGACCAGGTGTGATTGGCTTTTCTTCCTCAAATTGGAGGATGTAAACATCCTTCTCTTGTTGTTGAGACTTATGGAGGCAGGGTGGAAGTTGATGAGAGACTGGTGGTAGCGGTGTTCCTTCCTCAGATTCGAGGATGCAAATTTCCTCTCCTGGTTGATGAGGCTCAATAGGATAATCCTCTTCGCGGACTGGATTACACAAATATCTTCAAATTTTAATTGCTCCTCTTGTGCTGGGGATGTTGATGGAGGAGAATTGTAACTTTCAGACATTTGCTCCTACTCGGCGTCGGAGAAAAATGTCCTGATAAGTTTCTTTATCTCCTCAACAGAATTTGTAGCTTCATGAATATTTGGCTCGAATCGATCTACGCTCCTTGGAGTCACCATTGGAATCTCTTCTAGCGGCTGGGTTTGACTTGGGAGAAATTCATGTCGCCTTTGTGTAGATTGCTGTTCATTCTGATTGAAGTAGTTATATCCCAACTGAGCTTCTTTGTACTGTGTTTTAGCCTGGTCGACTTCCCACCAGTACGACTCTCGATTTGATTGTTGAGGTGGTTGATAATCCTTGACCAACCTTTGATATGAGAACATCTCCTCTTGCATGTGCCCATTCCAAATCAATCAATAATCTTCTCACCTCGTCGTAGCCGCTCTCCATAATCAGTATCTATCCTACAAAAACAAAAATAAAAATACCAAGTATAGAACTAAAAAGAATATAAACACAAACACAAAATTAAGTAAATAGAAAACAAATAACATATAAAACAGAAATGCAAGAAAATTGTTAAAACAAATAAGTAAGTAAAACTAAATAAAATTAAATGATGCAAAATAAAAATAAAATAGAAATAAAAAACTAAACAGAAATCTCAATAAAATTAAAAACCATCAATTAACCATGCCGGAGAGTCCCCGGCAACGGCGCCAAAAACTGTTGGAAGAAATGTGTGACTACTTCTACCACTTAGGCTGTACCTATCGTTTTGCGGAATAGTGGATTTGTGGGTTGTCGTACTCTTGGGGACCTCGTTGTGGATAACTAATAGTGTAGTAAATTGACTGAGATTTCTAATTAAACAGATTTTATCTCTTTTTGAAAGGTTATGATTAACTGCTAACTCATAAGACAATAGTAAAAACAATTAATCAAAATAGAAAAGAAATAGAAATTGTAAATCTTTTTGTTTTTAAAGAAGCATCCCGGGTTGTTCTGCTCACCTATTTTATCCAACTACATCAATATAACTTTCCCACTTTAGCAATAAACTCAAGAATCTTAATTAGTTTATTGACCGGTCCCTGTACAATAAACCCTGATTAATATAAACAACAAGCGCAATCCTTGCTCAAGTTATTATAAATTAATCGCATTATTAACAATTTCTATTAGAGACAGATTAACCTATAGGCGAGATACGCTTCTAGTCGTTAACCCGTTTTGACTTCCTGTGTCAAGAACCATGTCTCAGTACTGCATTTTAACAAAGAACTACAAATATCACTTTAATAACTGTACAAGAAGATTAATGCACATTAAGGACAAGAATCAAAATACTGCTTAGATAAATTATACCGGAAAGCTTACATAACACAATTATATAAAATAGGCTCGCTTCCTAACCCGGGAGGCTAGGTTTATTAATCACACATAATTATACAAACAAACATAAGAAATAAGATAGTCGGAACCAATGAAGGAGAACGAACAGATGGCCAATCGACTTCTTCGTTGTTATCTGGAAACTAACAGCGTGAGGCTAATGAATGAAGAAAGATAAAATGGAGAAGTGGGGGATAAGGATGGAATGGATCATAGGTGTGGTACGTATTGTGGGTGTGCGCGATGGATTATGGAAGGGATTATCATTGTGATGCAGAAGTACTGGGTTTATATAGAAGAAAGGAGGAGAAGAAGACAGAGGGAACACCACGTGAGGATTTTAAGGAGTGGATTGGGGTGGCGTCTGATATTATTAATGAAGTAGATGGATGTGTCTGTAGGCGCTGCAAAGGAAGAAGCAATTGGGGAAGACAGCGCCGAAGGAAATCAGTAGCGTCAATTTCTGGATCTGGTCTATATCTGGGTTGCATTTATACGCGTGCTATTTGTGTCCATGGATATTTGGGCGGACGTCTCTATCTCTTGTCCGGCCATTTTTGAGCGGACATATTGTGTTTTCTGTTTGGTTACCGGCCAAATATCCACGAACATCTTATGTCTTGTCCGCCCATTTTTCCACGGACTTATTGTCCCTTGCTTTGCGTCCTGCCTTAATTCCACGGACGTAACACGGACCTTCATTTGGGCGCGTCCGGACTAGTGTCCGGACCATAGTGGTTCGGACGAATCATTTTGTCCGCCCTTTTCTCCGCGGACAACCCACGGACTTGCCTTGTTCCTTGTTCTTGTCCGTTCTTCTTTATCCGGACGTGCCACGGACGTATTTTTGGCGCTGTCCGAACCACCGTGCGGACCGACATGGTTCGGACAAAGCTTAGTTTGCTTCAGAAATGTTCGTTTCAGCTCCGATTTGAGATCCGTCTGCGTCTATGCGTTCGTCTCTTCGTCTACTTTGCTCCTAGCTTGGTTTTCTTCATGTTTAACCAATAAATTTGTGAGATAGCCAATAAAACATAAACTAGAGGAAAAACATACGATAAGTGAGAAATGAGCAAGAAAAGTGCTAATATTATATATGAAATACAACCCATAAAACATGCTCATTTGCAACACTATCACACCCCCACACTTACCTTTTGCTTGTACTCAAGCAAAACCATGTACCCAACCAAGCAAGTAGGGAATGCTCAATACTAACAAATATTATTATGAAGGGTAGGATGAGGAGGTGAACAGTACATGAGCTTTAAACTTTTTGAGGAGTGTGAATCATCACCTACTGGTGGCATAGGTGTGCTCAGGGTAAAAATAAAATGTAGAGTTTCGGGGTATGATCCGGAGTACTTTAATGCTTCTCAGTTTTGGTGACTTTGAGAACTTTTACCATGGCCAACTTCTCTCAAGGATGGGCATTGAGGAGAAAACAAAAGGAAAAATAGATTTATGCATTTGTTTTACTTTTGCAGAAGAGATGAGAAGATAATATGTAATCATCAAGCTTTTGTATTGAAGAACACTCAACTCTCTTTGTTGGTTACCAATGGTGAAACACCCCAAATTATTAAAGCATGGATTAAATATTTAATCACATTAATTAAGGCCTAAACATGCCTTAAATGTCAACTGAGAACAACAATGGTCAACACAAATCAAGATGTTGCACCCTTTGACTGCTAAGGGTAAATAAATACCCAAATGAACTACTTAGGACCTAAATTTTGTCCTAAGCATATTAACACATTACTAAACATATTATAACCGTTGGACAACACTCCAACACAAAGAAAAAGCATTTACATGCTTCAAGGTCAAAAAGGGCAAAAAGGTGCTCTAGGAAAACCTTAAAAATCAAATGACCTTTAAATGATATAAAATCGAATACCATGATCAAATATCATGTAAGGAGCACAACAAAACCGTTGTCAAAGAAAACCAAGCTCAGAAACACCAGACAACACAAAATGTGCGCTAAAACTCCTTAAAGCACGTTTTTGTGAAATTGTCTTTTAAATTGGTTTTAAATGGGCTAAAAGGTTATAAATACCTTTAAATATAATAAAATATCATATTATATGATATTAGGAATTTAATTCCAGAAATTTACGAATTTTTACAAAATTAATATTAAAATATTAATAAAACCCTGAAGTGGGGCCCGCATGAGTCAAAATGACCAAGTTTGGTCAATGGGCAGTTAATGACCCATTTTCCCTTGTGGAAATCGGCTGGCAAGGAGGTGGGAAGACAGCATAAGTCTTTGATTGACAATAATGCTACCTAATACAACCAAGAATAGTAAAAAGGTTACTTTTCTTACCTTTTTCAATAATTAAGCACATTTCCAAGCTTCCCCCTTCCTCTTGTCCGATTCTCTTCATTCCAACCGAGCTCCCTCCCTTCCTTGAAGCTCTAAAGTCTGGTTCTTGAGTTAGGAAGGCAGTTCATACTCTTAAGCTCTTAAGGTAAGCTTTTAATGTCATTTTAGCTCTTTTTCTTCATCTCTTCACTACCAACACCTAGATTTCGTGGCTCATCAATTCCTATGGCTTATTCTCAGTGTTATAAGGTTAGAACAAGAGCTAAACTCAGTTGAGACCAGTAGAGGGACCAAGGTTGTTCAAATCTACATTTTAAGGTAAAAATGTGCTTTAAGCTCATAACTTTAGATTCCCTTCAAGTTCGGCTGTGAAACTTTGGTCATAGCCTCATCTTCTTCTCCTTTTCATGTGGAATCTGTTGGTTAGCCATTTGGAGCAAGGATGGCCGAGATCCAAAGGAAATACCCTCTTTTAAGGCATTTTTCCAAGGCAAAACCTAACAACAAGGTAGCATTTCGAGATCTAACTATTTCCTATGTCAATATGGTGGATCTAACACCTTGTGGTGTGTTTGGTTCTGGTCGAAACCACTTAGAACTTCCCTTGCACTCTTAAGGTAATTTTTGCCTTAAATCTTACATTAAATTACTTTCTATGGTTAGATCTTGCTTGGAGACTAACTAGGCCTTGTTTTCTGTTTGAAAACATGTAAAACAAGCTGTGGAGAATTTCTACTTAAGGTGGCCGAACCAAACAAGGATTACCTAAGCTAAATCAAGGTATAAATCACTTAAACATTAACTTTGCTAAGTTAAAAATGTTCTAAGCTAATTCTAATACTATTGCCGTGAGTGAAGAGGTGAAATAAGGTCTAGTTTGACCTTAAAATTTTTAAGGAATGGTTTAATAAATTTTATAGCTAATTAAACAAGCATAATTGTCAAATTTAAGACATTATGTGGAAGTTTGGTAAATAAATGAAGAATATATGGTGAGGCCGAAATTTATATGTATTTGGGACATTTATGTGTAATTTATTTTGCAAGCCAATGTTTGTAATAAGGCCATGTATTTTAGGCCATTTTATTTATGCATTTACAAGCTTTTAATTAAGTTTAAGTAGTATAAATGCATTACCGATAAAATACCCCGAATAATTACTACCTTAATTAATAAGGATGAAATTAAATCATGAGCAATAATTTCTATAAATATTATAGTATAATATATAGTCCAAAATGGACATTAAATTATACATCAATCTCTAATCAAAGGGAAAATATCATCAAGGGAAATCAACTCCAAAAAAATTTAATATCACATGTAACATATTAGTACATGTGTTAAATACCACCAATATCACTTTATAAATTATATAAACATATTATATACTCTAAACAATCCAAGATACAGTATATATATATATTCATAGATGCACCCTTAGAAAAAAAATAAATAAATAATACTATAAGTCATTAAGTGACACATAACCATAATATTACTTGTACAATTTGTGACATATGCTAAATAATGGAAACATTTTGAATTCCCTCCAAAATGCCAACCGATTACCTACATTAACAATGAAAAAAAATATAAAAATAAAATAAGACATCATTAGGCTAAATTAAACTAGCAATAAAAGTACAAGCTAAGTACAAAAAGGAACCACACCTTTCACCACTACCAATGCTGTCACGATCTGTCTTTCTTCCCAACCAGACTCCTCCAGTTTCTCTTCTAGCCTCACGACTTACCTCCTTTCCAACATTTTTCTTCCGTCCATCTACTGCACCACATCTTCTACCTTCTCTGTTGTTGTAACAGCATCAGAAGCAAAAAAAAAAATACTGCTACTTGCCTACCCTCTCACGTCAACAAGACAGAGGCAACAAAACAAGGTTTCTTCCTTTTCTTTCCTGCTCCATTCACGGTCAACAGCAGCTCATCCCTTCTACCCCATCCTCGGACAAACAACAGAGCAGAGACAGCAAGGTAATTCATGTTCTTTTTCAGCCCTTACTACCAGAACCTCCTCCTCCATTGTGACCATTACACTGCAACCCTCTCTTTGTGCAGTAACAACAACACACCAGGATCCCCATTGAACTCTCGGTAGAAACAGCAACCGGACAGCAACATCAACAAAAGAAAACCGGTAATAGCAGCATCTTCCTTCTGCTCTTCCTCCACGTTTTCCAGCCTTCTTTCTCATCGGATTCTACTCCATCTTGCTAGAGAACTTGTGCGCCTCTCTGTTACAGTAAACAACAGCAAAACCCCCTGAACTTCTTATTACCGGTTGCAAACAACAGCAAGCAACCAACAAATAAGTTAAGGTAAAACTCTGCTCCTGTCTCTTTTTTTTCCCTCACATTCCAGCCCTTACTCAGCGGGTTTCCCTCCTCCACCTTGCTACATAATACAGTCTCCCCCTCCTCCATAAGACACTCTCAATCCTGGACTAAAACAACAAACAAGAGTAGCTGGAGACCAAGGTAAACAGCCACTCCTTCCACACTTTGCTCTCGGTTCTGGACATGAGAAATAACTCTCCTTCCTTATTAGTTCTACTTGTTTTCAGGGTTTAAAAATACACCCTTAGAGACTTCATAACCAGCCGAGAGTGCACCAGCTAGCTGGAAGGAGACTCTCTTGATCTACAAGGTGAGAAAATGCCATTGAAACACACCCCTTTGCCTTGTCTTGTGATCATCCGAAAGTGCTATTTTTTTGACGCTCCCGTCCTGCTATCATGCTCACGCAAGAGCTTCCTTTCCAGCCTTCTAGTTGAGCTACAACAGCATCAAAGAACACACCAAGAAGGAGTACATAGGTGAGGTAAAAATCTGAATCTAACTAGAGTGTTTAGACCCTGTCTTTCCTCTAGTTTCTTGCAAAAAAAAAAAACTGAACTGAACCTATTCTTCTTTGTTAGCTGCCGAAATCAACATTGGAGTTTGGAACCCAAGCAGAAACCAAGGTAAAAATCATTCTTTTTAACCACCTAAAGCCACATATAAAGATCCTTAAATTAGCTAGTTAGTGGAATGATTTACTATGCTTGTTCTCTTTGGCAAATGACGACCTACAGCAAGGTTGACTCCTCATTTGAACTGCTAAAGGTTGAGGGCTGAGTTCTAAAAGTGAAAAACAAGTTTCAAGAGGTAAGAATGTTTTAAAACCTTAAGGACCATATTATGACTTAAGGGAAATTTTTGTACAAAAACTTTAACTGTGAAACGTATGTATATAATAGGCCGAGGAAGTTAAGGTGCGGTGGCTGGTGGAAAATTTCCTTGGTGATCAACCAAGGTAAGGATGGTTAATGACCACTTTTAATACCTTAAAGATTGTTAAATTAAGTGTTGTTGTGTACCGAATGTGGCGAGTATATATGGGTATTAGTCGAGTTTACAATGTGTAACAAGGGATGGTATGAAACTAGGATGGCAAACTTAGGTATATGTGTTTTGTAAAAGTTAATATGTGTGTGAAAATAGTCGGGAAATGAGTTAATAAAATTTATTGGTGACTATATAAAAACCGAGAGAGTAAGTATGCGTACTGTTTTGTTCCTAAAAAGGTGTAGAAAACTAATAGTTAATTAATTAGGGAGGCTAAGTGTTAATGATTTAGTTAAGGTCATTTTATTAGTGAATAATGAGATGAAAAAAAGGGTTTAGAGGAGTTAATCATAAATTCTGGTACTAGTTGTGACCATGACCTGATTTTAAGGACATTTTAATGGTATTTAAAAGTTATTATGACGCTATTTTTAAGGCCATATAATTAGGCTATTATTATGTGTAATTTGAGCCTTAAATGGTTATTATTAATTTATAAATTGATTTAAAAGGGTGTATGATTTTCTGGTGCAAAGATCACGATCCTAGAAAATACAACTACTTAGAAATATATTAGAAAGGTATTTGTATATTTATAAACCTTTGACATGGCTTAATTGAATTTAAAAAACTTATAAATGTTTAAATAAATAAATAAATCTTACATGGGGTCAAAACACAACTAAAAAGAAATATAGAGCATTAAAAATAGATTAAAACCGAAAGGGATAAATCTTAGGAAGTTGATGAATATAGGATATGGATTTTATGAGATTAGGGGTTAAATAAAAATATAGTTTTAATGGGGATATTTTCATAAATAAAAACAAATCCGGTCAAAGGGATAATTTAAGTGGTCAACCTTGACCACAAGTGGGGTTTGAGCAAACTAAAATGATAAGAATAATTATTTTGGGTATTTAAAGGGATATTAAGTCAAAGACAACATTTATAAAAGAGATTGGGGCGTTCATGTATGTACCGAGGAATATAGGTGTTGGAAAATAAGTATTAAGACCCTAGGGGTCTGTTTGGAAATTTTAGAGAATTTTTGGGATGATTTTGTGAAATAAATTAATTAAGAGTTGTAATGTATGGTGTAAGTATTAGTTTGTAATGAATATAAAAAAAAAACAATTAGGAGTGTATAATGTGGTTACCGGAATCTGGGGGCACAATAAAGAATTTATAAGACTTGTGGGGTTGTGTGCGATTATGGAGAAGATTTGGGTTCAAAATGAGGATTTAAATAATTAAGGTATAATATAAGGTTTTATGTAATTAAATGAAGGTTTATAAGATGAAGGGGTTGTAGTGTAATTATGAGGAAGACATGGGGAAACAATTAAATTTGGATAGTCTAGGGGGATTACTCGTAAATTTATACATACATATGTACATTATAATGTTGGGATATCTTAGATTATAAATTAATAAGATTGGTAATGTAACAAGTATGGAAAATGGGGTGGTTTTGTAAATAAACAAAACTTGTGGAGATGGCATAAGGATTTGCCGAGAATGTTGGTGCTGTTCGAAATTTAAATACATGAGATAAGTATGTAATAATGGCTGGAAACTTTAGATTATAAGTTAATAAGACTAGAATTGTAGTAGATATTATACAGGGGTTGATTTTATAAATAATCAAAATATGCGGGGAGAAAAATTGAGTTACCGAGAATACATGGGTTACTCTGGGAAATTTGGAACTCGGACAGAATATAATATAAAGTTTTGGGTGATATGATGTGACATTATATTTAGTTATGAAGGGATTTATTATAAGGGAATTATTAAGGAATGAAGATACATTATAGGTATTTACATAAGCTGATGGGTTAAGTTGGTGAATTTTGAGGTATATTGTATGGCTGGAACCTTATCATAAGAGGAACTTTATAATTCATGTCATGTGAATTTACAACAGGGCATGAGGGTATAATATGGATAGCAAGTTACATACGGGGGATTATAAAGCTACATGTAAGAAACGTAAATATAATGACAACAGTATTGTAGACATACAATTGTATAGTGCATTACATGCACGTAGAAAGGTTACGCAAATTCCATAATGGATATTAGCAATCATGATGTATGTATACTTAAATATTTATACAACCGTCATACATGCTCGTAATAACCACTACGCAAAGTACCCCGTGCAACAAAATATTTAAATGTCATGCATGTGCGCGCACGTAACATTAATTCCCGCATGCATGCGACCCAACAATAAGTAAACAAATTGTGAACAAAACTTCCATGTGACAAGTATTATTGTTGTAGTAACAATTACACACTCGTAGACTATAACGAGTAACTAAAATTTAAATCCTTAAGATTAACGAACACCGAGTTGAACAAGAGACCAACTAAGGGTTAGCTATGGGATGAGAGTAAGGGTTTGATCTAGGAAGATTAAATAAGTTCGAGTTATATAAATATATATACTGATATTAGAACAACGTATGTACCAGAGGTACGAGTTGGTAGACGCGAGCATTGTGGGCGCTAGAGACTACGCAGGGATTGTTACGCGAGCGCTCGACGGTGTACGGTATGTTTATTGTGTGGTCTGAACCTCTGAGGGAAGCCTCGGTTCGGGTATTGGTTGACTATGTGACAAGAGCGATATGTTTGCTATGCATGACTGTGTGGATTATTTATAAGGTTGGTAAGCGATTGTTATTGTGCGCGACGTCTTCGTACAATGTTACTATGATTTTTTTTATGTGATTGGAATACTAATATTCGGGAACTTTATCCCTAACTGACCTAAGTAAAACACTTAGGAACGAGACTCGGGATCCCCAGTCTCTAGAGCTTAATACTCGAACATGACTATAACCTAGGCTATGTCTAGGGAAGTACATAAGACTTCAAAGGTAATAATGGTAAAGACTTCTTTAAGACCTAAGTATTTACTTAGGGCAGTTGATTAAGGATTGATCATATATTAGATAGTGTTGGTTATGGTGAATGGTATGGGAATCCAATTAGTTTCGACTAGTTGGTTGCGCATTGGTGATCACCGGAGTATAACGTCCGTATCGGACCGACTCCCTCTATATTCCGACGGGCCTAGCTAGATAGACTGTTGGACCAGGGTGCCGACTTTGGCACACGGCTTCGGCCATTCATGGACGCCTTTATTAGGCAAGTGGAAGCCCCGGGATCGAATGATCCTTGGCAACGAGCACTTCGTGTGTACGGGAGGACTACTGTCCAGTAAGGTTATTTCCGGGTTGTCCTAACATGACGCCCAATGGTATTGAGAGTAAGACTAAATGGTGATTAACATAATTTAAAAGGAAAAACTACTAACATCTCGATGGAAGTATCTACGCGTTTGTATGAATGTTTATAGCACATGGTATTTGGTATGTCCCGGATTGTATGTAATGTATGGATTGTCGCTTTGATGGATTACTGTATGCTCATGCATGTTATTTACTGCTGTTATATAAACTGTAAAATGAACCAGCATGTAATCAACCTCATGTTCAGATGGCTAATTGACCTAAGTGACCTAAAGGGTCTAGGATTACACTTTAGCATACCAGCATATAGTTTGCTGAGCCCCTTTTTGGGGCTAACACATTTCAGGTTGTGGATCGGGACGTGAAGCCGGAGTGCGGGAATATGGGTAGATGACCTCGACTTTTATTTATCGCATGTTTAATATTAAATCGGTTAGCACGTTGAAATTCTGGGAACTCTTTAAATGCTCACTTGTCATAGGTATTGGTTTGTATATAGGATAATGTAATAAATATCTCGTTCATCACTGCGGTTAGTTGTTGTTGTTCATTGTTAGATTACGGTTATGCTTCTTTACTCGCATGGGCGAGTAATGGCATGTGACACCCAAGTGAGGATTAATGTAGTTTAACTTCCGCTGTGAGACGTCTCTAATTATGCTACGTGAGTGATTATACGAGAATGATTATTACGAGATTAGCGAGTGGGGTGTTACAACCGAAAATAAATGGGGTCTTAGGTGTAATTAAATTAAATTTGGGGGTTTTAGAATAATAAGGCCAAAAATTAGAGGTAAAAAGGAGTTAAAATAAAGTTTATAAGATTTTATAAAGTTTTGGGGTTAAATGGTGATTTCTAGAAAATTTGGGTGCAAACCGTAATTATTAGGAATTAATGGTCAAGGAAATATTAAGGAGGTCAACATTGACCATATGCTAGGTTTTGACCAAAATAAATAAGTTAGAAGACTTATTTAAGGTTTTATAATAAGTTATGTATTTAATGGTAATATTTTTATAAAATATGTGGTAAATATGTTGTTACCAAAAATAAAGGGTGTACAATGGTATTTTAAACACCCATGGGCTATTAGGAATTTTTAGGAATTTATTTGGTGGATTTTGGAATTAAAATAAACTATATTTGTATAATATATAGTTAATATGTCATTATGACACTTTGGAGAAAAATAGATGGTGGAATGGTAAATATCAAAAGTATATGGGTTGATAAGGATATTTATAACCCTTTGGTGGAATTTGGTGATTTTTAGAATTATTAAGAGAATTTATTAAGATATGTGTATAAAATATGGTTTTAATGATATGGAAGAACTATGTGTTATAAATAGGGCCAAATGGCAATTATAGAATAGCACAAGGGCTGTTCGGAATTTACAAAAAATAACCATAGGTTATACTCTTTTATAAGTTGGAAATGTTATATTAAATGGTATATATAACATGGTAAAAGAAAGGGGTGATTTTGTAAATAAAGGAAACTATGGTTTATGGAAAAGAATAAGATTTTCTTATGGTGCCTGAGAGGCAATAATAAATGGTTTTGTATAAAAACTATAGGTTATAAGTTAAAGGGAATAAAAATATCACATAGTATGATATTAGTATAGGGTATAACATTACATAATGTTATGTGGTCAAAACGGAATTTAAATTAAGATAAGGGCTATACTGAGTTAATAAGAGTTGAAAGATGAATTTTAGACTAAGGTCTATAATGTTATAAATGTTATGACAATGATATGGTTTAGATGGAATTAATATAAGGAAGGGTACTCACATAAAATAATGTGACAAACTATAAATAAATGAGATTTATAAACTAAGGTGTTTATGGAATAAACCTTAGGAGTTGTAATTATACAATATAAGATGTTACATGATATTAGGATAATAATCTTAATATAAGTTGTATAATATAATACGACTAATGGGAATAATCATCTAATAAAAGATGATAAAATGTAACATAAAATATAAGAGTTTATGAAACTCATGAGAATTACCTACGTGGTAAAAATAATATACATACACAAGAATAATGTATATAAGGTGGATAAATATATTTGGTTGGAAACCATATGATTTAATGGTGGTGGTTATTTTTTTAAAAAATATATATAGTTACGACCTATAAGTTATGAATTTTAGAATACAATATAATATAAGAATGCATGCATACATGCAACTATAGGTTACGTACCTAAACTAGATGTGGATAAGATTAAAGGAAATATAAGGAATTAAACTTAACAGTTGAATGTTTTGACGTACACGTTTTAAGTAACAAAGCCGACTATTTTAGAGAAACCTGTAACAAACAACTGTACAAAACAGGGGTGAACTGTCGGGGTTACTTATTATTTGGAAATACCGGATGTAGTTAGTCATGGAGACTGACTTATAGTTTTATTACCGTTTAGAGTATACTTCTGACAAGGACGCTTGACGAGCTAACGGACTGCACGGAGCGTATGATCTTGCTGATTCATACTCCACCGTAATACAGTCAGGGTGAACGGTATGTAAAGGGGTTTGATCCGAGTTGTCCTAAGGTTGCTCTTGGGCTCGGATTTGGTTGATATAACTTGTATGTTGTTATGAGTCTCTGATTGTCTCCGAGGACTTCCTCAGTTCAGACTTCTGTGTGATCTGTGATAAGATTGATTGTCTGAATGTGTTAATTAATATGCATGAATTGTATATTTATAGCTGCTTATTATTTACTGTTGTTGAGTTAACAGTATCGGTTCGTAATATGAACCAATATATAAAAACGAACTAGCGGCTATGGTGCTATCTTATATGAAATATAAGGAACGTAAGTAAAACGTTGTAGCACTACGATAATAACATATACATTATATCTGAGACTTTATACGGAGCATTGGCCTTTCTATACGCGCTCTTGTATCTAGCAGGATCCCGAGTTTACAGACTCCGGATTGGACTAATGACCTTAGTCTGCTGTGTTAGAAAATTTGGTAATGCGATGCAATGGATAATTAATTAATGGAATGGAAGTAAAGCCAAGAGGATGTGGCTCTTGGTGCGCGCTGTGCATCAAAAACGATACCAGGATGTCCGCGTACGGGTCCGTAAGTATCAAGAAAATTTCCCGTGAGCTAGAATGGCTCGTTGTTGGAGACTCTACCGTTGGAGTGGCTACTGCCGTGGGTGACCTGCCATAATATAGGGTAAACTAGAGACATGTCGTTTTAACGAGACATTGTCACTAGGTAACTGAACAACTAAAACAATTGAGACTATACAGTGGCGAACAAACCATGGGCGAGACTTTATACTTGTTTATTTTCTCGTGTTTCGCTTTGTTGTCATCGGTTAAACTTGTGGTTATTTTATTGTGTGTCGATGGTTGGATGGAGCCTTCAAGGCTAAGGTAAATTAACTATGGAGATTGTACGCTACGGCAAATGTACATTGTACATATGGATGGGGCTTGAAAGCCAAACTAAAATAAATTGACAGTGGATGGTGAACGCTACGGCGATTGTACATTGTACAATATATTGTTGATACTCGATACGTTCGATATACAAATGTGTTTGATATATTCTATGACTGTTTGGATTGGATGGATGGTTAAATGTTTATGGATATTTGGATGGTTGATTATGTATATTATACATTTATGCTTCAGTTTTGATTATAACTGTAAAATGGAAAAGCATGAAACCAATCTAATAACAAGATGGTTAAAATGACAAGTGACCATTAGGGTCCAGGCCCGGCATACTCAGCGTCTATCGCTGATACTACACCATTA
>CM041783.1:22084588-22264996 GCA_023374045.1 Limonium bicolor | reverse complement strand
TGAAACGCTAAGAAAGACTCAATCGCCTACTGCGAACTCGAGATCTCTCCTATGGACGTCAGCATATGACTTCTGTCCCTTTACGAGGTATAGCCCTCAAGGATCTATATATTCTTGACATGTTCTCTCGTGCATTAGCATGCTTTTATATTTGAATCCTGTATGTATGGGTGAAGGTGATTTACTATTTGTACATTGCCAATATTATTTCAAAGCTTGTTTAAACTTTTGTATATAACACACTTTCATTGATCGCCTCTTAGTTGTAGTCATTGACGCTCGAGTCTTGTATTAATATTGGGCATACTCAAAATCCCTTTCTTTAGGTTATCATCTTGTTATTCCGGTATTTGAGTTTACTGTCGCCGTATACGGCTTTCATTTTCGATGTAAAGTATGAGCTACGGTTGAGCCGTGCATCTTATGTATATTACAGAAAGATTGCTTTATATTATTCATTCACCTATTATTGGTAGTATATAGACGATTACTATCGTGTGTTCCTCAGGCATAGCACAGTAGGGTTCCTGTTAAGGTTTCTAACAAGGTGTAGTTTCCTCTCGATTAAGCATGTTATTGTGGTTGTGAATCGACTCTGGTGAGTATTAGTATAATGTTTATACTCTTTATATTCTACCATGTTTATAGGTAGCTAGGTTCCCATTTAATATATTGGGTTTTAATTCACAAAGCAAGACATGGAAGTCGATCTTCCCTTTCAGATGGCAATTTGGCCATAATTTAGAAGGTAGCTTGAGAATACTGTTATTATAGGTTATTTTCTCTTGATCTCGTATTTGATTTATTAACACGGTTCATGGGATAATAATAGTTAATATTTCTCTCACTATTGATTATTATTTTTTTTTTCCGACATATGCGGAGTTGTTTTAGCTATTTAATCTCCTCGGGGTAACCTGGATAACTTAACTTTTAATTTAAACATTCTATTTCTCATATATCTATTAGTCAAATGTTATATTTGATTTAAGAATAAATACTTACGTATTCACTAGTAAAAATCATATTTTTTGTTACGAAGCTTCCGGTAACGATTTAATATCGTTATTATACTTGTTATTAGTAACAATAATTTCGTTACCAAAGATAGTACTAAAGACTTTTAAAAAAAATAAGACTACGGTAACGATATAATTGTTACAAAATCATATTTTTAGTAACGATATAACTTTTAATAACGAATAAAAGTCGTTACGATAAACAAATTGATCTTTAGTTACGCTATCTCGTGTAACGACATGTAACGACTTTTATCATTACAATATATTAGTTTAGTAACGATTTTGATTTTTGGTAACGATTTATTGTCGTTACCAAAGATCTATGTTCTAGTAGTGATTATAGAAATATTTGTGACCACTTGTAAGGAGTCTCAGGAATCATCCAACCCCGACGGGGTCAGCGTCAGTGTTGAACTATCCTTCCACACCATTTTGTGTTTGGTTTTCCCTTGATCTGACCAGGATTAAGTTCGACCTCCCACGTCAAATATCAAACATTCACATAATTGTCATCTTCCAAAATTTATCTTATTAAACTTTGTGACGTGGTGAGTAATACATTTTCTCTAGACCACTATATATCTAATCTAATATCTGTTATAACTTATACTCGAATCTAGGGTATTCCCAAATCTCCGGAACAATATTTCTTTGATCAAATCATCAAGCAGGGAAGCCAGTTTTCCTCTTGGCTAAAAAGGTAGATTCTCACTAAAGCATTTAGGCTCGTACTGTCTAGTAACTATATCCATCAATCATTTCAACTCTTAAATCCATCATACAAGTAATAAATCCTGTCATGGACTTGCATACTTTAGAATACTCTCTTCACCTTAAGAGGCTTATCTAATATTTCCGTATCAGGGCTTGATTATTGCCTATACTTGATTATCATCAGTTGGAGCAAAGACAGTCACAGTTAGACTTCAAGAAAAGTTTTCATGATTCCATCCACAACTATAGTTCCATAAAGTATTATTTCCTCCACCTTCAAGCTTAGCTTTTCCTTATTCCATCTAAAATCCATAAATCAGGTGAACCATATGTTCAGCCTAGGTTAAGTATATCTTAATATTAGTATCATCTCAAACTAAGGGTTTCCCGTTTGAATCCTACTGTTTGGTAATAGGACAATCAAGGCTTATTGTTTGTTTTTATCTCTTAGAAACGTGGTTAATCCACTAGCTCCATGGCTTCCAAAATAAGTCGGTTAGGTATGTCAAATGGAGGATTTAGAATCACAGGGTTTAGTATATAACGTTAAGACGATTTACGTATAAAATAATGGTTACAAACCTAGGGTATGTTTCCCTACTTTTATATTTAATTTACACTCATTTTTGTGTATATGTTATTTCACACTCTTATGTAACTTACACTCACTCTCAGTGTATTTATTAGTTTCAGCCTTTGGTATAACTAACACTACCTTTACTGTAAGTGTCAAGGAAAGTCGTTTGTTATCATGTTTATACTAGAGCTTATATACATATGTTTAACCTTAGTTGATTTACTGCGATCTTTTATTCGCATTCATAATTTGAGCTGTCATAGTAGACATGCTCGTATAAATTCATAAGGTTGGTATAGGACATGTGTCTCAAGATAGGGTAGGTGTAACAACCCCATCCAACAAAACATACACAACAAACTAGCAAGAAGAACAATCATCACATTACTTAACTTGTTGGTGTTACACGCCGTTAGCCACCCACGTGGCTAACAAGGCTAATCCTTGTACATTGTACCGGTCTGATGGGCTAAATTCCCGAGCAACTATACATTAGTATCCCTTTCCATTAACAACAACAATAATATACACCTTTTCAACTATACCGAGTATTTGTAAACTGGTGCCGACAACAATGTCGGTCTTACTACACCTACTGTATATACACACTTAGGTAAATACCCATGTACAATGACTACCCGTCCTACTCTCGAACGGCCCCCAGCACTTCGTACCTGAAATAGGAAAAGAAGAGAAAGGGGTGGCCCCAAGGGGCTCAGCACCTTTGCTGGTATGGTAATCCCGCAGCCCACATGCTATCGGGCCACGCACAACTACTTGTCGTCTTAACATGCAGTTGATTATAGTTAAATCATACATGTAACAATACACACAACATTTAACATTTCGCCTCAATGGCTCAACAACCGGATAATACATCCTACTTAATAATCACCCATGGTATTCATCATCCCTAGAGTGATTCTCCTCCAATGGAGCTACTTCCTTAATAGACGACACATACCCTTGAATCGGGTTATCCTTAAATGCCTCTTATCACAAACTTGGAATCATTTCCATGATCCACACACTTCACATTTTACAACATTAACATACACTACGTAACAACACTTAACAACACTTTGCACGTTTCCATGTGCACAACATAACACCGCAATAAATATTGCATCACAACAAACACATAACACAACGGGAGATTCTCTTAGGAACACCAACATCACACAACATACTGGTGAGCCTAGAGATTGTTGCCAGTCTCATGATAAGCTCGTTACATAACTCGTTACCGTCTCGTTAAATGAACGGTTAACTTAACACAAGGTGTCTCGGATATAGTGATCCAAGCACACCGAAACAAACATAACAATAGTATGCCCCTGTGGCCCGACGTGAGTCAGTAATAGCCTTGGTTAAGCTAAAGGGAAGGTTGGGAACCAAATTGGAAAACAACCATAACATACAGAGAGGATCGAACCTGATACAACGACCCCCATACTCACACGCGTGGCCGAACAGACCGGACTCCTCATTCCCCCCGTTAGCACTTGTTAGAAGTTCATCTTTGAACTTTATTAAACAATCACAAACATTGAGTTAAGTCTTGTCAGACATACACAAGGGAAAAGAGAGTCATACATTCACATACAAACACCACGCACAAACATTACATATCCAACTCACGCATAGCCGTGGTTAGAACGTTCCTCAGGTCGGAAACGTTATTACCGGATACCGTTCTCTTACGTTTACCTAATAGTGGTTAACTAGCCCTTCAAGCGCATTAGAGGTTACCGGTATCGGCACGTAAACATACAATAACAATAATGACTGTAAACTCGTTTCATGATTTATATCATAACGTGGCAAACATACAGAAAAACACATTGGCATACAAGCCGGTGTAATCCGATAGGACACAGGTTGCAAGAAAACCATACCTGTCACCGGAGTCCACTTATCCTGTCCATATATGTTCCTCGAGCAATTCTCGAACAACTGTTAACATCACACGTGTTTTCATTAACATCGGGGTTTGCTTGATCATTTAATGTCAATGCTTAGTTTTTCCCCGTTAACTTAGTTACATAACTTAACATTTTTTTTAACTTGTTTTACTCTCACATTTTAATTCAACTTTTAACCCACTTAGGTGTCATTAAAACTCCCCTAACATGTCCTTAACATCCTTATAACATCATTACCTACCAATCCCCATCATCACATATCATTCCATAACCTTAAACCATGTTTTTGGTCCGACCGACCCACCGACCGACCCACAGCTGGGTCGGTCCATTACAGACCCCTTTTTACTTCCTTATAATCATGCCCGTCCGACCCACGTCCGACCCACCATTCTGGGTCGGTCCATGTGCGAACATTTTCCTTCCTTTGAAAACTGACCGACCGACCCATGTCCGACCCACCCTTTTGGGTCGGACCATCACCGAACATATTCCTAACATTTTACAGAGGCTCGACCGACCCACAAACTGGGTCGGCCCCTGGGTCGGTCGCCTCCTAAACTTACCCAAACTTTGTCAAATCTTCACCAAACTTCTCCTAAGGCCTCTTAATGTGTTCTAACATCATTTGGCACTTCAAACACACCCTTAAGATATTCTTAAACACTCACAAACTATTTTTCCTAATTCCTTAAACCTTTACTTATATCTCCACAAAATTCCTATCACTTACAATGTTTTCTCCTTATGATTTCTAGGTGGCATTTCACCTATAATGACCACAATACCAAGGTGTTTCCTCTACACCTTATCATCACCTCTCAACTTCTTTTCTTACTAACTAAATCTCCTTTTCACAACTTCTTAAAACTCCTTACTCAAAACCTTACCCAAACATCATTTATTCTTTGAACACCAACATTACCTAAACTTTACACAACTCCTCCAAGACTTAAATACATCTTAAGAATACCCATAGATTTCTAAAACTTCCAAGATAATGCCTAAATCCTTGCATCACTCTTAATCACTTTAATACATGTTTCCCTCTCAAGTAAACATTCATTCACCTTTAATCCTTCCTAGTTCACCAAAACTCACTTACAATACTTAGAACTTCTTACACATTTCCCAAATTTGGCCATAGCTTCTCTAGTATATACCCACATCCAAACACTTAGGTTTTCACCTTAATTCATTCAATAATACCTAAAATCCATCAAACACATTTTTATACACAACTTCACACATTTAGCACTACATCACAATATAGTGCATAACTTAAATTGCTTGGCACTTAGGCCCTTAAATAACATGGCTCTTAGGCCCTTAAATTGCATAACCTAAACACTGAATTTCCCACATAGTAATGCCTTTGACCTGCAAATACATACACCAAAACATATGTTCCTTTACTAGTCTCCTTGAGAACACTTTACTAGGTCACTCACCATTGGCTCCTTAGGTATTTTATCAAGCAAATCAAGCTCATTTTCCTAAGGCATTTAAACTACATTGAGATAGTTTGTTTACCTCTTTTTCCTCACAAATTCTTTCTTGGTTCCTTGTAAACCGGTGGGGTGTTTGGTTGTTTGTCAACTTCTAAACATTATACAAACAACATAATGAGTATTCAAGCATTATGCTTCATCTCATTGTAAACCCTAGTTACACATATTGTTTTAACACATTAAGGTAATTGTTTTACCTTGGAATTGGAAGAGAACTTGAACAAGTATCAAGAGAGGACTCCTCCTAGCCCTTGGAAGATTCAAATGAAGCTAGAACAAGGCAATATAAGAGCTCCATTAATGGTGAATTTTCGGACAACAACAAAACATGGAGGAAACATGGATTTTCTTTGAGTTTCCTTACCTTGAAGCAAAGGAGAACAAGAATATGTGAAAAGATGAGCTCAAGCTCCTCCCATGGTGGTTTCTCTTGGCACCGAAATGGAGGTTTTGAAGTTTTGAAGAGACAAGATTGTAGAGCTTGGCTTAACTAAGAGAATGGTGGTGTTTGTTTTGATTTGGACAAGAGAGCAAGATTTGACAAGAGTTCAAAGCTTGAGTTCTCATGGAGGTAGTGGTATTACCGAGAGAGAATGAAGAAGAGAGGTTGGTGTGGTGTTTGGAACCGTGGAAAATGAAGGAAAAGAAGGGAGAATGAAGATAGAAGTTACTTTTTGAAGATATTTAAGTCTTAAAGCAAATAGTAACTATGAGTCACATTTATTTACTTAACAAGTTAACATACTTGGTGACTCCTCACTACAAAAACCGGCCACCATTATGCCTAGGAGGGTGTTTTGGTCTTTGTTGACCAATTAATCACTTATAACATTATATGTTACAAACTAGCTTATAAAAGTTACTATTCACAAACTAAGGCACATAGAAGTGAAATTTTTGATTTCCCACTAATATGGCCACCCAAATGTGATACTATATAGTACACATGTTAATTAAAGAGTAATGATGGACATTTAGCCATTCAAAACTCATTTACAAGACAATTTTTCAAAAACGTGCTTTAAGACTCCTTAAAGCACATTTTGTGTTTTAACTTGTTTTCAAGCTTGGTTTTCTTTGGTAATTGATTTAATATGTTCATTAACATATTTATAATATATAAGTATGACCATTAGGTCTTATACAATTATCCCAAGCTTAGAGCACATTTTTGCTCTTATTGACTTTAAGGTATTACTTGTTTTTTGTTTGGTTTCATGTCCACCAAAGTTTCCTAAGGACTTATTTAGCCTTATTAAATCATAATTAAATGTTATCAAGTCTTGGTAGGCTCTTTGGGTCCTAACCAAGTTCACTCATAGCTTAGAGCATGTTTTTGCTCAAACTGTGTCTTAGTGCTTTATTGCACTTTACTATGTTTAAATTGTTCACTGATGTTTCTAAGGCACTTTTTAGCCTTTATATAACATAATTTGATATTTAAACCACATATCAAGGTTTGGGGTATTTCAGGGTTTGTGGAGGGCGGGTCTGGAATTGTAGGTATCCAGTTCATACTGGAAGTTCCTAACTAGCGCATCTCTTACGCTACGACTCAACCCTAAGCCCTAAGTCTCTAATTCCTAACTCGGTATTTCCTAAGCTCGGTATTTCCAGTCATCAGAGCGATACTTCGCTCTGATACCATTTTTGTAACACCCCAACTGCTAAACTCATCATTACCTCTTAATCACGCAGCGGAACTCTAATTACAACGAGGGTGAAACAACGCCGTTAGCCACCCATGTGGCTAACCAAGCTAAACTTACATACCGTAACGGTCTGATGAACTGGAACAACCGAGTACACATTATAAATACAATACTCAAATCTTTTCTTTACTATACCGAGTCTACAATGAATGGATGCCGACAACATATTCGGTCTTACACTTCCTTCGATACATAAGTAATTAAAACTAACTACCCATGCAACCCACCAACCCCGTCCTACTCTCGAACGGTAACGTCTTCGGTGTACCTGTAAAATAAAAACATCGCCCCTAGGGGCTCAGCTTAACGCTGCATATGAAATTCGCATACCCCGAGCGCTAACCGGGGTACGCCGACTACTTTTGTCGGATATACATGGAGTTTATTAGTCAAACAACATGCATCATAGAAATACAATATATATGTGTATTACTCAAGGAATCAACATCCAATCAAGGAACACAATTCCTAACAAACATAACAAGGTTGTTAGTTGTATCTGCTTACTCTTAGGCCTTGAGGGTTATACCTCACCTTTCCTTGTTTACTTATTCATTATCTCACCCGCTCTCTCGGGTTACTTGTTCATATACACACCCATTCTCCTGGGCTACTCGTACTATACTCACCCATTCTCTCGGGTTCTTATACTTATTATCTCACCCACATTCTTGGGTTATCTATACTCATTATCTCACCCACACTCTTGGGTTAATTATACTCGTTTTCTCACCCACACTCTTGGGTTAATTATACTCAAGCTCTTGTAGATTCTCGAGACGCTACAGGTCTCCTACGTCACGCTTGTTACTCTGAATACATTCTTAGGCCAAAACTCATGGCTCTCAAGCATAGTCTTACTTCCCCGGTTTTGACCCTACTCTGGGTCTAGCATGGTGGGAAGGTTCAACTAGCTCACGGAACTCTCTCTTAGTTCCTATCTCTTTGCTTAGGTCCGACTACTCTCGGACTACTCACATTCCCACACACTCCTCTCTCGGAGTTATAATAATATTATGTATATTAGACTAGAAGCATCACTCTCGATGTTTCTAATGACTTTGGGAACAGTACTTATGTTCGGTTAATCTTAGGTTTTAAGAGTTACCCATGCATTTCACTTGCTCATACTTTCGTTTATTTTCTTATATCGGTAAAATCCTCATATAGGAGGTCGACCATGTCACAAGGGAGTTACTAATCCCTTAGGTCTCTTTTGCCTTCTTTACTAGTTCACATCTTCGAACTATCTTTAATCCTCTTGAAGGAGGTTCACTTATCTTTCCACTCTCATTTGTTTCGTGGATTGTGTCATTATGGTTTACTAACCGTTATCGGGTAATTACTCATCCCGCACATCTCCTCACATTCTAGGGAGTTCATATGTTTGCGTTTTCATTATACTTTAACGGATAGTTTGTGTGTTTGCACGTTTTCGTTATCTTAAGCATCGACCCGATCTATGGGTCTCTAGCCTAACGTTACTCACTACAAGTCGGTCCATACACTATGTTAGACCACACCGGCATACAAGTATGTTAGCTCATTCATCATACAACAAGACATACATAATCAAACAATGGATTATTTTCATGCTTTAATCTTGATTAAGCCGGCACACAAACACACAAATCAACGTAACTCGGTTAGCACGCGGAGTATGAGAAAATCATACCTTTCACCGGGGTTTTCACTTTTACCGTGTCATCTCACCATGCTCGGGTCACGCACGACTCTCTGATAATGTTTCAAACATTATTGTTAATACTAGGATCATACGGTACATAATTAAATGCTACTCCCGTTCTTACCCCGTTATCCCGGTTTTACTCTAGTTAATTTAAGTTCTCACTTCTCAATCATTTCTAGCACTTTCTTACACTTCCTAGAGCCTTTGCATGTCACCAAACAAGGCCTTAACATCTTATAACATCATTAACATTTAAACCCCCATCATTTCCAACCTTTAAAATGCTCTCTGTAGGTTTCCGAGGGTGGTCCGGGACTTGGTCCCTACCTTAAGTCCCAGACCTATACAAGGCCAAACTCTCGGCTACTTTTCATGGGGTGGTCCGGGACTTTGTCCATACCCCAAGTCCCGGACATGGTGCAGGGTAAATTCTTGGGCGATTTTAGCAGGTGGTCCGGGACCTTGTACCAGACTCAAGTCCCGGACCAAACATGGTAGGCGACTCTCGGCATGAATTAAGGGGGTGGTCCGGGACTTTGTCCATGGACTAGGTCCCGGACCCTGCTACAGATTTTACAAATTTGACAGTTTCCCACTCTGTTCAAGGTCCTCTCTTAGCCCATTGATTACCCAATCTTCACCAACTAAAATCCACATGTTTTAGCACCTAATTACTCACCTAAACCCCCTTAAACTAAGCTCCAAGTGCACTCACAACTCTGGTTAATTTCACTTAAAATTCACTTACACTTTCATAGCTAGTTTCCTTGTTTTCCCTTAACTCTTGTAACAGATTTGGTAACTTCTTTTACCATTCAAACAGTGCCATTCCCAGCACTTCAATTGACATTATTCTACTCCTCATACACACTTCTCCTTAGTTTGGTTTCCAAATCATTAACCACTCACTTAACAACTCTTAAACACAACTAGCTTCTTCCTTTAATAAAAACACTCAAGTTCATAATCTCCAAGGAAATTTTGACAGCACTTGGCTACTTTCTATGTATTCTCACCACACCATATATGCACACAAACACTTCTTCACCCCTGTTTAATGAAGCACCAACAACTATACACATTTGATTCCCATTAGCTCACATATGTAACAGTTTACTCTCAAGCCTTCTTCCACACTTATAACAACATTAAACATTCTCATTCCCACTCAATATTATTGTACCATGACTATACCAATTCAAGAGCATTAATCCAACTCTAAAATCTGTTTCATAAGTCAAATGAAACTAACTCAAGGTAAGCTCATTACCTTGTTTGTTTTCGGTTCACTTTCTCTTCTTCCTCTTCCTTTTTCTCCATCTTTCTCTTCTTGTTTTCACAACACACAAGGGGGTCTAGATTGCCATCTACAACCGTATCCCCATACAACACATTTCAAGCTTAATTAATTCAAACCCTCCACACAAAAACTAGTATTTCAAGAACTAGTTTTTAGGCTCTAGCTTAGATATTACCTTAGAGTATCCTAAAGAAGAGCTTGGCAATCAAAATGATGAAGTTCCACCACTCCACAAGGACATGAAGAAACCGGCTGAAATGGAGAAGATATTCAACGTGGAGGAATTTTTTCCAAAATTGGAAGAACTAGTTAGAAATGAGTGAAACTCTTGCTTATTATTACCTTAAGGCATCAAGGTGGTGAAGGAGAGTCAAAATCAGCTCCTCAAGCTTCAAAAGGCAAAACATCCATGGAAGTGAAGGTGGAGGAATCAAGATTTTGAGGGGTGGAAAACGTAGCCCTCGCCGAAACGAATCTAACGGTGGTATTTTTGTGCGATTCGGTGAAGAAATGAGCATGTGAGAGGAGGAAGGAGATGGGCTTGTGTGCTCCCTTCTCGAGTCGGTAATATACAGAGGAAGAAGAAGATATACAGAGGCTGGGAAGAAAACGTGAAATGAGGAAAGAAAGGAAGGTGAGAGAGTAAGTAGTCACTTTTTACTATTTCCCCCTTTTTGCTTTATTTATTTATCTTGTCATCTTGTTACCAAATACTAGCAAGCTTATTAATGTGTGTGTACACACTAATTAAAATCGGCCCCACACAAAATACTAACTGGTAGCGTTTTTCATTTTTTTACAGGAAACGCTCGATAATTTACCCGGTTTAGCACTATTCACTAACCGGGCCCGCTTTTTTGGATTTTTCTCGTTTAATTAATTTTAATGGTTATTAAGCTCCCATTAATACTTAATTATAGTTATTTAATCAACTATAATTTTTACGGGTCTGTTTGACCACTTAAAGTCACGTTTTCGTGTTTTCTCGAAAAACGTGCTTTAAAACTCCGTTAGCGCTTTAATCCATTATTTGGATCCGTTTTCTTCGGGAATCATTCCCGTATACTAATTAGGCCTAACAAAGCCTTAGGAATCCATCTCGGACCCTTACGAGATCATATATCTCTTATTTTCATTTAATGCGCATTTTAGCGTTTTTCAGGTTTAACGCATTTTCTCTTCTCTTTTGGTTTTATTCTTTTTACCAATATTCTTTAGGCACCATTAGGCCTTTAATAATCATATTAGAGTAATTTAATCATGATTTTTAGATCCAGGGTATTAAAATCTACCCCCCTTAGGAACTTTGTCCTCAAAGTTGGTGAATCTTATATCGTTGGTCTCATGGCCCTCTACGGGTTTAACGCATTTTCTCTTCTCTTTTAGTTTTATTCTTTTTACCAATATTCTTTAGGCACCATTAGGCCTTTAATAATCATATTAGAGTAATTTAATCATGATTTTTAGATCCAGGGTATTAAAATCTACCCCCCTTAGGAACTTTGTCCTCAAAGTTGGTGAATCTTATATCGTTGGTCTCATGGCCCTCTACGCCGAGGTTATAATACATGTATAACCTTACAGACTTCACAAGTCATTCTCATTTCACACTACACATACCACACACAAATCACAGCATGTATAGCAATCAAAAATACTCTTTATACTCTCTCCATGGAATCGGTCCGAAGACAAGAAGGCACTACAGTCCTCGAATCCATATTGAGTAATATACTACTGATCCCTCAGGTACCGGTCACGTTGGACACTTACGCTCTCTGGTCCACGGCCATTTCATGACAAATGGGTACTTACTCTCTCTGGCCCACGGTCCCTTCGGTTCTGATCAAAACGTTACACATATACATATCCTCAGGCACTCTGGTTGACTCACTCAACACAGGAACATCTCAGGGTACTCTCCCCGTCCCGCTGCCTTTGGAAAATCACACTGTCACCCCCCTCCACCGCCCCACCACCAGCCCCCCACCCCACCCCCGCCCCAACCGTCACTTAGGACCGCCGCACGTACGGTGCAATGGTTTCAAAACTAATACACGCCCACCATTCTACCGGTCATCAAGACTTAAGGCCGTAGCCATCAGCGGGTGATAGCGGTTTAAAACCAGTTTTCATTTCCATCTTCATACTTGAAGAAATTCCTTTTCAAATTCTGTTTGGAAATTGTTTTTAAAACATCACACAACTCCAAATCAAATTTATGGTAGCTGCATCTTTTCTTAGCGTGATTACTTGTGACCACTTATAGGGAGCTTCGAGAATCATCCAACCCTGATGTGATCAGCATCAGCGTTGAACTATCCTTCCACTCCAATTTGTGTTCGGTTTCCCTTGATCGCTAGCAGATCAAGTTCCACCTCCCACGTCAGTTTCAAACAATCAGATAGTCAAACATTTTTGTTTTCTATCTTTTACTCTTTCTAGTCATATTCACGAAACAATTCGTTTCAATTAATCTCTAGTTCCTAGTACTTAGGTCATTTGTCATTCTCATTACTTCACTACTTCACCTAGGTATTCCATACTTATGGCCTCTTTTTCCTGATATTGCTACTCAATTCAAAACACACAACATACAACTCCAAAGGATGGAACTCACTCCATCAATCGTTCTCAAAAAATATCACCTAGGGAACTCACTCCCTACAAGGTTACACACCGGTTTCATACCAATTCGTACTCATTATGTCTCATGTCTAATCTCACTAGACATATACTATAGGGATTCTCATTCCCTAGGAGTCTCTCTACTCATCTTTTCATAAATATTACATACTCGTTACTTACATCACTCATGCACAATAATCATTATTACACAATGAATGGGTACATATGTTTATGTAACATAAGTTCCAATCATCAAAACAATTTCTTTTGTGCTATGCACATAATAGTTTACGCACTAAACGTAAAACATACTCTAAGCGGTTTCTCGCCCTACCCCCTTTAAAAGGAGTTACGCCCGCGTAACTAACCATATGTTATCACTAAACATTGGTTCAATAATTCGAGTATCATGAAGTGTTTTAACTTCAATGTGGTTAATTAACTCATAACCGGGTTTGGTTCTAGCCTCTAAGGCTTCAAGGCATTTATGATGAGCCATCTACTCATGTTTGCCATGTATACTTAACTTTGAATTACGGTCACAAGCTTCTGCTGCGTGACCTGATAACTAGAGCTTAATTCGCCCTTTGGTGTTCTCAATGTATTTAATCCACTCCCTTTTATCCCTTTGTGTCTTGGGAATAAAGGTTTTCAATCGTCGCTAGGTATCTCTTACCATATGCGAATTCGATGAGTTATAGATTTTCTCTCCAATTCTCTAGAAATCTATTTCGTATAACACTGTATACCTTTGTGATTATTCACTTACTTTTCCCGACTTATTGTCGGTTGAGGTCAAGCTACTACTTAGTATGCAGTGCTTCCTCGTTTAATAGTGCTTCTCAATTATGTTTATTCATTTATTTCTGTACAACAATTCCTCCTTCATACTACTCTGCATTAACCATTCATCGGTCCTGGGATCTGTGGGTTACAGCCCACATTCTTCGTGCATCTTTGGCCAAAGGCCGCACGGTTATTTCTTTAGATTCAACTCAACAGGCTTTGTTGCCATTTCTCAATTCCTGGCTCTCCCACTCGATCATTACCGCACAAGTGCAATACCAAAACACTCAGTCATACAGAGTGCAGAAGCGTAAACCCTTGTCAGTAAATCTCTCATGAGATAGGAATGATTATGTCTCCTTTACCACATTTTCTCATCAGCTCCGTATCATTATCTGTTACTGTGTATCATGCTCTACTCATTACAACATTCGCTTATATGGCATCCGCTACTACTTTAGCTTCCGCTCATGTGCTCCCGCCATTTATACTATGCCTTGCCATTCACTTGGCTCAATAAAATATATTACTCCAAACTCTTTACGCTTACTGCGCATCGTTTACTCTGCAATTCATACTGCACACATACAGTGTTTACTACTAATCCGATTACTCTCTCGGTTTCTTTCCACTGCTATCAACGCCTTTCTATGCCCTATCTCTGTTCGACTTACTCCTTGGCAATTAACACATGCTCAAGTTTCACTACACCGCTTAGCGGTTTCCCATTACATACTTAGATGGTAGCCTTTCTCTGGAGGATTCACGTAATTGCCGCTCCCTAGGCCCCAAGATAACTAGTGGTATCCCCCACTCTAAGGTAGTGATTTGTTCTCCACAATTTCTTTTTATGCCTTAATGCATAAGTTTTACAACGTCTGGATCTACAAATTGTAGTTGGTTTTACCGGCTTACAAGCCACATTGCCTCGCCACGCTCTATGCGGGCTACTCAAACAGGTTTCTCCTTCTCCATATGCCATTAAATGGTTTGGAAGATATTACTGGGCTCTTGTTATGGTTGTCTCACCACACTTCCGTACCTGGAAGGCCCTTTTGTACTTTGCTATTAATTCATGCCCTCTGGCAATTTAGGGTATCCCTTGTTACGAGGGATCCCTTCGGGTTCTACCCGAGTGTTTGCTTTAACACTTGTGTTCTCAACACGTTGTTTTGTTCAACTACTATTGACTCTGGCACCCTTCCCGGATTGCTCCTGGGTGTTACTGAGTTTTGCCATCTCATTTGGCCTGAATTCATGGGTATATTCAGTTCCTTACTCCGCCTGGCGGTTATATACTTGACTATCCCGTTTAGGGTTGTAACATCTCCCGTTATTGGGTAGATCATTGGTACTTTTCCTTTTCCTACTTAATTAGGTCGTTATTCTCTTAGTGAGATATACTGTGGGAATTCTATCCCGTTCATCAAACATTGATATGATCATTTTAGGCTTTCGCCTTATTGCTTACACTGGTATTCATTCCAGTTATTAGGTATTTCCTCCTTGATTTCTGAGACTTATCCAATGTCTATACTAAATATTCTGTGCTTCGCGCACTTATCCACGCTATGTCCTTAGGTCCGTTACCTTACTGGTTTCTAGGCTCCTTTAGCTTCGTAAACTTCTTTGTGTTCTTCGATCATTCGAGGTGTCCAAATATTGGTTTGGATTGGTTCTTATGTCCGTAGTATGGAGTGGGCTACATCCCGTGTACCGTACTCTACTTGTATACATACATGGAGTATCTTATTGATACGTTACCACTTACCCGACTAACTCATAACTGGTCTGTCAGGCCCGCAAGCTCCTTCGGAGTGTGGTCGTCCCATGTCTCGTTTAGTACACCGTAGTGTCGGTCACATGCCTAAGTGAAGTATTCTGTTCCCAACTCCTCTTATATCGTCCTATGATAACTTACCGTAGTTCTCTGGTTTGGTTTTAAAAATTTGGGGGTTTTTGGAAAATTTTGCGTTTGAGAGAAAATTGAGTTTGAAAGAAAATCTTCATGGCATTTCAATGCCGGTTGCTTCTTACCGAGTCCAGCTTCTCGCTGTCTGGTATGTTCTTCATACAGTGATCAGGCCATTAGGCCTTTTCAAGGTTTTATTTCATAGTTCTTAAGGTTGTCTTGCCATATTGGCTTTTCTCGCCATTTTGGTACTTACTAAGTACTGGTCGCTTGTCACAGCTCTTTTTAAAAGTCCCGTTAATACTGCACTTGCCGTGGCAAGTGCGCGGTACAGGCGGTTTTTAGGTTAACTCATACCGGTCACGGTATTGTTCACATTGTATTTGGTAGCCTTGTCGGCTCTTCCTTGATCCTTTAGTTGGATAACTACTCCTTGGAGCTGCTTCATATTCGTCTTGACATGACTGTCATTCATTTAGGTGCTTCTCCACTCTCGGAGTTCCTTAATTATTTAGTTCCATGATCTACCTCGTTGCTCGTTCCCACGTCTTCACTATGGTTACCGAGGTTGAAGTCATTTAGGCTCTACTTCAGTAGTCCTATTCGGGTATGTCCCGTAATTATGCTTGTAGCTGTGTAAGCTATATCAGTTAAGTATTGCACCCTCTTTGGGTGTGGCAGGGTGGGTGCATCTACCTTTGACTGGATTCTTAGTCAATTGGTATACCGTTATTTAATTATGGCGGTCCGTAGACATGTGTCCCGGTTCTCATTAGTTCTCATGAATCCGCCTTGTTGCACGGTTGGTGCATCCTTCTTGCTGCTGCTCGACCAGCTGGGTTCTCGAGACTGCTAAGCATGTCGCCCCATGTTGCCACAGATTCTGGTCTCCCTGGAATAGGATTTCTCGACCTCACGCCATTGAGTGCGGTTATTGTCGCTCCAGCGGGATCCATCGCCGGGGTTTCCGGTTCTCGGGATCTACCGCATGTCAGGTTCTGGTTCATATTGAAATGTTTATAACTGCCAGATCGGGTTTCCCCGTCTCTCTGGCGTTCTTCCCCGAGCTTTTAATACGGGGGTTTGTGGAGGGCGGGTCTGGTATTGTAGGTATCCAGTTCATACTGGAAGTTCCTAACTAGCGCATCTCTTACGCTACGACTCAACCCTCAGCCCTAAGTCTCTAATTCCTAACTCGGTATTTCCTAAGCTCGGTATTTCCAGTCATCAGAGCGATACTTCGCTCTGATACCATTTTTGTAACACCCCAACTGCTAAACTCATCATTACCTCTTAATCACGCAGCGGAACTCTAATTACAACGAGGGTGAAACAACGCCGTTAGCCACCCATGTGGCTAACCAGGCTAAACTTACATACCGTAACGGTCTGATGAACTGGAACAACCGAGTACACATTATAAATACAATACTCAAATCTTTTCTTTACTATACCGAGTCTACAATGAATGGATGCCGACAACATATTCGGTCTTACACTTCCTTCGATACATAAGTAATTAAAACTAACTACCCATGCAACCCACCAACCCCGTCCTACTCTCGAACGGTAACGTCTTCGGTGTACCTGTAAAATAAAAACATCGCCCCTAGGGGCTCAGCTTAACGCTGCATATGAAATTCGCATACCCCGAGCGCTAACCGGGGTACGCCGACTACTTTTGTCGGATATACATAGAGTTCATTAGTCAAACAACATGCATCATAGAAATACAATATATATGTGTATTACTCAAGGAATCAACATCCAATCAAGGAACACAATTCCTAACAAACATAACAAGGTTGTTAGTTGTATCTGCTTACTCTTAGGCCTTGAGGGTTATACCTCACCTTTCCTTGTTTACTTATTCATTATCTCACCCGCTCTCTCGGGTTACTTGTTCATATACACACCCATTCTCCTGGGCTACTCGTACTATACTCACCCATTCTCTCGGGTTCTTATACTTATTATCTCACCCACATTCTTGGGTTATCTATACTCATTATCTCACCCACACTCTTGGGTTAATTATACTCGTTTTCTCACCCACACTCTTGGGTTAATTATACTCAAGCTCTTGTAGATTCTCGAGACGCTACAGGTCTCCTACGTCACGCTTGTTACTCTGAATACATTCTTAGGCCAAAACTCATGGCTCTCAAGCATAGTCTTACTTCCCCGGTTTTGACCCTACTCTGGGTCTAGCATGGTGGGAAGGTTCAACTAGCTCACAGAACTCTCTCTTAGTTCCTATCTCTTTGCTTAGGTCCGACTACTCTCGGACTACTCACATTCCCACACACTCCTCTCTCGGAGTTATAATAATATTATGTATATTAGACTAGAAGCATCACTCTCGATGTTTCTAATGACTTTGGGAACAGTACTTATGTTCGGTTAATCTTAGGTTTTAAGAGTTACCCATGCATTTCACTTGCTCATACTTTCGTTTATTTTCTTATATCGGTAAAATCCTCATATAGGAGGTTGACCATGTCACAAGGGAGTTACTAATCCCTTAGGTCTCTTTTGCCTTCTTTACTAGTTCACATCTTCGAACTATCTTTAATCCTCTTGAAGGAGGTTCACTTATCTTTCCACTCTCATTTGTTTCGTGGATTGTGTCATTATGGTTTACTAACCGTTATCGGGTAATTACTCATCCCGCACATCTCCTCACATTCTAGGGAGTTCATATGTTTGCGTTTTCATTATACTTTAACGGATAGTTTGTGTGTTTGCACGTTTTCGTTATCTTAAGCATCGACCCGATCTATGGGTCTCTAGCCTAACGTTACTCACTACAAGTCGGTCCATACACTATGTTAGACCACACCGGCATACAAGTATGTTAGCTCATTCATCATACAACAAGACATACATAATCAAACAATGGATTATTTTCATGCTTTAATCTTGATTAAGCCGGCACACAAACACACAAATCAACGTAACTCGGTTAGCACGCGGAGTATGAGAAAATCATACCTTTCACCGGGGTTTTCACTTTTACCGTGTCATCTCACCATGCTCGGGTCACGCACGACTCTCTGATAATGTTTCAAACATTATTGTTAATACTAGGATCATACGGTACATAATTAAATGCTACTCCCGTTCTTACCCCGTTATCCCGGTTTTACTCTAGTTAATTTAAGTTCTCACTTCTCAATCATTTCTAGCACTTTCTTACACTTCCTAGAGCCTTTGCATGTCACCAAACAAGGCCTTAACATCTTATAACATCATTAACATTTAAACCCCCATCATTTCCAACCTTTAAAATGCTCTCTTTTGGTTTCCGGGGGTGGTCCGGGACTTGGTCCCTACCTTAAGTCCCAGACCTATACATGGCCAAACTCTCGGCTACTTTTCATGGGGTGGTCCGGGACTTTGTCCATACCCCAAGTCCCGGACATGGTGCAGGGTAAATTCTTGGGCGATTTTAGCAGGTGGTCCGGGACCTTGTACCAGACTCAAGTCCCGGACCAAACATGGTAGGTGACTCTCGGCATGAATTAAGGGGGTGGTCCGGGACTTTGTCCATGGACTAGGTCCCGGACCCTGCTACAGATTTTACAAATTTGACAGTTTCCCACTCTGTTCAAGGTCCTCGCTTAGCCCATTGATTACCCAATCTTCACCAACTAAAATCCACATGTTTTAGCACCTAATTACTCACCTAAACCCCCTTAAACTAAGCTCCAAGTGCACTCACAACTCTGGTTAATTTCACTTAAAATTCACTTACACTTTCATAGCTAGTTTCCTTGTTTTCCCTTAACTCTTGTAACAGATTTGGTAACTTCTTTTACCATTCAAACAGTTCCATTCCCAGCACTTCAATTGACATTATTCTACTCCTCATACACACTTCTCCTTAGTTTGGTTTCCAAATCATTAACCACTCACTTAACAACTCTTAAACACAACTAGCTTCTTCCTTTAATAAAAACTCAAGTTCATAATCTCCAAGGAAATTTTGACAGCACTTGGCTACTTTCTATGTATTCTCACCACACCATATATGCACACAAACACTTCTTCACCCCTGTTTAATGAAGCACCAACAACTATACACATTTGATTCCCATTAGCTCACATATGTAACAGTTTACTCTCAAGCCTTCTTCCACACTTATAACAACATTAAACATTCTCATTCCCACTCAATATTATTGTACCATGACTATACCAATTCAAGAGCATTAATCCAACTCTAAAATCTGTTTCATAAGTCAAATGAAACTAACTCAAGGTAAGCTCATTACCTTGTTTGTTTTCGGTTCACTTTCTCTTCTTCCTCTTCCTTTTTCTCCATCTTTCTCTTCTTGTTTTCACAACACACAAGGGGGTCTAGATTGCCATCTACAACCGTATCCCCATACAACACATTTCAAGCTTAATTAATTCAAACCCTCCACACAAAAACTAGTATTTCAAGAACTAGTTTTTAGGCTCTAGCTTAGATATTACCTTAGAGTATCCTAAAGAAGAGCTTGGCAATCAAAACGATGAAGTTCCACCACTCCACAAGGACATGAAGAAACCGGCTGAAATGGAGAAGATATTCAACGTGGAGGAATTTTTTCCAAAATTGGAAGAACTAGTTAGAAATGAGTGAAACTCTTGCTTATTATTACCTTAAGGCATCAAGGTGGTGAAGGAGAGTCAAAATCAGCTCCTCAAGCTTCAAAAGGCAAAACATCCATGGAAGTGAAGGTGGAGGAATTAAGATTTTGAGGGGTGGAAAACGTAGCCCTCGCCGAAACGAATCTAACGGTGGTATTTTTGTGCGATTCGGTGAAGAAATGAGCATGTGAGAGGAGGAAGGAGATGGGCTTGTGTGCTCCCTTCTCGAGTCGGTAATATACAGAGGAAGAAGAAGATATACAGAGGCTGGGAAGAAAACGTGAAATGAGGAAAGAAAGGAAGGTGAGAGAGTAAGTAGTCACTTTTTACTATTTCCCCCTTTTTGCTTTATTTATTTATCTTGTCATCTTGTTACCAAATACTAGCAAGCTTATTAATGTGTGTGTACACACTAATTAAAATCGGCCCCACACAAAATACTAACTGGTAGCGTTTTTCATTTTTTTACAGGAAACGCTCGATAATTTACCCGGTTTAGCACTATTCACTAACCGGGCCCGCTTTTTCGGATTTTTCTCGTTTAATTAATTTTAATGGTTATTAAGCTCCCATTAATACTTAATTATAGTTATTTAATCAACTATAATTTTTACGAGTCTGTTTGACCACTTAAAGTCACGTTTTCGGGTTTTCTCGAAAAACGTGCTTTAAAACTCCGTTAGCATTTTAATCCATTATTTGGATCCGTTTTCTTCGGGAATCATTCCCGTATACAAATTAGGCCTAACAAAGCCTTAGGAATCCATCTCGGACCCTTACGAGATCATATATCTCTAATTTTCATTTAATGCGCATTTTAGCGTTTTTCAGGTTTAACGCATTTTCTCTTCTCTTTTGGTTTTATTCTTTTTACCAATATTCTTTAGGCACCATTAGGCCTTTAATAATCATATTAGAGTAATTTAATCATGATTTTTAGATCCGGGGTATTAAATAAATGACTACGACATCAACCTTCAGTATAAAGAGGGTAAGGCAAATGTGGTAGCTGACGCACTGAGTCACCGAGCACACTCTCTCATTTGCTAGTCTCCCATTCTAGCTTGGTTGAAGAGGTGCGGAGTGCTCAGATGTCGGATCAGTGTATGCAAGAGATTAGGCAGAAGCTTATTGATGGCACATTCAAGGGTCAGAAGTATGACTTCCGACTCCACGATGATGACCTGATTAGGCTTAATGGCCGACTGTGTATTCCGAGAAGTAGCGCTGAGCTGAAAGAGCGCATACTGAGTGAATCCCACTGTTCTACTACTTCGATTCACCCTGGAGCTTCAAAGATGTATAAGGGCATGAAACGGTATTTTTGGTGGACTGGAATGAAGAAGGATGTCAATGACTATGTTGTTAGGTGTCTCACTTGTCAGAGGGTCAAGTTTGAGCACCGACGGCCTGGTGGTATGGTGCAGCCAATGCCAGTGCCTGAGTGGAAGTTCCATGACATTTCCATGGACTTTGTAGTAGGGCTTCCGCCTACAAAGGGAGGTCTGAACATGATATGGGTCGTTGTTGACCTACTGACCAAGGTGGCCCAATTTATACCAATGAAGGACACTTGGAAAGTGGCAAAGCTAGCAGAGCTCTTCGACCGAGAGATTGTATGACATTATGGGGTACGAAAGACTATTGTGTCTGATAGGGATACCAGATTCCTCTCGAGGTACTGGAGGTCTACACGGGAAGCGCTTGGTACTGAGCTGAAGCTGAGTACAGCGTTCCACCCTCAGACAGATGGTCAGAGTGAGCGCACCATCCAGACACTCGAAGATATGTTATGTGCATGTGCACTTGACTTTCAGACCAGCTAGATTGATAAGTCACACTTTATCGAGTTTAGCTACAACAACAGTTACCATGCTTCGATCAAGATGTCTCCCTTCCAGGCTTTGTACGGTAGACCATGCCGCACGCCTTTATGCTGGGATGAGTCGAGTGAGACGGTCATTATAGGACCTGAATATATGGAGCAAGTACAAGCAGAAGTATGACAGATACGAGCTAACATGAAGGCAGCGCAAGATAGGAAGAAATCGTATGCCGATGTGCGCCGACGTGACCTGGAGTTCGCCGTGGGCGATCAGGTATTTCTTAGAGTTTCCCCCATGAAGGATGTGTTTCGTTTTGGCCAGAAGGGCAAGTTGAGCCCAAAATATGTGGGGCCTTATGTTGTGACGGAGCGGATAGGCCCGGTAGCTTACAGGCTAGATCTGCCTGCTGAGCTGGGCAAGGTACATTATGTATTTCATGTATCACAGTTGAAGAAATATATGTCTCATCCGTCTCATGTACTTCAGCCCGAAAGGCTAACGTTAGAGCCAACCATGCAAACAGTGGAGACTCCCGTACGGATTCTGGACACTAAGACTCGAGACACTCGCCATAAGTCTGTTCGACTGGTGAAGGTCCTCTAGTCTAACCAGGAAGTCGAGGAGGCCACTTGGGTGCTGGAAGATAAAATGAGGGACCCGTCATTGTTTACTCACTAGTTTTCGTACGTAAAGGGTACGGGGCGTACCCCTTTTTAAGGGGGTAGAGCCATTTCGATTATGTATGTACGACATGTATTGAAATACATTGTCTATGTTGTTATGTTACAGACCTTTGAGTCTAAAAGATGTTATGTTACCCGGACCTTGAGTCCGAGGGTTGTCATGTAAAGTATGGTTGTTGTGGAAGTTTATCTTACAAGTAATCCCCGTGTTCTAATTTAAATGATGCGTGGGAAGTGTGAACTTTGGGGACAAAGTTCTTTTAAGGGGGGTAGATTGAAATACCCCAAACCTTGATATGATGTTTAAATATTAAACTATGGTATATTAAGGCTAAAAAGTGTCTTAGAAATATTAGTAAACAATTTAAACCATAGAAAAAACAATAAAGTACTATAAAGACAATTTGAGCAAAAACATGCTCTAAGCTTGGAATAACCTTGGTTAAGTCTCAAAGAGCTTACCATGACTTTATTAACGTGCTAATAAACATGTAAAACCAATTACTAAAGAAAACCAAGCTTGAAAACAAGTTAAAACATAAAATATACTTTAAGAAGTCTTAAAGCACATTTTTGAAAAATTGTCTTAGAAATGGGTTTTGAGTGGCTAAATGCCCATAATTACTCTTTAATCAACATGTGCACTACTTAGTATCACATTAGGAAGTCTAAATCAATGGGAAATCAAAAATTCCACAATTATGTGCACTAATTAGTGAATAGTGCTCACATAATGCTAGTTTAACATTAGGTCAACATAAGTCAATTAAATGGTAAAAAAAGACCATAAATATTCCAATGAGGATAAGGGGGCCGGTTTTTAAGTGTGAGTCATCACACTTAGCTAGTTTTATTAAGGGAAGAAAGAATAAATAAGTAAGTTAACTATTTACCTTTTACATAAATATCTTTCAAACTTACCTCTCACCTTACCTTTCTTCATTCTCCTTTGTTCCCACCTTCTCCACCATCATCCTCCCTTCTATAATACGGTAATGCTACAGAACCTCTACCTTTCTTCATCTCCTTTTGCTTATAATTCCTAGCTCCATGCTCCAAATTCAATTTCAAGACCACCATTCTTCTCGTTAGAGCAAGCTCTTCAACCTTGTATTTTCAACTCTTCAAAAACACCATTTCGGTGCCATGGAGATCCACCATTGAAGGAGCTAGAACTCATCTTTTTCTACCTTGTCATTCTCCTTTGCTTCAAGGTAAGGAAACCCAAAGAAAAAACTACATTTCCTCTCATTTTTGTATGTGACCGAGAATCACCTCTTAACGGTTTTTTCTCTTGCTATTTTCTTAGCTTAATTCAAACTTCAAAGGACTAGGAGGAATCCTCTCTTGTTACTTAATCCAATCCTCACTCAATTCCAAGGTAAACTTCTATTTTAATGTTTTAAAACACTTATGTAAATTTAGGGTTTATATGTGAGTTTAAGTATGAATCTTAAAGCTCATTACCCTTATATGTGTGTATGGTTAGAAGATTGACAAGCGATCAAGCTCGTTGCTGATTTTCAATCCAAGAAAACAAGGAAGGAATCTTGAAGGAAAGAGGTAAATAACCTAACCTAATGTAGTGCTTGTGCCTTAGGAAATTGAGCTATATTTGCTTAATATACTACCTAAGGAGCCAATGGGAAATGAGTTAGAAAACTATCCTCAAGGAGGTTATTAAGGGCTTATGTGATGTTGTGTGTATTTGCAGGTCAAAGGCAATTATTATGTTGAAATTCAGTGTTTAATATTAATGCAATTTAAGGGCCTAAGAGTCATGTTATTTAAGGGCCTAAGTGCCAAGCAATTTATGTTTATGCACTATATTGTGATGCAGTGTAGTTTAAGGTTTAGTTGCGTGTAAAGAACATTTCTTGTGTGTATGAATGTTCTTGATTGTTTAAAGGTGAAAAACTATGTGTTATGGTGTAAGAAAGTGTTAGTGAAACAATGTCAAAACTTGGTGAGTGAATAAGGAACTTTAGGTGTTTACATGAAGTTTGGTGACCTAGGTTGTACTAGAAAGTGTTAAGGGTTGATTTGGTGAAAGAAAGGGGAACTAGAGTGTTCATAAGTATTAGAATGACTTAGGCATTGTTCATGGTAGTTTAGAGATTAAATGGGTGATTTGAGAAACACCAAAGTCATGGTCAGAGTGGAGATAAGTCATGCGCAAATTTTGGTAAACAAGAGAATCATATTGCCTTGTAAAGGTTTAAGTAGGAACTTGTAAAAAAGCCTTAAGGAGTTTGTGTAAGGGAGGTGTTGGTGAAAAGAATACTTATGGAGTAGTTGTAGTGGTGGAGAAACAATACTTGGGTTAGTTGAAGCCTTAGGCAAAAATACAAGTTAAAAATGTGTAAGGAGAAATGTGCTAAGTGTAAAGGAGTTTGTAAGAAAATGAGTAAGTGTTTAAGGAATTTAGAAATGAGCTAGGAAATGAGTTTGGAGGATGGTATATGAAGGTTTAGTATGCCAAATGATGTTAGAACACAATATGAGGGTTGAAGAAAAGTTTGGAGAAAGTTAGACAAAATTTGGGAAAGTTCTGTAGTCGACCGACCCTGGCTGGGTGGGTCGGACTGTAATAAGGCAGTGGGAATGTTTCTGGAACAGACCGACCCAGAGGGTTATGGGTTGGTCGGAGTGAGCTTGGGTCGGTCGGGCAAAAATTAGTGAACCCGAAAGTTTCTGGAATAGACCGACCCAGGGGGTTAGGTCGGTCGGTGGGTCGGTCGGCCCATACTTATTAAAAAAAACAGAAAAGAAATGTGGCCTATGTGGTAAACCCTAGTAGGTATAATAAGGATAATCAAGTGTAAGTTTAATTGTAAAACATGTCATGTAAGTATGTAAAACACTTAGTAAAATTGATGGTTAAATAAGATAATTAACCGACCTTATTAATTATGTATAGGAGTTGCATTCGGTGGAACTCGAACGCAGCAGGGACCAAGGTATGGTTTTCTTGTAGTCTGTTTGCTACCGGTTTACACCGGCTTATGTGTTGTTTGTTTTCTGTATGTTTATGACTTTGTAAGACTTAAGCCATGAAACGAGTTTACAGTTATTGTTATTATTGTGGCGTGTGTGTACCGGTACCGTTAACCTCGAATACGTGCTAACCCGTTAGTTAACCAAACTAGGAAACGTAAGAGAGCGGTACCCGGTTTTAACATTTCGACTTAAGGAACGTTCTAACTACGGCTATGTATGAGTTAGTTGTGGTATGTGTTGTTTTAAGCGTATCCCATCTCCCTTGTATGCCTAACTAGGCCTAAACACTTACTTGTGATTTATTGTGATTAAGTTCCGAGAATGGAACTGCTAACAAGTGATTAACCGGGGTGCGAGGAATCCGGTCGTTCCGGTCACGCGTGTATGTACGGGAGTCGATATCTGAATCAGATTCAACCCTCTTTATGTTATGGTTGTTTTCCTTCTTGGATTACAATCACCCACAATCTTAACCAAGGCTTACCAATCTGACTATTGATCGGACTAGGGGAAATATATGTACGGTGTGCTTGGATCACTATATCCGACACACCTTTGGGTTAAGTTATTCGTTCGACAAACATAACGGTAACGAGTTATGTAACAAGCTTAACATGAGAGTGAGACCATTCTCTAGGCTTACCAAGTTTGACTAACTATTGTTTGGTTTGTTCCTAAAGAGAAACATTCCTGTTATGTTATATGTTGTTGTTGCTATGCGATGTTTAATGCTAAGCTAGTTTATGTTGAATGTTTAAATAATGCCATGTTATCATGACAATTAGTTGCGTGTATCCCGGTAGCCGACGGGCTGCACGTTAATCGTACCAACCATGGGTTGCTGAGCCCCTTTGGGGCACCAGATTTCATTTTGCAGGATGAGGATCGAGGAAGCGGAGTGGCTCTAGATCCTAGGAGTTATGAAATACTTTTGTTAGTTTTTGGACGTTGGACCCGGGATGCGCTTGTGCTCCCGTGGTGATATATTTTCTGTAGTAATGGATTACAGTGATGGATGTAAATATTTATACTCGGTATAGTTGGTTGTATTTATGGATGTTAGTACTATGCTCGGGAGTCTGTGCATCAGACCGATACAAACGTATGTATTCAGCCTTGTTAGCCATGTGGGTGGCTAACGGCGTGTAACACCGACTCGTTTTAGTTACCGTTTAAGTTATATATTTCCGCTGCAGTTTCGATTTATTGTTAAGTTTATTGTTGGGGTGTTACAGAAATGTTGTTGTTGAGAATTAAAAGATAGGTGGATATTTTTTTTGGGTATTTCAAACAGAATATGTGTTTTATCCGACGGAAATGATTATAGTTAATATTCATTTATCACCTACGGAATATTCCGTAGGTAAACATCATATTTTCTACAAAATTTCTGTAGGTGAATATCAGTGACGAAATAAATTGTTGAAACCATGGCGCCAATTTTTTTCATTTTGCCCGCCAAATATTTGCTACGGACCGACACATAAAAATGCAAGGTCATACAACTAAAGAACACTTGTATTGAACCAGAAGAACTGGTATAGTTCAGAAGCTACTAACAGCAGAGGAAGCACTACAACTAAGTAGTGACTTAACCTCGCCGACAATAAGTCGGAGAAGCTTAGCGAATAATCGTGGAAGCACGAATAGTATGTACAATAGATTGCCAGAGAGCTGGTCATAAATCTAAAACCATTGAGTTCAAACACGGTAAAAGAATACCACATTTGTTAAGTAAACCTTTTTTCCACAATAGTGGGATATAAGGCGATGAGTAGCATATCTAGAATAACCAAAGAGTGAATTAAGCACTAAGGTTATCAGGGTCGCGCAGCAGAAGCTAGTGGGCCCTTGCTAAGAATTTGAATACACCTAGTAAGTATGAGAGAATGGCTATCTATGCCTTGAAGCCTAATAGGCTATAACCGAATTAATTATGAGTTAAATAAACTCATATAGGAATTCTTGGTGCAAGGACTAAACCATTAGTATGGTTAAGACCCTTGACCAGAGTACATTATATAGTAGACTGTAGTGAAGCTAAACGCTTCTGGTTGCCCAAATTGAGTAAACCAATGTTCAACAATAATAACATATGGTAGATTACGTGGGCGTAATCCCTTTTAAGGGGGTAGAGCGAAAACCGCTAAATATAATTTTCATGAATAAAACATATAAACTATAATGTGCATAGCACAAATGAGAATCGAATTTATGATTGGTACTATGTTAAATAAACATAAGTATTCATTCATATTGTAATTGTGGTAATTAGGCACGAGAGATGCAAATACCATAGCATGAGTCGGTATAAAACCGATGTAGAACCTAGAGGAAATTGAGTTCCCTAGGTGATTGTAGTGAGGAATTGAGAATGAGTAGTGGACGGAGTTCCACAAGTATTGTAGCCCTTAAAGAAGAAGTACGAATTGATTGAGAGTAGTTGATGAATGAAGTCCATGAGTAGTGTATTCCTAGGTAAATTATTGGAAGCAAATTGAAGATGATTGAATTTTATAGGTATTGTATTCCCTAGCTAGAATAGTTGAGATGATGGAGAGTAGTAAAGGATGGAAGTAGCGAAGGTTGATGAAATGAGCACTTAGGTATTGAATCTCGGAGTGAAGTATCTGGGAAGTAGATTGAGAATGTTTGATGGACTGAATTCCATCCTTGGAGTTGTATGAATTTGTAATCATGACTAGGAGGAGTATAAAGATAGAAAATGGAAATAACTGAATTATCTGTTTGTTTGAAACTGATGTGGGAAGTCGAACTTGATCCTGATCAGATCAAGGGAAACCGAACACAAATTGGGGTGGAAAGATAGTTCAACACTGGTGCTGATCACATCAGGGTCGAAAGATTCTTGAAGCTCCCCTTAAGTGGTCACAAGAATCACGCACAGGATAGATGTAATGAATATAAATTGAAATTTGGAGTTGTGTGTTTTAGAAAAATTTCTAATTAGTACTGGTGAAAGAATTTCCCTTAGACTAGAGATTGAGAATTGTTGGAAGCTGATACCGGAGAACGGTGGTAGTATATTATGTCGTATTATTCCAAGGGCAGCGGGACATAGAGGAGTCCCATGTCTAGATGACTTGAGTGCCTGCGGGATTGTGTTGTGTATTGCATTGCTTTGGGGATAGCTTTGCACTGTATGTATGTATAAACCTTGTAATGTGGAACCAGAGGGTTTGATGTAATGCGGATTGGAGTAATGAGGGTACATTTGTATGGTATGGAATGTAGAAACCTTGAGTAACAAATTTGGGAATTGTAAGGAGGAAGAATGTATGGCTTTAGTATTAGACAAGTATAAATGAGTAAGTATAGTAATCCTATAACCTCGAACAACTATGAGGACAAAGTTCTTAAGGGGGGTAGATTGAAATACCCCGAACTTAAATATAGCGATTAAAATTATCCTAATAGGTATTGAAGGGCCTAATGGTACTTAAGTAATATTGGTAAGGAAAAATTAATCCAAAAGAAATAAAGAAACACTTTAAAAGCGAAAAACGCTAAATAAGCGTTAAATAACCATAGGAGGTATGAGACCTCGGTTAGCGTATTATATGGATTCTAAAGGCTTAATAAGGCCTAAATAATACATGGGAACAACTGCCAAAGAAAACGGATCCAAATAATGCACTAAAACGCTAATAGAGCTTTAGCGCACGTTTTTCGAGGAAACCCAAAAACGTGACTTCAAGTGGTCAAACGAACCCGTAAAAATTATAAATCATTAAATAACAATGATTAAGCATTAATGGAAGCTTAATAATCAATAAAATTAAAGAAACGAGAAAATTCCAGAAAACGGGCCCGGTGAGTGAATAGTACCAAAACCGGGTAAATTAACGAGCGTTTTCTGTAAAAGGACGAAAACACTCCAACTAGTAATACATGTGAGGGGCCGGTTTTAATGGGTAAAATAACCCCCTCTCTCACACACATAACTAGCTAAAATAATATAGAGTCAAAAGCAAAAAGGTGGGAAAGTAAAAAGCACTCACACTCTCTCTCTCCTCTCATTTCCCTCCCCTCTCTCCCATTCTCTTCTTCCCCACCGATTTCTCTCTCTTCCTCCTCCCTATTCTGGCGATTTGGAAGCTCCCCACAACACCAATGGCTTCCCTTCTTCTCTTGCATGCTCCATCTTCATTTGAACTCCAAATGCTAAAATAATTGCATATTCTTACTCCCTTCATCATTCTCTACACTTCTCTCTTTTCAAAATCCAAAAATGAGGAAGTTAATCTCCATGGGTTTTCCCCCATTCAAAGAGAAAATCACATCAATGGGTAGCTTGGGGTCTCCTCTCTCCATTAAGGTAAAAATCTACATGAAAAACTCATGTTTTATTCACCTTCTTTTGTAACCAATTTTTCCCCTTTGTAATGCCCTATTTTTCTCTCTCATTTGAGCATCAATTCAACCTTGCAATGGTTGTGGAATCACCTTCTTGAACCAAGGGCTAAAACCCCTCCTAAAACACTCCAAAGGTAAACCCTAGAATTAGTGTTTTAAACATTTTAATGAATTAGCATTAATCTAAGGGTTAGTATTTCAATTACACTTGTTTATGTGCGCTTTGGGTGATGGGAATGGGGTTTGGCAACTCCATTCCCTATGTGACCGATTTGTGCAAGAAAGAGAGAAGTAGGAGAAATGGAAAATAAATGAAGGAATATAAGCTCAAGGTAAGAGCTCTTCCCTAAATGCTAAATTTTAATGCATTAGAGTAATGGGAATGGGTAAACTACTTAAAGAACCCAAAATATTGTATTAGTATTGAAGTTTATGAAGTTTGAGTATTTGTGAGCTAGTATTTGAATTGTAGGCCTTAGAGCCAAAGAATTGTGTATGTGTATTAGTATTGTTGTTTGAGGAAGTATTGATGGATTTATATTGCTTGATTGCTGGTAGGACCCTTGTATGGGTGTGGCTAGTTTAGGGATGAATTTGATGAGAATGGATATGTGTGGTTAAGTAAGAAAAGTAGGTGAACTATGGCGAAATTTTAGTAGGAATATGTGGATTTATGGATGATTTGGTGAATGGAAGAACCAAGATGTCTATGGGGATTAGTAGAGATGTTTAGAAACCATGGGGTAGTAGTTGTGGTAAGAGAAGGAAAAGATATAAAATCTGTAGCAAGAGTTGTTGAGATGTATTGGAGGAACTAGGAGAACTTATGTGCAAGACCTAGTAAAATGAGTGTTGAACTTGAAGAGATGAGGTAATGCATTGTAGGCCTTAAAAATGGCATTAGGAGATGAAGCTATATATGGAGGAAGTGAGAACTAAAATTCATAGCAAAACAAAACTAGGAAGGATTTGTATAAGTGCTGAACACAAATGTAGAAATTATGTGTGTGGATTAGTATGAAAAGAAGTAAGAAGTTGGTAAAGGAATTGAGGAGGTTTAGGAGCTTAATTAGGTGCCTAAACATGTAGGATTAAGTGTAGGAACATTTGGGAATTGATTGGGCAAAGAAAGGAATTGAATAGAGGAAGAAAAACACATTTCTGTAACAGACCTGCTGTGGTCCGGGACTTAGGTCTAGGACCAAGACCCGGACCACCCTCTGAAAACATACCGAGAGTAGCACATTATGCCTGGTCCGGGACTTGAGCTAGGGACAAGGTCCCAGACCATAATAAAAATAGAGCCGGGAGTGAAGTAAACAGCCTATCCGGGACTAGAGATATGGATAAGGTCCCGGACCATAATAGAAAATGCACCCGAGACTTAAGGCCAGTGTTGGTCCAGGACTAAGGACCCGGACAAGGTCCCGGACCAACACAAAAAATGAATTTTAAGCTTATTAAGTGGGTCTTAAGGAAAGGAAATGAATGGTAATGTTAGTATAATATAATTAGTACTTAATTAATGATGTTTAAGGGTCATTAAAGGTACAAACAAGTTGGAGAAGTAAGTACGAAAGTTGTAAGTTTAAGAACATTAAGTTAAACCGAAACAACGGGATAACAGGGTAAGTACGGGAGTAGTAAGTATGAATGTATTGTAATGCTTTGTATTAATTGAACCATTTGACATGTAGTCATTGGTTCGAGAATAAGAATCGAGGAACAAGAGCGGACCGAAGGAACGTGAGAATACCTGGTAAAGTAAATTCCAAAAAAAGTATGATTTCTTCATGCTCTGTATCCTAACCTGGTTACCCCAATTTGTGTGCTTATTTGATCACATAAATAAGATAAATGCATGAATCGGACTATATTGCACTTACTTGTGCTTGTTTTATGTTGTTCTTGATATATTTGTCTTGAACAATAGTTTGTAAATTCATGAAATGAATGGATGAAGATAAGTGTGTATGTACCTTGTAGTGTATTTGCGTAATGTATTATACCTTGTATGTATATGTATGGAAGTATTAAATTATTGTGTGGCTTGGATGTGAATGACTTCTACTAATTCCTAACTACCTAACTCCTAACGTAAGTATTGAGTAAATTGGAATGAGTAGAAGTCCGATATAGTTTCGGCCACGCGTGAGGATGAGGAGACATAAGAGGTTGGATCCGATTCCTGGTTCTTAAACTTGTCCACGGCCCAAACCCCTTAAATGGGTAGCATCCTGGATTGGTGAACCAAGTAAATCCCATTGGTGGGACAGAGTAGTCCCCGGGCCGGAGGTCGCGACGACTTGACTTGAGTAAGTAGTAACTAAAGAAGAGTATTGCGAATTGAGTATGTAATGTGTATGTATTATGTATGTGTATTTCGGAAGAAGGTAAGTAAGTATTGGTTGACTTGTATTGTCTTCCTTGTGTGTATTGTACTATGCGTATGTGTGTATACCTTGTGTAGTATCGTAGTATGATGTATGAAGCATGTATGTTTGTATGTACTTGTAAAATGAATTGCATGTATTCGACCAAGTGGTCGGCGTACCCTCGCTAGTACGCGGGGTATGCGAAAGTCATATACAGCGAAATCTGAGCCCCTAGGGGCAATGTTTTTAGTGTGCAGGTACCCGAAGCAGTTGTGGTCACAGAAGAGACCGGTGGACATGCCTAGATTACTAGGAATGAAATGTAGATTGTAGTAAATGGTATTGGACTCGTAGCCTTGAAGTAGTAGTGTACCTAGGGGTACACCATAGGTATTGGTAGTATGTAGATTGTGAGGAAAAGGGGTAGATGTAGACTCTTAATGAGTATGTATGAACTTGGAAGAGGTATTATATTTGTATTTGGAACTTAGTAAACTCGGTATGTCATATTGTATTGTATGGTATGGTAATGGAGCATTGTATTGAATGGGAAGTTGTAGTACCCGGTTGTAATTGTAATAAGGATTGTATTTGTGTAGCACTCGGATATTCCGGTCCATCAGACCGATGTTGTATGTAGTAGTAGCCTTGTTAGTCACGTGGGTGGCTAACAGCATTGTATCACCCGCCGTTGCGTAAGTATGTATCCGCAGCGTGAGTCTGGATGTAGAAGAAAATTGGATGGTACTAGCGGTACGGGTGTTACAGGGATGAAATGGTTGGAGCGGCATAAGGGGTGAATCCTCTACACCGAGCATAGAGTGCTGCTCAGAAGTCCATCTGGGGTTACAATTTCATACCGTCAGAGGCCCAGAGAGCCTTCGACTAAGGTCATCAGCGCCATATCCATGTACCGTGAAATCAGAAAGAGACATGAAGTATACCTTTGTTATGTGCAAGACCTAGAGCGAGACCCAGAATTCAACACTGACATACCGGTAGTGTCGGAGTTCCCGGATGTCTTTCCGAAGGAACTTCCCGGCATGCCACCACAGAGAGGATTCGAGTTTGAAATTGATCTAGTGCCATGCACCGGTGCGATTGCTAGAGCACCGTACCACTAAGCACCAGCAGAAATGGCTGAATTGAAGGAGCAATTGAGAGATCTACTCGACAAAGAGGTTATATGCCCGAGCGTATCGCCCTGGGGAGCACCGGTCCTCTTCGTGAAGAAGAAGGACGGTAGCCTCCGCCTCTCCATCGACTACCGCGAACTGAATGCGGTCACTGTAAAGAATAAATACCTATTGCCACACATCGACGACCTGTTCAATAGGTTGAAGGGAGCTTTAGTCTTCTCCAAGATTAACCTCAGATCAGGGTATCATCAGATTGCTATCAGAGAGCTGGATATTAAGAAAACGGCATTCTGTATGAGATATGGCCACTACGAATTCACAGTGATGCCATGCGGTTTGTCTAACGCACCAGCTAAGTTCATGGATCTGATGAATCGCTTATTCAGAAATCAGTTGGATACTTCAGTAGTAGTCTTCATCGATGATATACTGGTGTATTCGAAATCTAGAGATGAGCATGAGCGTCAATTGAGGTGAGTACTTGAGACACTACACGAGAACCAACTGTATGCAAAGTTCTCCAAATGCGAGTTTTGGCTTGATCAGGTATCATTCCTTGGACATGTCATCTCGAGCGCGGGTATCCTATTAGATCCGGCTAAAATTGAAGCAGTACATTCATGGCCTAGACCTGAGACTGTTACCGACATCCGGAGCTTCCTTGGTCTAGCCGGTTATTACCGAAGATTTGTAAAGGAAATTTCTAAAGTCGCAAAGCCCATGAGGACATTGATGAAGAAGGATGCACCATGTGTATGGACTGACGACTATAAGAAATCCTTCTAGAGCTTGAAGGACTTGTTGACCTCAACGCCTGTTCTCACCATTCCAGAGGGCACAGAGGGATTCAAAGTATATTGTGATGCGTCTGGTAAAGGCATAAGATGCGTACTCATGCAGCATGGCAAGGTGGTAGTTTACGCCTCCCGCCAGCTGAAGAAACATGAGGAGAATTACCCTACACACGGCTTAGAGCTTGGAGTCATTGTCTTCGCATTGAAGATATGGTGATGATAAGTGTAAAATATATCTATTCCTAGGACTTTAATTCTTCCTATTTTTATAACAATGTATGTCATATTTTACACTTATCATATGCTTTTCTTAGATTTATGTTTTAATGTCAACTCATATATTTTATTCTGTTTATATAGGAAAATGTCTCACATATTATATATATATATATACTACATATATATATAATATGTATATATATATTATACATGCACGTGAATATGTATATGAGCTTTTGGAGAGGCGTTTGCACACAAGTAAGGGGGCTGGATCAATTTTGTATTTCAGGCGTAGACATAAATTGGGCTAATTTGGGCCCTGTTGCTCGATCACAATGGACCGACATGGACAGAAATGAAAAGCATGTTACCAAACATTTTAGAATAGGATATTAGAAAACCCATGCAAAGACAGGTCGGTATCAATCGGGGGAATATTTGGCATCGCACTGTATATTCACCAACTTCATCTTCATTATTCACGCCAGAAACGAAGGCCATCGGGACGGATCCATCATCTTCATTTCATCATCACCTATCGCCACCATTCACCGTATCGTCAGCCAAACACCACTTATCATCTTCATTGCCTCATTCATCGTCGACATTCACCATCGACATCGCACCGCATCCATCTTCATACGGGATCCATCGCCTTCAACCATTTCACCCACCGATCATCTTCATCGCCTCAATCATCGCTACGCCATCGACAACCATCACTGTTATCACACGCGCATCATCTCTATCACATTCACACCAGAACCATTCACGCCTCACCAGAACCATTCACTCCTCACCAGAACCGCACCCCATCTCCATACCATCGACCACCATTCAACCATCGTCTCTATCGTCATTCACCGCCACCATTCATCTTCATTCATCACTCATTCATCGCGGAGGAACAAGGACGCCGCTGACTCATTCATCGGGAGACTGCAATACCATACTCCCTCATCATTCACCGCCACCACTCACGCATCCTCTGCATCCACCACGCATCATCTTCTTTATCGATATTCATCCTCATCCCATCACGATACCACAACACCTTCATTACCACCGATTCACCACACCACCGTCCTTAATCCATCTCCGTTGCTACTTCTATTCGAAGCCCACCGCAATCATCCTTGATCTTCAGCAATCACCACGCCAACACCTTCAACTGCCGACCACGTTCATTTATCGCCGGCATCCATATCATCTTCACCGGCGCTTCGATCATCTTGATCGCCATCATATCGTCGCTATCCAGAACCAACGGAGAACAGGGGCGAGGGGCAAGCCGACGTAACGAGTCGGTTTGGGCAAAAACAAAAAAAAAGAGATGAACCGGTTCAGGCAAAACAAAAACATTGAACAGGACCGGTCTGGTTAAAATATAAGGGGTTTATTAAACCAAACTTATTATATTTGTTACATGTTAATTGTTTCTTATTGCAGTTTTGGTTATTACATGACATTTGACATTGGTTTTACTGTATGTTTTTATCAAAATTATATTTTTACTAGTTTTAATTAATATATAGATTGTTACAATTAATGTGCTTATGCTGCAATAATTCTGATTGTTTAATTGCATTATCTTTCTAAATCTATTTTGACCCGATCAAGTGAAAAATAGATAGGTTCGATTAATTCATAAATTTGTGGAAAACTTGTTTTCATCGGACAAGTTAATACTTCATCTGCATAAATATTATCTCTCAAACTTATTTTGTTTACATGTGTTTTGCTGGTCTAAAAAAAGTCATAGCATGTTCTGGCAAACAAATTCGTCAGAGTTATTATTTTTTGCCAATCTATAAACCAGAAGAAATAATATAATTAACCAAAGTGCAATAACCGGAACCCGGAGTCCCGCTCAATCATATCATCTATCATTTTTATTTATCTGTTATTTTATTTATCTGCATTCTATCAGTTTCATTTATAAATTCAATAAAACCCCCCTTTTTTGTGACATGCTTAGGAATTAGACATTTTCGCTTAGGTCCCACGGTTCGATTACCCGGTTGCTCCAATTTTACTATACTACTGCTACCGGGATTGTTTGCAGCCCGATAGATATTTTGACGCACACTTTATTTATTATTTTACCAGGTCAAAAATCTTGTCTGCAGGTGACATTATCTATACGAGGCCAGCATCACCATCTATTCTGATCATAAGAGCCTACAGTACGTCTTCACATAGAAAGAACTCAATATGAGACAGAGGAGGTGGATGAAATTATTATCTGATTATGACATCGACCTGCAGTATAAAGAAGGGAAGGCAAATGTTGTAGCCGACGCCCTGAGTCGCTGAGCATACTCACTCCATTCGCTACTCGCTTCTTCTAGCTTGGTTAATAAGGTACGAGAGGCTCAGATGAGTGACCCTTATATGAAAGAAATCAGATAGAATATAGAGGATGGTTCCTTTTTTTGAAAGTATGACTTCAAGCTACATGAAGATGGTTTGATATGGCTGAATGGTAAATTATACGTTCCTTGAAGCAATGCTGAGCTGAGGGATTGCATTCTGCGGGAATCACACTGTTCTTTATTGTCTGTCCATCCAGGAGCCTCTAAGATGTACAAAGACATGAAGAGATACTTTTGGTGGTCAGGGATGAAGACAAATGTCACTGAGTATGTTTTGAGGTGTCTCACTTGCCAGAAGGTGAAGTTTGAACACCAACGACCGGGCGGAATGGTACAATCTATGCCAGTTCCAGAGTGGAAATTCCATGATATCTCCATGGATTTTGTTGTTGGACTCCCACCTGCTAGGGGAGGACTCAACATGATCTGGGTAGTGGTCGACCGCCTCACCAAGGTTCCCCATTTTATTCCGATGAGGGACGCCTAGAAGGTGGCAAAGCTTGCTGAGCTATTCGATCGGGAGATCATTCGACACCATGGAGTGCCCAAGACTATTGTTTCTGACCGGGTTACTAGATTTCTTTCGAGATACTGGAGAGCTACATGGGAAGCGCTGGGTACTGAGTTGAAGCTTAGCACCGCGTTTCATCCACAAACTGACGGTCAGACAGAAAGGACCGTCCAGACACTCAAGGACATGCTTAGAGCATGTGCCTTAGACTTTCAAGGGAGTTGGATTGATAAGCTTCATCTAATCGAGTTTTCATACAACAACAGCTATCACGCTTCGATTAAGATGTCGCCATTCCAAGCTTTGTATGGTAGACCTTGTGAAATACCCCAAACCTATATATGGTTTTTAGATGTTAAAATAAGATATAAGAAGGATAAATTATGCCTTAGAAGCATTAAGAAACAATTTAAACCAAAGGAAACACCATAAGAGAAATTTAAGCAAAAATGTGCTCTAAGCTTGGAGTAACTTTGGGTAACACCCAAATATCATTCTTAGACTTTAGTAACATTTTAATGGACACATTAAACCAATTACCAACGAAAACCAAGCTTAAAAACAAGTTAAAATACAAATTGTGCTTTAAGGACTCTTAAAGCACATTTTTGAAAAATTGTCATAGAAAGGGGTTTTGAGAGGATAAATGCCCACGATTACACCTTAATCAACTTGTGTACTACATAGAATCACATTAGGAAGCCTAAATCTATGGGAAACCAAAAATGTCACAAATATGTGCACTAATTGTGAATAGTAACCAAATAGTGCCCAATTTAAGCTTAAGTCAACTTAGTCTAATTAATTGGTCAACAAAGACCAAAAATATCTTCTTAAATAAGAGGGGTCCGGCTTTTGATGTGGGGAGTCACCACATGAGTAAGAAACTAAAGAAAAAAGAAGAGGGAAGTAGAATAGTACTATTTACTTTAAGAAATATCTTACCTTTTAGTTACCTCTCTCCTCTCTTCTTCATTCTTTCTTTTCCCACTGATTCCACCATCCTCTTCCCTCCTTCATTCACGTAAGAACAGCCCCATACACACTCCATCTTCATTTGCTCACCAAATCACCATTTTAGCTCCAAATCCAGAAATAAGCTTAGATAACTCTTAGTTAGGTCAAGCTCTTTCTTTCTAACCTTTAAGATCTCCAAAAGATTCATTTTGGTTCCAAGGCAAACCGCCATTAGAGGAGGAAAAATCAGTTTAAAGAGCTCTTGGGCTTCTCCATTCATTCAAGGTAAGAAAACTCTAAGAAAAACTAAGTTTCCAGCACTTTTCCTCCATTACCAAAAATCACCTTCTAATGGGAACATGTTTTATCCCTTGTTCTAGCTTTTTTTTTATTCTCCAAGGACTAGAGGAGGTCCACCTTGATTCATATCCAAGCCAATCTTAAGACCTCGAAGGTAAACTTTCATTTTAATACCTAGTCATTGTATGTTGATTAGAACATTGGCAAGAGAAGTTTAAGAGGTGGCCAAATAATCAAACAAGGGAAACCTAAGGAGCAAAGTGTGTGAAGCTTGGAAAAGAACAAGGTAAATGTCTTACCTTAAGGTGTTTTATTGCTTTAAGGGATGAGATATAGATAGATGATAAGTGTGGCTTAGAGTTTACATTAGGAAAGGGTTATAAAACCTAGGAGAAGGAACATGATCATATTTAAAAACTTTGACTAAGGAGCAAATGAGAAATGAGATAGATAAATAATTCTAAGGTGAATTACAAGAACATTTAAATTGCAATGGGAGCATTGTTGTGTGTATTTGAAGGTCAAAGGCTATTATTATGTGGGAAATTTAGTGTTTAAGATTTATGCATTTAAGGGCCTAAGAGCCATGTCATTTAAGGGCCTATGTGCCAAGCAATTGAATTTTAGAACTATATTGTGATGTAGTGTGGTTTGGGTGTGATTTGTGTGCTAAGATTGTGTATTGAGGATTTGAGTGTTCATGGTTGTTTAATGGTGAACAACCAAAGTGCTTGGGTGTAGTAATATACTAGGGAAGCCATGTCAAAATTTGGTGAAGAAACTTGGTGTTCAAGATGTTCTAAGGAGATTTTATGACTAAGGGAGTACTAGTGAACATTAGGAGTTGTTGTGATGAAAAAGAATGAGTTTAAGGTGTTCTTGAGAATTAGGATGACCTAGGTATGTCTAGGATAAACTAGGGGTTATAAGGGTGAATTTAGACACCAAAACCATGAGAAGAGAAACTAGGAATCTTGTTCAAAGTTTGAAGGAAATAGGGTGTAAGTTTTGAAGAAGACTTAGGTGTGAGCTAAAGGACATGACTTTGAGAAAGTTTTGGTAAATGAAATAAGGATGAATAATGATGTTTATGGAGTGGTCAAATTATTAAGAAGGGAACACTTTGGCTAGTTGAGGTTTTAGGCAAGTTACATGTTAAGGATTGAATAAATGGCTAAGAAGATCTTTAGTGGTTGAATTAATGAGGTTGGTGGATGTTTTAAGGTGAGTTTGAGTGTCTAAATGATGTTAGGACATATTGGGGAACTTGTGGAAGAGTTTGGGAGCATTTAGACAATTTTTGAGAATGCTCTGCACTGGACCAACCCAGGGGACCGACCCTATCTGGGTCGGTCGAACCATGTTAAGGCAGCCAGAATGTTTCTGGAATTGACCGACCCAGAGCGTCTTGGGTTGGTCGGGCTGGCCGTGGGACGGTCGGGTAACATTTTAACAAACAATAAGTTTCTGGAATGGACCGACCCAGAGGGTCTTGGGTCGGTTGTGTGTCAGTCTAGAGGAATTCTTCGAACCAGGAAGTTACTGGAACGGACCGACCCAAGGGTTGGGTCGGTCGGTGGGTCGGTCAACCCTTAAGCTGTAAAAAAAAAAGAAATTTTAAGAATGATAAGAGGTGTTGTTAGTCCACCATTAAGAGAGTAATTATGATTAATAATGTAAGCATATAAGGACTTAAGGGAATAAGTTAAGTAAATGGTATAAAATGTTTAAGATTAAGTTTGTAAGAACTTAAGAGATGTTAGGTGGGGATCATGAGGGGATTAAGTAAGTTAAGTAATGTATAAGTAATTAATAATCTAAGTTGGATGAATATTTTAGGATTTGAGAGTTTGGAACCAGAAGAGAATTAAACAACTAGGACAACCGACGGTGAACGGTATGGTTTTCTTGTGACTTGCTTGCTAACGAGGTGTCCCTCGGCTTGTGTGCTATTTGTTTATGTGTGCCGACTAAACAAGAGAAAGCATGCAACCGGTTTTATTGCACTTATTGTGTGTGTGTGTTTGATTTACACTAGCACACGAGACTTGAGACTAGTTACTAACTAAGTTTAGTACACATTGGAATGAGACGAGGAATTACACTTCTATACAGTTGGTTAATACCCGTGAAGGTTTAACTAACACTTGGTTTATAAGATTTTCACTAACTGGAACTTAAGGGGAGTGAGGAATCCGGGACTGACTCCGGTCATGCATGTTAAGGAAAGGGGGTCGGTATCTGAATCAGATCCGACTTCCGCCTAAGGACTTGTCTTCGGACTTGTTGCCTAGGGTCGAAAGTCAACTCAGCTACCTAGGATTTTAGTCCAAGGTAGGGGGCAAATTAAGATGGTGCGGTAAGATCACCTAAATCCTAAAATTAAGATAAGTTGTTTATTCAACAAATAGAGTTAATAGCTCATTGGCTAGGGTTGATTTTGACCCGACAATAATAAAAATTGAGATGAGATACAACCATTTCTATTTAAAGAACGGTTTGTATACTGAGATTAAGATAAGGATTAAAATTGAGGTAAGTTATGATGGACTGAGGTTAAGTGCAATTGGAACTTGAGGAGTTTACTGATTAACTCACTTACTAAGAGAACGCTTTTAAGTCATTCATTGTGTGTGAACTATGCTTGTTCATTTGTGGATTGTTGTTTTATTGCACTTCCTACTATAATTGTGTGTCTAATCAACACCATGCGATCGATAATTACTCGTCGTAGCACCATTAGCTTGGGGGCCATAAGAGAATCGTACCAGCAAAGGTGCTGACCCCCTCGGGGGCTCTTGTTTACATTTTAGAGGTAAGCATCCCATGAAGACTCATCTTGAGAGTAGGGGCGGTTAGACTTAGGCTAGGTTTATTTTTGAGCACGGGTTGCGCTTGTGCACCTGTCTGTTAATATTTAAACTTGTGAAGAATTATGTTTGTACTTGAGATACTTATAAACTCGGTTGGTATGTATATTTTGGATTAGCGGTTGTAAATGTCTAAAGTTCGGTATATTCTGTTGTTCATACCGTGGCAAGGTCCTGGTGTTAGTTTAATTCCGCTGCAACGTGTATGTTTATGTTATTGATTTGCGATAAACACGATTGGCTTAGGTCGGGGTGTTACAAAAAGTGGTATCAGAGCGTAGTTACGCTCTGATCAAGGAAATACCAGACATAGGTGACCACCGAGTTAGGATATGAGTTAAGACATGAGTAATGGGCTAAGGGTGTGAGAAGTTAGAGTGAGTAGAGTCAGATGACCACTAATGAGTGTGGATCGTCTGTACCGTCTACGGACATTATAAAATTCATGAACCGGAAAGTTGTGAGTACAAGCCTAATGCACGTTGTAATTGTTCAGATGTCAGGAAGGAGAGGAGGCCGAGGCCGTGGCCGAGGCGATGAGTCTACTGAGATACCGGGAGGGTAGCCGACCGTCGAGATCGTGGCTACCGCATTAGGGCACATGGGCTATCAGCCTGGTGTTGGCGTACCACCTCCACCGCCACAACCCCGGGAACCAAACTGGGTGAAGAGTCTGGCTGACTTTCGACACGCACATTTTAAGGGGGAGACGGATCCCGCCAAGCTTGAGGCGTACATCTCCGAGCTGGAGACCGCCTTCGAGACCCTTGATGTCCCTGCTGGGATTAAGGTGCGTCTGGCTGCATTTAATCTGAAAGGAGCAGCAGGCGATTGGTGGAAGCTGGTGATGGCCGAGCATGTGGCCAATCCAAAGTTCGGCTGTGAGCAGTACACGGCACTACTACGCGCCAAGTACTACCCCGCCCATGTCCAGACGAAGAAGCGCTTACAGTTGGATGCACTAAGGCAGACGGACAAGATGACGGTGGACGACTATTACTCAGAGTTCACCGCCTTGCTTCGTCTTCTACTGGGTCTTGGGTATTCAGACCAGATACTGGTGGACCGCTTTTATCGCAGGCTTAGCCATCGACTCCGCTACGGCATGGGGCCGACGAGTTATACTACCTTGCAGGTAATGAGAACGATTAAGATATGAATAAGTGAATAAGATTTAGACTTTGAGAGATAAGGGAAACTAATACTTTGGAAAGTAGAAGTGTTATCATGCCGCTGCTAAGGTGGAGATAACTGTCCAGCTGAGGGACGAGGACAATGCTAAGAGGAAGAATGCCGGTAAGAGTACATAGAGCCAAGGGCAAGGCAGGTACAAGAAACAGAAGTACCAGCCTCAGGCCCAGAAGAGTAAAAAAGGGAAGGTGGAAACTGAGAAGGCTACTGAAGAGCCGCTTAAGCTGACATATGCTATTGCTGCAAAGCCCCTGCGCTCTAAGGCGCCAAAGGGTAAGGAAAGGAACATTGAGTGAATTTAGAACCATCTAGCAACCGTTAAGATACAATTACTAATATTGATAATGATTAGGATCTGAGTCTAGGAAGGGAGCCAGTGGTGGCTACCAACGACGCTACATCTGTCAGTGGTGTCACAAGGACCACCCCGGGCTCGACTGTAAGGGAAACAAAGTGGAGTGCAACTTTTGTGGGGTGTACGGACACCGAGCTTATGAGTGCTTCCGGATCCTCGAGAGCAGAGCCTTTTGGCCCGAGATGAAGGGCAAGGGAAAGACCGATCAGGGTGCTAGATCTGACGGTCAGAAGACGATGCAGCAAGCTGCAAACAAGAACCCACGGGTAGTCCAGAAGTCGGGACCCACACTACACATGGTGGACCGGGACGATGAGGTTGAACCCTCATCAAGGCCAGGTACCGCTATAAACCATTGAGTAATAAATTTGCCTGCTTACCCCATTTTCATGCATGCTTTGGTATCATCAGAGTACCTAGGAGGAGCAAGGATGAAGTTAAAGATGATGGGCTTAGGCAAGGATTGGAATCCATATGCCAAGACATACCAAACCACGAGAGCACAAGATGGAGTCTCACCACTGGGAATACCCGAAGAGTTCCATCCAGTTATTACGTAAGTCGTGGAGATCGCTCAGCAGTTGGAAGCTGACTCGATCCTGGACATACAAGCAGACCTCTGCATTGTGAATTTCTACGAGAAATACGAGCGACTCGGATTACATCAGGATAAGGATGAGACAGCGGAGTCTCTCTCGAGAGGGATACCCGTAGTGTCTTGGTCCATCGGAGACGATGCTGAATTTTTATACGGCGAGCGGACCGTGCTAATAAGTTAGTACTTAAGTCTAGAGATGTTTTAGTTATGGGAGGAGAATCAAGAATGTTATATCATAGGATTAAGAGAATTAAGCTGAACACAGCACCGTCAGTAGTAATCAATGCGATGCACATGAGGCCAGGACGGTTAAACCTAACCTTTAGACAATATTAGCCATGTAATGCTTTTAGTATGATGTAAGAAAGGAGGTGTAAGAAAGAAGCACATGATGTAAAAAGGATGGTTATCAATAAAATAACAGTGTTGTGCATAATAATTGTTATGACTCTTGTTATACCATTATTACTCATGAAAGCTTGTGAAATACCATTAGGTTATGGACTCAGTACGGAACGTGCGTTAAGCATACTTACAGAGGCACAGGCCGACGCAAGCGGTACTATCCACACCGGAACCTTTTCGATTAATGGGGTTAAGGCATCAGTTCTCTTTGACTCAGGGGCCTCGCATACCTTTATCTCGGCATCATTTGCGAGAAGGTTGGGGCTAGAAGCTGATGAGCAACCTGACCTCACGGTTACGCTCCCGTCTAAGGAGAAGGTTCGTTGCACTCGCTACTACCGAGGATCCACCATCAGAATTAAGGGGGAGACTTTCCAGTCAATTTTATTGAGTTTAAAGAGTTTGGATTTGATGTTATCTTCGGGATGAACTGGTTGGAGAGGCACAAGGGTCGTATCCTCTGCGTTGAGCATCGACTGCTGCTCAGGAGTCCATCTGGGTAACAATGTCATACCGCCAGAGGCCTAGAGAGCCTTCAACCAAGATCATCTCCACTATGGCAATGTATAAGGAGTTGAGGAGGAAGGAAGAAGTGTACCTCTGCTATGTCCTGGACATAGAGAGACCCCGAGTTCGACCCCGACTTACCGGTAGTGTCAGAGTTTCCCGATCTCTTTCCACGGGAACTGCCCGGCATGCCACCCACTCAGGAGGTAGAGTTCACCATCGAGCTGCTACCAGGAACCGGACCGATAGCCAAGGCACCATACCGCATGGCTCTGGAAGAAACGAATGAGTTAAAGGAATAGTTGAAAGATTTGTTAGATAAGGGGTTCATAAGACCCAGTGTATCACCTTGGAGAGTGCCAGTTGTCTTCGTGAAGAAGAAGGATGGTAGTCTCCGCCTCTACATCGACTACAGAGAGTTGAATGTAGTGACTGTGAAGAATAAGTGTCCATTACCTCGCATTGATGATCTTTTCGATCAGTTGAAGAGGGCATCCGTGTTTTCTAAGATTGATATCAGATCAGGGTATCATCAGATAGCCATTAAGGAGGGAGATATTGAGAAGACGGCATTCCGGACACGATACAGCCACTACGAATTCACAGTGACGCCGTTCGGTTTGTCGAGCGCACCGGCGAAGTTTATGGATCTGATGAACCGCTTGTTTCATGAACAGTTGGACAAGTCGGTTGTGGTGTTCATCGACGACATACTGATATATTCAAAGTCGAGGACTGAGCATAAGGAACATTTGAGGAGGGTGTTAGAGATACTAAGGGAGAACCAGCTTTACGCTAAGTTCTCCAAATGTGAGTTTTGGCTTGACCAGGTCTCTTTCCTAGGTCATGTCATCTTAGATGCTGGGATCTCGGTGGATCCAGCAAAGATTGATGCCGTGCATACCTGGCCGAGACCGAAGACAGTTACCGACATTCGGAGCTTTCTCAGTTTGGCGGGTTACTATCGGAGGTTTGTTAAGGACATCAGCAAGGTTGCGAAGGGCAAGCTAAGCCCAAAGTTTGTAGGGCTGTACACTATCACCGAGAGAGTTGGATCCGTAGCATATAGGTTAGCCTTACCTGAGGACTTGGGGCGTGTCCATGATGTCTTTCATGTGTCACAACTCAAGAAGTATATCGCCGATCCTTCTCATGTCCTAGAGCCCGAGAGACTATCCATTGAGCCGACCATGCGATATGTCGAAACCCCTATGAGAATCCTTGATAGGAAGACCAAAGACACTCGCCATAAGTCTATACGAATGGTGAAGGTCCTATGGTCAAACCATGATGTCGAAGAAGCGACAAGGGAGTTGGAAGACACCATGAAGGCGAAGTACCCACAGTTATTCATAGACTAGATAGTCTAGTGTTTTTTAGATATGGGTACGGGGCGTACCCCTTTTAAGGGGGGTAGAGCCTTTTTGCTTTTGCATTGCTTCGGGTGAGGATTACATAGTGTGTAGGTATTGTTATATATGTTGATGGCACATGTAGTGCGGAGTGTGTTGGTATGTGAATGTATGTATGTGTAATGTGTAGTGTATGGATGGTATGTGCAATGTATGGTGTATCGTTGTGTAATGTATGTGAATTACAGTGATGTATTATGTAATGTGGATGTGATGGTATGTATGAAAAAGGTGCATTGTGGTAGTGAATTTGTATTGTGCGTGAATTGGTATGCTTGCAATGTGGAAGGAAGTAAACACCTCATAGGTGGTAGTAAGACACATTATGGCAATTGGTTTGCCTAATGAGTAGAATTATTAAACTATTAACCTTGAGCAACTATGAGGGCAAAGTTTCTTAAGTGGGGTAGATTGAAATACCCCGTAATTAAAAATAGTGATTAATTGGGCTAATAAGTAATTTAGAAGCTTATTTATGAATAAATAATCATGGGGGAACAAATCCCGAAGAAAACGGATCCTTAAAACGGATTAAAAACACTAACGAACCTTAAAGCACGTTTTTCGAGGAATCCGGGAAAACGTGACTTTAAGCGGGTCAAATAGACTCATAACAATTTTGGTTAAATAGTCATTAATAAATATTAGTGAAGCTTTAGGACCAATAAAATCAATAAAACGAGAAAATAGTGAAAACTGTCAAAAACGGGAAGTTGTGGGGTAGAAACATAAATAGACCACAGTAATGTGTCCACTTTTAAAATAAAAATGTAGAGTGTGTGTGTGTGCTGTGTGCCAGCCGATGGATGCCCCCACTCACACCCCTTAATTCTTTTCTTATGTACAAAAAGACAAAATAAATAAAAAGCAAAAGTAAACTACTTTACTTACCTATCTCACACTCTCTCTCCTACCCTCATTTTCTTCACTCACGTACAGCCCCATCGCCCTCACTCTCTATTTTCTTCCTTCTCCAACCGGTAGCAATGGAGTTTTGAACACCCACACCAAAACCTCCACTTCTCTCATCTTGTTAGGTGTCTAAACCTACTCCAAAAATTACACCATTGTCTTCCTCTCATCAAGGAGAGTATTCCCCTCTGTTCAAAATCCGAAAACGAGCATCTTCACCTCCATGGGTGTGTAGGATTTGGAGCTTCAAGACCACCATTAGAACCACCTCCTTCTCCTTGTTATTTTGAGGTAAAAATATTCTTGAAACCTCACCTTTTTCTAGCCCTTGTGGGCAAAACAAAATTTAGACTAAACCCTTGTTTGGTTCTTTGCACTCTAGCCGATTTTGGCTTCTTTGGAGAGTGGGAAATCTTGTCTTGAGCCATTCCAAGCTTCACTTACACCCTTGCAAGTGTTAGAGGATTTGAATTACCAAACCGGTGGGAAGAGAAAAGAAAGAAAGAAGGAAGAAGCACGAAGAAGTAAAACAAACTAGAAGAGAAACAAGGTAATTATGCTCATCCTTGTGTAGTTTTGTAAATGGTAATGTAACAGATTTTTAGTAGTGTAAATGGGTATTGTAAAATGGTGATGTAGTAGTAGTGTAATGTGTAAGAGAATACAAATGTTTTACACCCTTAAAAGACATTAAAAACTTGTTGAAACCTAGATGGGAATTAGAGGTTGTGTGCAGGAATTTTGGAGTGTTTAGTGCTTGGTAATTATGTGTGAGAGCTTTGTATATTTATGATTGTTGAAAACAGGTGAATTGGGTAACAAAATGTGAGTAAATGATGTGGTGAGAATGTAGAGATTTTAGGGGAGGTTATGTCAAAATTTACTTCGAAACTAGAGAGCTTATAAACTAGAAAACTAGGGAAAAGTATGTCCTTGTAACAGGTTTTAATATGAGCTAGTTAGTGGGTAGGTTAGGAGAAGTAGACAATGCATTATAAGTTTTAGAAATGACATTATAAGAGGGAGCTAAAGATGAGGAAAGTGAGAGTTTAAATCTGTAGCATAATGCAACTTAAGGAAGATAAGGTAAGTGCTGAAATGAGAACTAAGAAAATAAGTGAGTGAATTAGCATAAAAGGAGTAATAGGTTAGCAATGGATTTAAACATGTTTGGGAGCCTAATTAGGTGCCAAAATATATGGGATTAAGTGTAGGAACAATGGGGGATTAATTAGGCAAATTTTGGCTTGTAACAGATTAAGAGAACTAGGAATCTGCAGAAAAGTTAGCAGGGTCCGGGACCTTAGTCCAGGACTAAGTCCAGGACCAGTATACAAAATAAGGCTGAGAGTAGAACCCAGGTGGTGGTCCGGGACTTAAGTCCAGTGCAAGGACCCGGACCACCCTACAAAAACATGCCGAGAGTTTTGTGCTTGAAAGGTCCGGGACATACCTTGAGGATAAGGACCCAGACCATGTATGGAAAAATACCCGAGACTTTTAACAGCCTCTGGTCCGGGACTCAAGTTCAGTATGAGGACCCGAACCATGCAATTACAACCTGCCGAGAGTATGACCATGTGTTGGTCCGGGACTTAAGACCTGGACAATGTCCCGGACCAACCAAAAACTGTAAAATTAAGTGTATTAAATGGGTATTAAGGTAAGGAAATGAATGGTAATGATAGTATAAGATGATTAGCACTTAATTAAGGATGTTTAAAGGTCATTAAGAGTATAAACAAGTTTTAAAAGTAATAAAGAGAAAGTAAACCATTTGTAAGTATAAGAATTGTAAAGATGTAGTAAGTATGAGTTAGAAACGTAAGAGTAGTCGAGTTAAGTTAATGATAGTTAAATTAATCACTCGATTGTATGTATATCATAGGATTTGATTTGTGAACACCGGAGGAACGTCGGATACAAGTACAACGGTGAACGGTATGAACTTCTCATGCCCCGTATGCTACCTTGGTTACTTTGATTTGTGTGTTGTGTGCTAATTGATCACCAAATAAGATAAATGCATGAATCAGAGTTATCATGCTTACTTGTGATTATGTAGTGTTGTATATTGTTGTATATTATCTTTAAATCATAGTTTGTATAATTCATGAAATGTATGGATGAATATGAGTGTATGTATGTATGATGTATTGTACTGTGACCGATTGTAACACCCCTCTCCATAATCACGATATAATCCCTCACGTAGCAATAAATAAAACGTCTCGCAGCGGAAAAATAAATAACAATTACAAAACTCACACGGGTGTCACCGGCCATTACTCGCCCATGCGAGCAACGTAGCCAAACCACATCCAACTTCCAAAATAAACAAACTGCTAACCGTAGTGATAACGAGAAACTCCTATACATCAAACTAAGTCCATAACCATAAATATTGACAAGTGAGCGTCTACCCAATCCTGAAAAATACATAACCTTACCATAAGACCATACACCATCTTCATTACCATACAACATCTCCAACTACCCTGTTCCTGCTCTTCAGCTCCAACAATGATCAACAACCTGAAATGGTGTAGTATCAGCGATAGACGCTGAGTATGCCGGGCCTGGACCCTAATGGTCACTTGTCATTTTAACCATCTTATTATTAGATTGGTTTCATGCTTTTCCTTTTTACAGTTATAATCAAAACTGAAGCATAAATGTATAATATACATAATCAACCATCCAAATATTCATAAACATTAATCATCCATCCAAACCAAACATTCATAGAATATTTCAAACAACATTTGTATATCGAACGTATCGAGCAATAACAACAATATTTTGTACAATGTACAATCGCCGTAGTGTTCACCATCCACTGTCAATTTATTTTAGTTTGGCTTTCAAGCCTCATCCATATGTACAATGTACATTCGCCGTAGCGTACAGTTCCCATAGTTAATTTACCTTAGCCTTGTAGGCTCCATCCAACCATGTTTAATTAATGTCAGTAGGGCGTCATGTTAGGACAACCCGATAACCTCACCATGGACAGTAGTCCCCCGTACACACAAAGGTGCTCATTTCGCCAGAGGTCCGGAGGCCCCTGACTCACTTATGTCTCGTAAGACGTCCATAAAAAGGCCGTAGCCACCTGATCCACGAACCTATTTGGGCTCGTTGGATATAACCTGGAGCGGAATCCAAATAGGAAACCCCTCAGTGATCACAAATGCGCAACCAAGTAGTTCGTGAACTACCGGGATTCCTCACCTCAATCTCATACCATCACTCTCTCATAATGTTTAAGATCTGCTCTTAGTCTTATGGAGAATATTTATTAACCAGCGGCCGAATGGGTCACGCGTACCTAGAAGTCATCTAGGTGATATTTATGTTAGAGATCCATGCTCTAGAGACCGACAATGTCGTGACTCGTTCCTAAGTGTTTTACTTAGGTTACCATATACTTAATATTAATATCATGGTGTTATATCAAGTAACCGGCATGTCATCACAATGCATATGTATGTTTATATAAGTCGATCTATAGTCGACGTAGTGTTAGTCCCGTAGGACGCCCGTGCATAAATAATTAATGCATCAACACTTAAACCCATACATGTAACCACACACATATAACACACAAGTTATATCAACCAAATCCGAGCCCAAGGAGCAACCTTAGGTCAACGCGGCAAACCCCTTTACATACCGTTCACCCTGATTGTGTTACGGTGGAGTATGAATCTTCAAGATCCTATGCTCCGTGTAGTCCGCTAGCTTGTCAAGCGTCCTTGTCAGAAGTATAATCTAAACGGTATTAAAACTATACATCAGTCTCCATGACTAACTACATCCGGTATTTCCGAATAATAAGCAACCCCGACAGTTCACCTCTGTTTTCTACAGTTGTTGTTACGGGTTTCTCTAAAACAGTCGGTTTTGTTACTTAAAACGCGTACGTCAAAACTATTCCAACTGTTAAGTTTAGTTCCTTATATTTCTTTTAATCTTATCCACCTCTAGTTTAGGTATGTAACCTATAGTTGCATGTATGCATGCATTCTTGTATTATATTGCATTCTAAAATTCATAACTTATAGTTCGTAACTATATTTATTATTTTTTTTAAAATAACCACCACCATTAAATCATATGGTTTTCAACCAAAATATATATACCCACCTTATATACATTATTCTTGTGTATGTATATATTTACCACGTAGGTAATTCCCATGAGTTTAATAAACTCTTATATTTTATGTTACTTTTTATCATCTTTTATTAGATGATTATTCCCATTAGTTGTATCATATTGTACGACTTATAATAAGATTATTATCCTAACATGAGTAAGATTTTATGTTGTATAATTACAACTTCTAAGGTTTATTCAATAAATACCTTAGTTTATAACTCCCATTTATTTATAGTTTGTCACACTATTTTATGTGAGTACCCTTCCTTATATTAATTCCATCTAAACCACCTTAATACCATTTAATTGTCATAACATTTACAACATAGTAGATCGTAGTCTAAAATTCATTTTCCAACCTTTATATTTTCGGTATAGCCCTTGAATTATTTAAATTCCCTTTTTGACCACATTACATTATGTAATGTTATACCAAAATACTAATATCATTTGCTATGATATTTTTATTTCCTTTAACTTATAATCTATAGTTTTTATACAAAACTATTGTGTATTGCCTCATAGGCACATATTAAACCTTATACTTTTCCTTAAACCAATTTCCTTATTTAAAAATCACTTTCTTCTTTTACCATGTTATATATCCCATTTAATATAACATTTCTAACTTATAAAAGAGCATAACCTATGGTTATTTTTGTAAATTCCGAACAGACCTCAATATACACTTTATATTGTCATTAGGCCCAATTTATAACATATAGTTTGATAATATCATTAAAACTATATATTATACATATATCTCAACAAATACTCTTATATAATTCTAAAAATCTCCAAATTTTACCAAAGGGTTATAAATATCCTTATTAAATATCTTGGTATTTTACCATTCCACCATATATATTCTCCAAAGTGTCATAATGACATAATAACTATATATTATACATATATAGTTTATTTTAATTCCAAAAACAACCCATTAAATTCCTAAAAATTCCTAATAGCCCATGGGTGTTTTAAAATACCATTGTACACCCTTTATTTTTGGTAATAACATATTTACCACATATGTTATAAAATATTACCATTAAATACTTATCTTATTATAAGACCTTAAATAAGTTATCTAACTTATCTAATTTGGTCAAAACCTAGCATATGGTCAAGGTTGACCACCTTAATATTTCCTTGACCACCAATTCCTTATAATTACGGTTTTCACCCAAACTTTCTAGAAATCACCATTTAACCCCAAAACTTTATAAAATCTTATAAACTTTATTTTAACTCCTTTTTAACTCTAATTTTCGACCTTATTATTCTAAAGCCCCCAAATTTAATTTAATTACACCTAATACCCCATTTATTTTCGGTAATGCATTTATACTACTTAAACTTAATTAAAAGCTTGTAAATGCATAAATAAAATGGCCTAAAATACATGGCCTTATTACAAACATTTGCTCACAAAATAAATTACACATAAATGTCCCAAAATACATATACAATTTCGGCCTCACCATATAATTTTTTTATTTATTTACCAAACTTCCACATAATGTCTTAAATTTGACAATTATGTTAATTAAATCTCTTAAATGACTAGCTTAATTTATCTTAGTCATTTTTTTCCATTTCTAGGTCAATATAACCTATATGTGTAACTTCACTCTCGGCCATACATATATATATGCTTAAATATTATAAAAATCATAAGTTTAAGGTGTTGATACCTTGATTATTCCTTGTATGAGCTCGGTCACTTGTAGGAAAATTCACCACTTGATTTAGACATGTTTAATACACAAAAACAAGATATGGTTACACTCCAAGCTTGAGCTTAACCATAAGGAATAATTAATGTAAGATTTAAGGCAAAAATCACCTTAAAAATGCAAGGGAAGTTCTAAGTGGTTTCGACCTGAACCAAACACACCACAAGGTGTTAGATCCACCACATTGAAATAGGAAATAGTTAGATCTCGAAGTGCTACCTTGTTATTAGGTTTTACCTTGGAAAAATGCCTTAAAAGAGAGTATTTCCTTTGGATCTCGGCCACCCTTGCTCCAAACGGCTAACCAACTGATTCCACATGAAAAGGAGAAGAAAATAAGGCTATGACCAAAGTTTCAAAGCCGAACTTGAAGGGAATCAGAAGTTATGAGCTTAAAGCACATTTTTACCTTAAAATGTAGATTTGAACAACCTTGGTCCCTCTACTGGTCTCAACCGAGTTTAGCTCTTTTTCTAACCTTAGAACACTGAGAATAAGCCATAGGAACAGATGAGCCACGAAATTTAGGTGTAGGTAGTGAAGAGATGAAGAAAAAGGGCTAAAAATGGCATTAAAAGCTTACCTTAAGAGCTTAAGAGTATGGACTGCCTTCCTAACTCAAGAACCAGACTTGAGAGCTTCAAGGAAAGGAGGGAGCTCGGTTGGAATGAAGGGAATCGGACAAGAGGAAGGGGGAAGCTTGGAAATGAGCTTAATTATTGAAAAAGGTAAGAAAAGTAACCTTTTTACTATTCTTGGTTGTATTAGGTAGCATTATTGTCAATCAAAGACTTATGCTGTCTTCCCACCTCCTTGCCAGCCGATTTCCACAAGGGAAAATGGGTCATTAACTGCCCATTGACCAAACTTGGTCATTTTGACTCATGCGGGCCCCACTTCAGGGTTTTATTAATATTTTAATATTAAATTTGTAAAAATCTGTAAAATTTGGAAATTAAATTGCTAATATCATATAATATGATATTTTATCATATTTAAAGGTATTTATAACCTTTTAGCTCATTTAAAACCAATTTAAAAGACAATTTCACAAAAACGTGCTTTAAGGAGTTTTAGCGCACATTTTGTGTTGCCTGGTGTTTCTGAGCTCTGTTTTCTTTGACAATGGTCTTGTTGTGTTCCTTACATGATATTTGATCATGTAATTCAATTTTATATTATTTAGAGGTCATTTGATTTTTAAGGTTTTCCTAGAGCACCCTTTTGCCCTTTTTGACCTTGAAGCATGTAAACGCTTTTTCTTTGTGTTGGAGTGTTGTCCAACGGTTATAATATGTTTAGTAGTATGTTAATATGCTTAGGACAAATTTTTAGGTCCTAAGAAGTTTATTTGGGTATTTATTTACCCTTAACAGTCAAAGGGTGCAACATCTTGTTTTATGTTGACCACTGTTGTTCTCAGTTGACTTTTAAGGCATGTTTAGGCCTTAATTAATATGATTAATCATTTAATCCATGTTTTATAAGTTTGGGGTATTTCACCGATTGTGTTTATGATTGGACTTCTAACTGATTCCTAACAAGCTAACCAATCTAACTTAAATTGGTAATTAAATTGGAATGAGTAGAAGTCCGATATAGTTTCGGCCACGCGTGAGGATGCGGAGACACAAGAGGTTGGATCCAATTCCTGACTCTTAAACTGGTCCGCGGCCCAAATCCCTTAAATGGGTAGCATCCCAGATTGGTAAGTCTAGTAAATCCCGGTGGTGGGACGGTGTAGTCCCCGGGCCGGAGGTCATACCGACTTAATATGAGTAAGAGTATGTAAGTAAGAATGAGTAAGTAAGTATGAAAAGTAAGTAAGTAAAGTAAGAGTAAGCATTGTGAACTGAGTAAAAGAGCAATCAGCATTCCGATTAACCCGGATGCGTAATTTGGCTAACAATTGTGAAGGTAAGGATTGTGTATGCTATTGTACTACTACCTTGGATTATGCAGTGTATTGTATATGAATGTATGTTGTATGCAAAGCATGTGTGTATGAAATTAATGAACCGCATGTTTATTCGACCCTAATTAGTCGGCATGCCCTTGTTAGCACGAGGTATATGCGAAGTTCATGCGCAGCTTTTGCTGAGCCCCTTGGGGCGATGTTTTTAATTTGAATGCAGGTACACGAGAAGGGTGAAGAGGATGAAGGCTTAGTTGATTTCTTTTTTATCGTAATTAATGAATTGAGTGGTGTACTAAGTAGTACACGGCTGTAGGTTTTTGTTAGCCGGTGTAACATGGGGTACACCCTTTTGGATGATGAAAGTATTGGAATTGGGTATAGATGAGTAGTATGTAGAAACTCATTACTTTTGATAATTTGGAAACGATGCAACTGATTATACTTTGGTACTCGGTAATCCATCAATGTAAGTATATGTTCTTTTGTATTGGTAAGTAATGTAGTAGCTCGGCATACTATGTCATCAGACCGTCACTGTAAGTAAGGTAAGCCCAGCTAGACGTATGGGCGGTTAACGGCGTTGTATCACCTGCCGTAGTAGTAGTAGTCTTCCACTGCGAACTGATAGAATTAAAGGGATGATTGGACGGTAAGCATAGGATTAACGGTAGGGGTGTTACAATCAAGGAGCCCAATAGTACCTCCAAGCCATTTTATGGTATACGAAGAAGCAATGCTTGTGATCCGCCTAAGATGAGCAAAGCTCTAGGCAACGTGGCCAGTGAGCCAGGAACCCATTACAATACAAATTCAACGGTTGCAAAACCATTGTGAATCATAGGAAGAGTTGCCAAGAACGGCACCAGTATGATTGTTTAATAACCAACGAGCAGGGATACCCCTCGTTAATGTGAGACCGCAAGAGCGGTGAACTCATAGATTCCAAGAAGGGAACCCCATCGGTGAATATCCGATAATACATCTCTTTCAGAACTACTAATGTAGTGAAGCTTGAGCATACAAATATTGCCAAGCAAAGTGGAAATATGCTATCATAGCAATTATTGGAAACCGAAGAGTAACCGGTTCAGAAGGAATGTTGTATAGGTATAACCTGAAGCATAAAACCAATAACACTCGAGGAGCTCAGAAATATGAAAGAATGTCATACTCTATAATCTGCCAAGAAAATGGCGAACCATTGCCTAAATGGTAGTAGAACATGAGCAGAAGCTAATGAAATAGCGGATGCCATGGGACCCAAAGTTGTAAACAAATACGAACATGGTGCGCAGCAAGCGACCAATATATGTAACACCCCATCTCAATCCAAATGTGGTTTCACAACTTAACAACACATATATATATATAAATGCCACAGCGGAATTCAATACACTCTAGGACCTTGCCACGGTCTGATTGACAGAATATACCGAACATTAGTACATACAAATCTTAACCAAATACATATCCTTCTTACAATCCCCTCACATCCTATACATCTTACTAACTCAAATTGCCATACGAGTGTACATGCACAACTCGTAGGCCACACTTAACCCGTAACGCTTGTACCCCTTCTTACTCTCGCGACGGCCGCCTCCTGACATTCACCTGTGTAGTAAAAACAGCCCCCAAAGGGGGTCAGCACGAATGCTGGTACGATCCTCTCATGGCCCCCAAGCTAACGTGGCTACAACGACTAATTGTCGATAGCATGGAGGTTGATTAGATGCACAACATAATAGAAAGTGCAGTAAACAACAATCCAAATATGAACAATCAAAGTTCAAACATAATGAATGACTTAAATGCGTTCCCTTAATTAGAGAGTTAAATATTTAAGTCCTTAATTATGTTTCCTCTTAATCTTAGTCCATCCCTATCTTACCTCAATCTTAGTCTTATCTTAGTCTTAGAAAACAACCATCCTTTAAGGAATGGATGTAGCTCATCTCAGTCTTATAATACAAACCATCCTTTAAGTAGGAATGGTTGCAACTTATCTCAACCTTATCTTATATTTGCCAACTGTTCTCTCATTAGAACTGGTTAGCCCTTAGTTCGTTGTTTATTTTCGTAGGGCTTGGTTAACCCTATCCAGCAGCAGGTCACTTACCGGCAATAAACAACATTCTTAAATTGTTGGGGATGTAGGCTAGATCCCCCCACGCCATCTTAGTATGCCTCCCTCCTAAAACAAGTAGTCCGAGGAGGTCGAGTCTATATGTCGACTCTAGGCGACGAGTCTGAAGACAAGTCATATTTGGAAGTCGGTATCTGGTAAGGATACCGACCTCTCCCAACACACATGTGCCGGTGCCATTCTGGATTCCTCACTTCCCCCCCCCCCCCAAGCTCCAGTCAGTAGAAGTCTTAAGACAATGTTTGTTGGTTAACCTCTTTCGGTTTCTAACAAACTAATATTAGGGAGTGTTCCTTAGTCTCACACAATTCCTTACTAAACGTTAGTTAGTAGGTTCTCACGGTAAGTTGTGTTAGTTTTCAAACATCACACAACAATACAATAGCATAAAGTTCCGGTTGCATGCTTTATCTTGTTTAGTGAGCACACAAAAACAAATAGCACACAAGCCGAGGGACACCTCGTTAGCAAGCAAGTCACAAGAAGAACTGTACCGTTCACCGTTGGTCGTTTGGTTGCTTACTCTCCTCCGGAGTCCAAACTCTCAAGTCCTAAAACATTGATTCAGTTTTAGGTTGTTAATCACTTAACTTTATTCAACTTAATTAACTTACTCAACCCATAATGTTTTACCCACCTAAGACCTCTTAAGTTTTACAACTTATTCTTATAACTTAACCTTAAACTTTTAAATTTATAGTTAACTTAATCCCTTAGGTCTTTATACCTCTAATCATCAATGCCCTCTTAATGGGGTACCATTACTACCACTAAACTTCCTTAGCGTTACTTACTTTTTTTTTCTTTAGGGCCGACTGACCTTACCGACCGACCTTACCCAAGGTCGGTCCATTCCAGAACATATCACCGTTTGAAAATTTTACCCCGACCGACCTTGCAAGTCCGGTCCCCAAGTTCAGTCCATTCCCGAGAGTTCTTCCCGTTGAAGATTTAGGCCCGACCGACCTTGCAAGTCCGGTCCCCAAGGTCAGTCCATTCCACAACGTTATTCTACTAGTGTATTTTGAGGCCGACCGACCTTTCCAAGGTCGGTCCTAAGGTAGGTCGGCTCCAAAAACTTATTTCTAAGTGTTAAATTCAGCCCAAACTTCTCCACAAGTTCCCCCATGTGTCCTAATACCATTTAGGCACTTAAACTCACCTTTAAACATCCACTAAAACCTCCTTAGCTACTTTCTCAATTCTTACTAGGAATTTGTAACACTTGTTTATGCCTCTTAGGGCCTTTACAAGTCACTAAACAAGGCCTATACATCATCTAAAACCATTACCATTCAAACCCCCATCATTAGAAGCCAAAAAAAAAATTTTCTCTTTCTCTACACTGGACCGCCCCTCAGGGGCGGTCCCCAGGGGCGGTCCCAACCAAAAGCTAATTTCCTGCACGATTTGCCTGGACCTCCCCACAGGGGCAGTCCCTAGGGGCGGTCCACAGCAGAACCTATTTTCCAAAGTGCTTTTCCCCTCATTTTGAACTCCAAATTTGCCCCAATCTTTTCCCACTCATTCCACAATCTTTCCACATGTTTCCTACATGTTCAAACACCTTAAAACATGCACTAAACCTTCCTCAAAAATCACCAAACTTGACACTCAATTTCTTGCAAAATTCTTACACTTAACACTTGATTCCTTACACTCCCCTCTTGTGACTTTGCCTAAGACCTCAACTAATCATTATGTTTCTTTACCGCCATCTTAACTACTCCTCAAGCATCATTTTGCACACCCATTTGCTTTACTCAAACTTCTCAAAGTCATATATAATCTAGCACATGCTTACATCCTTATAAGCCATTATACCTTATTTTTCCTTCAAACTTTGTACAAGTTTCCTAGCTTCCTTAACCATGGTTTTGGTGCATAAAACTCACCATTATAACCCCTAGTCCCTCTTATACATTCCTAGGTCTTCCTAGTACTCAAGAACTCCATAGTTTATCCATTTTCACCAAATCAACCCTTAGTGATCACTAGAACATCCTTAGTCATAAAATCTCCTTAGAACACCTTAAACACTTAGTTTCCTACTCAAATTTCGCCATAGTTTCTCTAGTATATTATCATGCCGAAATGCAATGTTTTCCTCATTCAATCATCTCACACACATCAAGTCCTTTATCGTCATATTTTCTCACAAAAATCAACTCATTCATAATATACTCAATATAGTGCAATAATCTTAAACTGCATAGCACTAAGGCTCTTAAATGACATGGCTCTTAGGCCCTTAAATGACATGAATTTAAACACTGAATTTCCCACATATAAAAGCTTTCAACCTGCAAATACACCCATCAATCTCATAGTAGTTATAATGCTCTTAAAATCCCTCTTAAACTCATTCCCATTGGCTCCTTAATCACAAGTTCATAAGCTTGTTTAAATTCTTTTTCCTAGGTTATATAACCCATTACATAATGTAAGCTTCAAGCTACATTAGTACTTATCTAAATACCACCCCTTAAACCTTAAACCACCATTAGGTAAGCAATTTACCTTGTTTTCCCAAGCTTATCTTAACTCCCTCCTTAGACCTTCTTCTTGAATGAATCTCGGCCACCCATTAAATTTCCTTTGCCAATGTTCTAATCAATATTCAATGACTCACATGAGTGCTAAACAATGAACTAACCTTAAGGAATGAAAACCTAGGATAAAAATGTGCTTTAAGGTCTTAAAATGAATGTTTTACCTTGAAGTCTTAAGGTAGGCTTGGATATGAATCAACAAGGACCTCCTCTAGCCCTTGGAGAATAGAATCAAGCTAGAACCATGGATAAAAATGAAGCCCCATGAGTAGAAATTTTCAGCCATGTAGAAAAAGTGGTGGAAACATGGTTTTTCTTACATTTTCCTTACCTTGAATGAATGGAGAAGACAATGAACAACTCAAGCTATTTTTTTCCTCCTCCAATGGTGATTTCCCATGGATCCAAAATGAAGCTTTTCAGATTTTTAAAAGATAGGAAGCAAGGTCTTGGTCTAACTAAGAGAAATCTATGCTTAGTTTTTGATTTGGAGCTAAAATGAGCAAGTTATGGACATTTGAAGATGAGGCAACCATGGAGGATGCTTGGGACGGTTTGCAACAGAGGAAAAGAGGAAGAGAACCGTGGAAGAAGAGAGTGAATGAAGAGGAGGAGAGAAGGTAAGCTAAAGGTAAGGTATTTTACTTTTAAAAGCAAATAGTACTATTCTCTCTTTTACTCTTCTTTTCCTTTACTTGCTTAGTCATGTGCTGACTCCCCACATCAAAACCGGCCACCCCCTTAATAACCAAGATATTTATGGTCTTGGTTGACCAACCAATTGACTTATGTAGACTAAAACTTAAACTAGTCACTATTTGGCACTATTCACAAACTAGTGCACATATTTGTGAAATTTTTTGTTTCCCATTGATTTAGACTTCCTAATGTGATACTAATTAGCACACATGTTGATTAAGGTGTAATCATAAGCATTTAGCCACTCAAAACCCATTTCTAAGACAATTTCTCAAAAAGGTGCTTTAAGAAGTCTTAAAGCACATTTTGTGTTTAAGCTTGTTTTTGAGCTTGGTTTTCTTTGGTAATTGATTTAAAATGTCCATTAGCATGTTAATAAAGTCTTATATTGATATTTGGGTGCTAATCAAAGTCACTCCAAGCTTAGAGCACATTTTTGCTTAAATTGCCTTTATAGTGTTTTCTTGTGTTTTCCTTGATTTAAATTGTCTACCAATCTTTCTAAGGCATATTTTAGCCTTGCCACATCATAATTTGATGTTTACTTAGCATACCTTGGTATGCGGTATTTCAATATATGTGGATAAAGCACAATGTTATGGAGTTGATGAATAAAGATGGTAGACAGACCGAGTAACAAGGAAGTAATGATAATTTCTATTGCTATCACATAAGAGATTTGCTGCCAAGGGTTTACGCCTCTGCAATCTATAGGACTGAGCGTTTGGGTATTGTACTTGTGCAGCAATGATCAAGTGGGATAGCTAGGATGTTGGAAAGAATGTCAATTGTGGTAAAAGTAGAAGAAAACTTACGAAGTCATAAGGACCAACGCATAGAAAATGCAAGATCATACAAGTACGGAACACTTGTACAAAACCAGATGAAGTGGGCATAATTTAGAATCTTAAGACAACAGTGGAAGCACTACAACTAAGTAGTGGCTCAACCTCAACCGACAATAAGTCGGAGGAATCAAGTGAATAACCACGAAAGTACACAATGGTATGTACATTGATCCTAGAGAGTTGGATAGAAAACCAGTAACTCATTGAGTTTGCGTATGGTAAAAGAATACCACGCTCGAGTAATAAACCTTATTCCCAAGATAAAAAAGGATAAAAGGATGTTGTATAACATATTTAGAATAACGAGAAGGGCAATCAAACCCAAGTTATCAGGGTCACACAGCAGAAGCTAGTGCACCCAAAGTTCTAAAATTAATATTTTAACACCCTGGATTTTGCCTTAAAACATAGGTTATTAAATAACAAAGCTAACGGTGAAAATGGCTTCGAAAACGGACTCCAAATGAGTCCTAAAATTGCAAAACAAGCTTAGTCCGAACTTGTGTCCGGACTTGGAAAGTTCGGACGCAAGTCAAGAAAGTTAAACTGCAAAAATCCCCGTTGTCCGAACTTGTGTCCGGACATTGATATTCGGACACAAGTCAAGAGTTGAAATATCTGAAACCAAAGACGTCCGAACTTGTGTCCGGACTTCTAAGTTCGGACACAAGTCGAGTTTCAAAGTCCGAAAATTCTTACGCGGCGTGTCCGAACATTGGTCCGAGCTTACAAGTTCAGACATAGGTCGAGACTTGCAAGTCGTCCTCGTCCTTGCATGCTGTCCGAACATTTAAGCTCGGGGCCTGTCCGAACATGGATGTCCAGACGGACGTTCGGACAGGTCCTGATGTGCATTTTTAGGAGCCAAAACATAACCAAATCAACATCCAAAGCAACCATAAATATTTAGCAACCAAATGAAGCATCATTGCAATAACTTAGTACCTCAAGTAATAACAAAAACACTATCGAAAGATCTCTTGAACTATAGGTATATCTCCATCATAACCATAACTTCCTGGAAAACAATACCAGCAAAACACTTCAGCTAAGTAGCAACGGAATAGCAAAATCCAAAAGGCGTTTCCGCCACACTCTAACGAAGAGTGCTCAGGCTTAAACTACTAACCAAATACCAAAACGTTTCCAAACTTGTGACACAAAGAAATTCCAAAACATAACTCAACCCGAAATTATGCGAAGTAATTATCCAGTCATCCTAAGCTATGTGATGCGTGTCCCCAATCCCCAATTCAGCCATGAGTACCTGCGATCATAAAACAACAATAGAAAACGCGAAGGGATCGCGTAAATCAACAAAACTGAGTAAACATTGCCTCAACTTGTAAAATACTTTTTGAAACTCATTTTACGGTTGCAAAACATTAACTCACAGCACAACGTGAACCAATTTCACCAACTCCAAACCACCATTAGTAAAACATTTCGGGGGAGAACTTTTAAAGAATCAAATCAATGGTTTACACGGACGACCCCTAATCGAGTCGCAACAATTGGAATCCCACCTCACTCTACGTCCTTAAGTGTGTGCACCCCCCAAAAGGTAACTTATGACCCAAAGGAGTAGATCATTAGAGCTTAACTACAAGTAATGTCTCCAGGCAAAAGTAATAATAATATCCACGGGGTACATAGTACCAATAATTACACGGAGCGCCATAAGGCACCAACAATTTACACAGAGCACCAAGAGGTACCAACATTCCAATAACCAATTCAAAGAAAGTCTCCTAAAACATTTATTCAAACCCTTTTGGAAAACATTGCACCAGAACACACAGGGAAAATAATTCCCAAACTGCCACAACACCAAAACCACATTCAAACCAACCCATCGGTATTTTGCAAAACACAAAGGTAGAGAATGTTGAGCACAACATTTACCTGGATACGCTCACAGCCACAGAATCACTCAGCAAGATCAGTAGTAGCGTCCGTCCGGGAATTCAGTGTCTAGAATTGTAAGTAGAAGCATAATCAGGAACTACTCAAATACCAAGGAATTAACTATATAACCTTACCAATGGATTCCCCTTACCCTTCTACTAGATCCGGCACCAGAGAAGCAGCCTAATAGCGACGGGGAACAAGAACGAGAATTAAGAGAGGTTGGAAGCTTGAAGAAAGAGAGGAGCGTAGAGACGGCGTATTGCAGATTTAGAAAATCGTGATTATGATCGTGTTATTAAATAGGAAACGATGTGAAAATAATTAAGGAATTAGTAATTATCTAATAAATATACCTAGTTTAGTGGAAGGAGAATTTATGAACAATAATGTAAAATAACTTGGAAAGAATTTATAAACAAGATTTCAATTTAAAGGTAAATGAATAACGTTAAAATCATAGAAGGATCTAGATTCAAGATTTAGGGAAATAATTATATATTATTTGGTTAAAGTAAAAATACAAGAAGGGCTAACTAATCGTTAGTAAAGGATGAGAGGAATTACCCAAATAAATAGATAAAAGAATAATTACATAGCAGCTGAGTAAATAAGTTAGGAAAAGGAAAATATTTTAGGGAGAAGTAAAATCCAATTTGTATTCTTGGACATAATAAAGTGGTTTGAGGCGAACGTAAATATATATAGCTTCCCTGGGCCTCTATAAATTCTATTAATGTAAAATCCAATTTGTATTCTTGGACATAATAAAGTTGTTTGAGGCAAACGTAAATATATATAGCTTCTCTGGGCCTTTATAAAATCTATTAATAACATTCTTGACTATATGTTAATTTAATCCTATGCCAGAATTCACGGGTATTTCATCTCATCCCCCTTAAAAGAAAGCTTCGCCCTCGAAGCTAAGCCTAAATAATACTCCAACCAATAGGCTGATTCTGAAAGCTGAATCCAACTGAACATGACACAAGTCTTAAACGGTTACCTGCTCGAAAAGCTGAGGGTACTTCTCCTTCATTTCCTCTTCGACCTCCCACGTTGCTTTCTCAGTCCCATGGTTCGACCACAACACCTTGACCATTCGGGTGGACTTCGATCGTGTCTCTCTAGTCTTGGTGTCCAATACTTTAATGGGGTATTCCTCGTACCATAGGTTCTGCTCCAAATCCAGCACCTCAGGCTGTAGAACGTGGGACGGGTCGGGAACGTAAAGCTTCAGCTGAGAGACATGGAAAACATTATGGACTCTCTCCAGCTCACCAGGTAGTGCCAACCTGTAGGCTACCTCTCCAATTCTCTCTAGGACCTCGTAAGGACCCACGAATTTGGGGCTCAATTTCCCCTTCTTCCCGAATCTGGTTACCCCTCTCACAGGAGACACCTTCTGGAAGACTCTATCACCAACTTTGAATTCAACCGGTCTCCTCTTTAAGTCATCATAGGACTTCTGCCAATCCTGGGCCGCTTTCATTCGGCTCTGGATGATTCGGACCTGCTCCATCGTCTCCTCTATCAGCTGGGGTCCCAATATCACCGTCTCGCTGATGTCACTCCAACACAAAGGGGTTCTGCATTTCCTCCCATACAAGGCTTCATAGGGAGCCATCTTAATGCTAGCGTGGTAGCTGTTATTATATGAGAACTCCACCAGATGAAGTTTGTCTACCCAAGTTCCCTGAAAGTCCATGACACATGCCCGAAGCATGTCCTCTAAGGTCTGGATAGTCTTCTCCGTCTGACCATCTGTCGCCGGGTGAAAAGCAGTGCTCAACTTCAATTTAGTACCCATAGCCTTCTGAAACTGCTGCCAGAAAATGTGCCAAAAATCTCGAGTCTCGATCGGATACTATCGTCTGTGGCACGCCATGATATCTGACCACATACTTAATGTATGCATCCACTAGCTGACTCATAGATCAAGTGCTCTTCATAGGTATGAATCGAGCGGACTTGGTGAGTCGATCCACGATCACCCATATTTGATTGACTCCACCCTTCGCCGGCGGTAGTCCAACTAAGAAATCAATAGAAATAGAGTCCCACTTCCATTTGGGTACTTCCAAAGGCTGCAACAATCCTCCCATCCTCTTATGCTCGAACTTCACCTTCTGATAGGTGAGACATCTAGACACAAACTCTGCTACCTCTCGCTTCATCTTTGGCCACTAGAACAGCTTCTTCAGGTCTTTATACAATTTATCTCCACCTGGGTGGACTGAATAGAGAGTATTATGAGCCTCCTTTATCAGTCTCTCCTTCACATCCACACAACTCTGAGGAACGCACCAACGGCCTCTGAATCTAAGACCGCCATCATTGTGGATTTCGAACCCTTCTACCTTACCCTCCTTCAACTTCTCCCTGATTCGATCCAACCTGACATCGCCGGGCTGTCCTTTGAGTATCTCTCCATAAATGTCGGAAGAGACACTCATGTGGAGCTTCACCTCGTGCTCTACTCCCCCAGATTCCATTACTTCGAAATTCAACCTCTGAAACTCGCGAGCTAGCTCATTAGGAATGACCCACATGGAGTTCACTGAATGGCTCCTCTTCCTGCTTAATGCATCTGCTACAAAGTTGGACATCCCTTCATGGTACAAAATCTTCAGGTCATAGTCCTTAATCAGCTCTAACCATCGTCTCTACCTCATGTTCAATTCTTTTTGGGTGAAGATATATTTGAGGCTTTTGTGGTCGGTGAAGATCTTGGACGAGACACCATAGAGGTAGTGTCTCCAGATCTTGAGTGCAAAAACCACGGCTGCCAACTCCAGGTCATGCGTCGGATATCTGGTCTCATATTCTTTCAACTGCCTCGACGCGTAGGCTATGACCTTCCCGTGCTGCATCAGGACGCACCCTAATCCTTACTTGGAAGCGTCGCTGAAAACTTCGAACCCATCTGTCCCTGAAGGCAAGGTCAGGACTGGAGCTGTGGTCAACCTCTCCTTCAACATCTGGAATGCCTTCTCACAGTCACCGTCCCACCGGAATTTGATCACTTTCTTCATAAGGTTGGTGAGAGGTCTCGCTATCTTCAAAAAGTCCTTCACGAAACGCCTGTAATACCCCGCCAAGCCCAGAAAGCTTCACACTTCAGTCAAGTTACTGGGCCTAGGCCATTCTTTTACGGCCTAAATCTTCGACAGATCTACTGAGATGCCTTCTCTGGTGATGACTGAAGTGGAGTTCCACCACACATAATAACCAAGTGACTAGCGGAGGTTACATACTGCCTGCGGAGACAACAGATGGGTCTTCTTCCGACCGAGTCCCCTTCCGACCCCAACGATCGGACCCTTGCGACCAGAGAGCCATACTGAGGACAGACTGTGGAAGAACAATCGCCTCCGAAGTGAAGCAAGGCCCTCTCCGAGAGACTGGGAGTAATTATTGGCAAAAGGGGGTAAAATTATAAGAAAGCCTTGTATATTTGAGAATATTCTAGAGTGGTGTAGGCCCGCAGAAACGGTTATACTCTATAGGGGGGCCTATAAAGAAGAGTCATAAGCTATGTAATTGGACACGCTTTTAATCAATACAACACTTGGTATTCTCTTTGCAATCTCTATCTGAGCACGAGTTCCATACCATCTCATTTGGCGCCGTCTGTGGGAACAAACGTCGAAAGACAACCGCGATCCAATCCACAGAGTTACGTTCCTTGTATCTCGTTCGACCATGGCACCACGATCAAGCAAAGGGAAGGGGAAGATGGCTGCAACCGGAGAAAGCTCGTTCTCAAAGGAAGACCTCACCGATATGATGAGAAGTTTTGCGCAAGAAGTTAATGAGAAAATCGCTGAAAGCAACGAACGGTTCCAACAAGAGCTGGCGGATAGAGATCTAGAACATCAGAAGAAGATCGACGAAATGGCGAGCGTAATTGAGAACCTGAAAGCGAAGAGTGGATCAAAGAGCGAAGAAAGCCGGAAAGAGAAGTCACCACCAAAAGATGCAGAGGAAGACCTCGTCGACATGTCGCTGTATCCCTTCACCGAAAATATTTGGAAGGCGAAGCTCCCACCGTTCTTTGTCACTCTGACAATAGAGAAGTACGATGGAACCGGGGATCCCGCTCAACACATCAAGAAGTTCATCTTCGCGATGAACACTCAAGGAATCAGCTCCCAGGCACTCTGCAATTTGTTTCCGGGAACACTCGCTAAAAGAGCTCTAAATTGGATCTCCTCTCGGAAACCATAATCCATCTCAAGCTTCAAACAACTTATAGAGGAATTTCAACTTTACTTTGCAGCGAGTGAAAAGATCCAGAAAGATACGATCGAACTGATGGACATCAGGCAGAGAAGGGGAGAGACGGTGAAGGAGTACAGCGAGCGCTTCCATAAGCAAGTGGCTGAAGTAGACGATGTGGATGAGAAAATACTGGTAAAATCTTTCGGGAATGGAATGGCAAATCCAATATTGGCAGGGAAAATTGCTACCAAAGCACCACAAACTCACGGAGAGTTAGCAGAAATGCTGCACGATTTCTTGAAATCGGAGATTGCGGAAAACAAGGCAAAAGAATTGGCCAATAGTTTCAGGCTGACTATCGAGAAGAAATAAAGAGGAGCGCTGACTGTTGGCGCGAGTTATGGGGAGACGTCTGCTTTGAAACCTTGGGGAGCAAGGTACAGGCCGTATGGAAAGGATCCAGTCACGACTTCCCATACTGGAGGCAAGACGACATATGGAGCGAAAGTTATTACTATCGCTCCAGGGAGGTACGCAGCCGCGGTAAGGGAGGGCTATCTTCCGCCCCCTAAGAAGCCTGCCTCAGGAGAGAACACGTTGGCGTATTGTGAATACCACGGGCACTTCAACCACAGAACGACCAATTGTGTAACATTGTCAAGAGAACTGAACAAAATCGATGAGCAAAAGAGGAAACAAGAAAAGCAGAAGCAGGAAGCTTCCAAACAGCAAAAGAGTAACAGCGACTACCAAAACCGATCTCGTTACGGGCATAACGGAGGTGGCATGAGGAATGAGGATCACCCCGAGTTAGACCATAGCAAATCTTTCGATTTTGGGGTCATAACTGGTTTTTTCTCAGAAAAGGGGCCATTCACGGCAAAAGAAAAAAAGGCACGTACACGAAGTCCATGAGAAGCTACCGGAGAAGAAAATCCAAAAAAGGGAACCCTTACCGCCTATCTACTTCACGGAGGAAGACGAGGTGGGAGTTTATTATCCCCATAACGACCCTCTCGTCATTCGGGCTCAAATCAATGATAGGATGGGAGGAAACATCCTTGTCGATAGCGGAACGGGAGCAAATGTGATCTCCCTTGCGGCGTTCCGGAAACTGGAAATCCCGAACGAAAAGGTTAAACCATTTACTGCTACTTTCGCAGGGTTCATCGGAGGAATCACAGCTCTGGCCAACGGAAGTGTCGATGTCACAATGACGTTGGGCCAAAAGGATGACCGGAGAACAGAGAAAATAACCTTGTACATCATGCGAGATCTGTCCGGGTACAACATCTACTTGGGGCAACCCGGGATCAATGTTTTCGGAGCTGTTTGTAGCACCTATTATCTCAAGCTCAAATACTTGACGATGGGCGGAAGGTTGGTATCCATCCCTGGAAGCCAGAAAACAGCGAGTGTGTGAAGTCCAGATCACCGAGGACTTTCCGGAGGAGGACGTAGTCAAAGAGGTCGGCTCCAGTCGAGAATACGGAGAGGGAGAGGCCAGAGCACGGATGCCTGGGGAAACCTCGGAGAAGGTAGTGGTACCGGCGGAACAACCAAAAGAGAAAGACGTTCGCTTGGAGTCCAAAAGACATGCCCGGAGTGGACGCCAGTGTTATCCAACATAGCCTTAACGTCGACCCGAAGTTTCCTGCCATCCGACAGAGGAAGAGGATTGTAGGAAGAGAAAGGGACGAGGGTGCCCGGGCGGAGGTCGAAAGGTTGCTGGAAGCCGGTTTTATTAGAAAAGTTTTTTATCCAAAATGGCTATCGAATGTAGTTTTGGTTAAAAAGGCAAACGGAAAATGGAGGACGTGTGTGGATTTCACAGATTTGAATAAAGCTTGTCCGAAAGATTTCTACCCTTTACCTTCCATAGATAAGCTCGTAGCGGCAACAACGCAGAGTAGCGTGATGAGCTTTTTAGATGCGTTCTCTAGGTATAACCAAATAATGATGAACAAAAATGACCAAGAGAAAACATCTTTTGTCACATCAACCGGTATTTTTTGCTACAAGGTCATGCCGTTTGGATTAAAAACATCAAGGATGTGCAATCCCTGAATGGAAGGCTCACTGCTTTAAATAGATTTTGCTCCAAGCTTCAAGAAAAGTCTATCCCATATTTTAATGTCCTCCGGAAAAATAAAAAGTTCTAGTGGGATATGGAGTGTATAGACGCCTTCAAGCAAATCAAGAAAATACTTCAGGAACTTCCGAAGCTTGGTGTTCCGTCTCCAGGCCAGGATTTATTCCTATATCTGTCAGTTTCGGAATGGGCGGTGGCAGCGGTCCTAGTCATGGAAGAGAAAAAGAAGGAAATCCCTGTCTATTTTACCGGAAAGATCTTAACTGCCACGGAAACAAGATACTCTAATATCGAAAAAGTTTTGTTTGCACTGTGATCGCATCTAGAAAACTAAAACCATACTTCCAGTCGCACCGAATCACCGTCCGAACCAATTGGCCCTTAAAGCAAATCACCAATAACCTGAACGCCTCCGGAAGAATGATTACTTGGACGGTAGAGCTTACTCAGTTTGAAATCCATTATTTTCCTCGGACAGCAATAAGAGCCCAGACCCTGGTTGATTTCATCACCGAGGCAAGTTTCTTCCATCAGGAGGAGCGGGAAGTCCCGTACAAGATGAGGGTGGATGGAGCTAGGTGTAAAACCGGAGCAGGGGTTGGGGTTGTAATCCAGACCCCCGATGGAAGGAAATTGAATCATGCGGTAAGATTGGAGTTGAAGTAACGAATAATGAAGCAGAATACGAGGCATTAATACAGGGGCTGGAAATAGCCTGTGCTCTGGGGGTGACTGAGCTGGAAATACAATTTGATTCCTTGCTTGTGGCAAGGCAAAGTGAGAACATCTTCGAAACCAAGGAGGAAAAATTGAAACTTTACTTGATAAAGGTACAAGATCTAAGGGCAAGATTCTCGAAATGCAATCTCCGACATATACCCAGAGACCAAAATTTGGAGGCCGATGTACTGGCTAAACTAACAAGTATAGCGGAAGGAATACCAGCGGAAGTCCAGCTGCAATTAAAGGAATACTCGAGTATTGGTAAGATGGAGACAATGACAGTTGAAATAGCAGATTTGAGTGAATCATGGATGACCCCGATTGTCCGGTACATCCAGCAAGGGACACTACCGGAGGAAAAAAAAGAGGCCAAAACAATAAAAAGAAGGGCAACGTCGTTCTTTTTTGAAAACGGCCAGCTATACAAGCGATCTTTTGGCAGACCATCACTGAAGTGTTTGACAGAAAGTCAAGGACTAGAGCTTGTCAGGGAAGTCCACGACGGGGTGTGCGGCAACCACCAAGGAGGAAGGGCGGTGATGCATAAAATTTTAAGGATGGGTTACTTTTGGCCGGCAATCCAAAAGATGTGCGGAGACTATGTTAAAAAATGTGCGCAGTGCCAGTTACACGGTCCAAAGGTTGGAAACCCACCTGCGGAAATGAAGTCTATTACCTCCCCGATCCCTTTTGTGAAATAGGGATTGGATATCGTCGGACCATTTCCAGAGGCTTCTCCCGGAAGGTATAGATACTTATATGTGGCGGTAGACTACTTCACCAAATGGGTAGAAGCTCTTCTGGTAGTAAGTATAACTGCACGGAAGACAGAGGAATTTGTTTGGAAAAACATCGTGTGTCGGTTTGGCATCCCGAGGGTAATCATAACGGACAATGGCGCGCAATTCAATTGCAAAAGGTTTAGGGAATTTTGCGAGGAATGGAAGATTAACTTAAGATTTCCATCTGTAGCTCATCCACAAGCAAATGGCCCGGTTGAAAATACTAATGGGCAAATCGTGAAAGCTTTGAAAAGGAAGTTGGAAGGAAAAAGAGGAAGGTGGGCGGCGGTACTACCGCAAGTCTTGTGGGCTAACAGAACGACTGTCAAAGGGCCAACCGGAGAAACCCCTTATTGATTGACATACGGACTGAAGGCGGTAGTACCGGCGGAAATTATGATACCGTCAAAAAGGATTGAAGGGTACGAAGAAGAAGAGAACGACGAGGGCATCCGAGATGAGTTGGATGTCTTGGATGAAAAACGGATGATCGTAGATTTAAAAAATCAAAATGACAAATTGAGAATTGTACGTCATTTCAATAAAAGGGTAAGAGAATGGTCTTTCTCCGCAGGTGACTTGGTGCTTCGGGAGGTAAAACAACCAGCGAAATTGCAACCTCAGTGGGAAGGCCCGTATATCGTTCAGGCTAAGACAGGCCGAGCATCTTATAGGCTCCAAAATGTGGACGGGAGTGATCTGCCACATTCCTGGCACGCTGAATGCCTCAAAAAGTTCTATGTATAATATCTTTTTTCGGGTACAAGTTAATGAATTGTTTGTTAAAAGCGCAGGAATAATCTCATATGAATGTCCGAAGATCTCACAAGCAGTAGCAATGAAGCATTTTACCTGATGATCTCAGTTGTCTAATTTTCAAAACATTTTACTCACCGGTAATAGTATATAAAGTTTTCGGACAAAAACAAAAAACTTTGCAAAAACAATTTTTCACTTACTCAAGGACAAGGAACAAGGAGTATTAAGAAAAGAAAAGAAAGACAAAGAATGTAACCGACGATCTCACCATCAGCGATGGTAGAGTGTTTTGTATCCGACGATCTACCATCAACGATGGTAGTGTATTTCATCCGACGATCTCGCTACCTTACTGCCAGTAGAGTGTTAAACCGACGATCTCACCGTCTCGAAGTCGGTAGAGTGTTAAAACGACAATATCACCATGTGTATAGTGGTGGAGTGTGAAAGTGTAACTAAATGGTTACCGAAAAGAAATCTTCGCAAAAGTGAAAAAGCTGTTTAAAGATTCCACATAAACAAAGTCTCCGACTTTCGAGAAACTGGTCGCTCCGGTCATGCCCGAAAGATCTTGCTAATCTACTTAAAAAGAGGGATACAAAGTATATGATGACTGTAACAAAAACTGTAAAGAAAAATTAGTTTATGATGCAGGCTCTGCAGGATCTTCCGCAAGCTTCTCGGATTCTTGTGTCCGCTTCTGAAGGGTTGAGGTACTTCCTCCGGAGTCTTCCTTGTTCTCACCTACCGGGAAAGAGCAGCGTCACTTCGGGCCCGCACAATAGCTGATCCCATAAAAGATGGGGCAAAGCATGTATTCCCTGCGGGCCGTGAGAACCTCGCCAGCTCCTCATGATATCCAGTGGAACGAGCAAGAGCTTCAAACTCTAGGCTTTCGTAAAGAGCTTTGTCCACGGATTGCTACTTCTCGGAAAAGAACTCCGATACAATTCGTTGGCTCTCCCCGGCAAGTTTATGGCATTGAGAAAAAGTGTCTCTTTAAGGCCTGAAACAGTGCGATCCTTTGTTTGGAGTTCCGACTGCGTCTCTTTCAGAGCCCCCTTTAGCTTCGCAACCTGGCTCTCGTAGGACAGGGAAAGGCTCCGGTATCGTTCCCTCTCCGACTCCGAAGTGATTAATGAAGCTTTAAGGGCAGACACCTTCTTAAGCCAAAAGTCGGAACTTTTGGTAGTTTCCGACGAAGAACTTCGATTTTCTGCATAGAATACAAAGGATTAACAGAATAAAATGAAAGAAAAGGAAAAAATGGAAGCTTCCGATGATATGAAGATTACCGGAAGCCTTTTTCTTCCGTTCTTCTAGCTCTTCCTCAAGCTCTTTCATTCGGGAAGTCGCCTGCGTAAGCTTTTGCCTCTCCATTTCAAGGCTAGCTTGGAGATCATTCTGTTTAGCCTCAGCCGCTTGCAAGAGTTGGTTCTTTTTTTCCAACTCCAATTCGAAAGAAGACCGAAGATCCTCAGTGGACCTCCGGATCTCTTCAGCAACCTTCCGCACATCTTCAGTTTCCTCTTCCAATACTCGCCTCTGATCATCAAAAGCAGCCTGCAACCTATTGATAGCATCCTCTTGGTCGATGGATGCAGTTTCTTGAAGTTCCTCCTAGAGGGCGGCCTTTTCAGCCTCAAATTGAGCCTGTGCTCGTGTAAGGATTTCTTGAGCCTTGGCCTTTTCTTCATCGACAGCCTTCTTGTATCTCTCCGCCCGAGCCCCATGAGAGCGGAGGGCTTGGGAAGAATATTGAGACTGGGTCTCAAAACATTGGGCCATCGCCATGGCCTAAAAAGAAACAAAAGTGTCAGAGTCAAAAATAAAGGGTAATACAAGATAAACACATATAAGGAAGACAAACCCGAATTAAAGCACTCCATAGGCGCTCAAAAACCTCTCTCTCCGGAAGAGAGTGGCGGACAATGGCGTCAGAACTACCCTCCCGATCCGGAGTTTTTGTTTCAATGGAGTCGGATGAGAAGTAGGGGGAAAAATGTCGTTATCATTTTTGGCCGTCTCCGCAGCAGTAGACCAGAGGGTCTTGTAACCTATTCCACGAACGTATGGAATGCGAGGAATCAGGTTTCCGCGGTGATAGCCCTAGTCCATGTTTTAAGAAGGACCGCAGACCGAGGGATCAGCTCGTGGAGGAGGAGAGGATCTGTCGCTCGCATGCTTGCTCCTGACTCCAGACTGAGGGGCCCCTTGGGAAGGAGCGTCGGACGACTCCGAAGAAGAACTTCCCTCCGCACGAATCTCGGCAATGCCTTTGCCTTTACTGGGCGGAATTTCACGAGACTTTTTTCCTTCTGGGGCTCCACCTTCTCTTATTGTAACACCGCACACGGGTCGGCGCGCTCGTTCAAGCTCAGGGTCTACAGAGGGCGGAGCAGCGGCTGCGAGAGGCAAAATCATAAGTAATCAAGCAAGTACAAAGTAAAAACGAAAAGAGAAAAGGCTGCGGAAAGGTATACCAGTGGGAAAAATGGAATCGGTATTTTGAGTTAAAGCTTCATCAACGCAAAAAAAGCCATGCAGATCAGGGAAGAGGGATGATATGGGAGTTGAATCCACATCTTTTTTAACTCCACCAGGACTGCAGGCGGGAGTGGACACGGGAGTACCTGTTTCCGAAGGGACAGCAGCGGGGGACCGGTGGAACCAGTTTCGGTAACAAGCTTTTCCCTTCGAACTAATTTTATTTTTGACTAATCAGCTTTCTTGGGCCCCTCGGGGGCTTTCCTCTTAGTACCAGTGGTTTTGCTACCGGAAGGACTCCGAGTTTTTCCACCGGAAGGACCAGGAAGGGCTCTTGTTTTCTCTTCAGTTGTCCTGTAATCAACAAGCTCCCAGTTGCACCGGAGGGAGAATTTTCCACCCGATTGGACAAAAGCTGCAATACAAGGAGAAAGTGAGAAAACAGCTGAAAACTAATAAAAAGAAGGCACTCAGGGAAAACACGTACGATCAATCTTCGTCCGAGTTTTGTTCAGTTTCTCTTCGGAAAGGAAGAAGGAGATAGGATGGAGCGCTGATGAACTCAGCTTCTTAATGATGTCTCCAATTGGAGACGAATTGGCGGAAGAAGGTAGCGGAGCGGCAAGCTGCCCCTTAGCTATATCTCCGATGTGGGAGACTCCGATAAAAGTCCCCTTAGGCGGATAAAAAACAAACCAGTTGGAGGACCAGCCGCTCTCCATGCTCACACGCTTGAAAAAGGAATACCCGGACACGGCCAAGACGGATATGTCCTCCTCCGTAGTAGTAGTGTTCACCTGGGTCGTAAAGAAATTCACAAACTCCCGTGCGTCGGGAGTAATGTCGTTCTCCGCACAAGCGGTGAGGAAGGCGTGCAGACATCCTAGGGCATTGGGGTTCAGGTGGGCAAGAGTACATCGCCGGTGCGAAAGGAAACCAAGAACAAAAGGGTGCGGAGGAAAACGCAGGCCACGGTGAAGATGCTCCCGGTACACCACAAAACCATCTCCGAAATAGTTAAAAGGATGTGCCGTCAGCTCCGGCACACAAATATTCGACCCCAGTGGGACTTGCACACCCTTCATAAGTTTTCTCAAATCTTTCACGGAAATGCTAGAGCCGGTGCCTTGGCGAGGGTAGTCCCCGCCGATATCTTCGGCAGGAATGGCAGAATCTTCTACGACGCAATTCCCCCCATCGGTAAAAAGTGTCGATCCCGCCGGCGCTGGGGCGGAAGAACTTGGGTTTGACAAATCCATGGCGAGCAGAGAAAGCCAAAAGATTTAAGCGAACGAGAAGCGGGGAGGGGCGCGAAGAAGAAAAGATGCGGGAACAGAAAACAAGGAATTGGGGAGCAGAGGAGAAGAAGAAAAATGGTCACTGTATAAGCAAGAAAGCAAGGGATCGAGGACAGGAACAAGGGAGAAAATGGAGGAAAAATGCGAGAAAGTTCAGAGAAACTCGAAAGTCTGAAAATAGAGGGAAGAAAAGGAGGGAGGAGAATGGGCTTAAATAGGCGGAAGTTGGGCATGCTCTACCAAAAAGTAATCATAGCCTAACTGCTGCACATGTGTCAGGGAAGTAGCTTCAGAAGATGAGAAGGCGATAGTTGAAGCAAGGCACGCTGCCGAGCCTCCGCTAGGCCTCCAACGGTAGAAAATCCAAACAGAAAGAAACAATTCCTAGACCTCTTTCCTTTTCTTTTTTTTTTAAAAGAAGAGAGGTCTTGTGGGACTAGGAGGAGTAGAGCAGAACGCCAAATTTTTTTTTAAAAAAAAGCAACAACGAAAAAGATCTTTCCTTGCAGAACAAGAAAAGATCTTGTGGGATTGATGAAGTGGGGTTCCACCACACATAATAACCAAGTGACTAGCGGAGGTTACATACTGCCTGCGGAGACAACAGTTGGGTCTCCTTCCGACCGAGTCCCCTTCCGACCCCGACGATCGGACCCTTGCGACCAGAGAGCCATACTGAGGACAGACTGCGGAAGAACAATCGCCTCCGAAGCAAAGCAAGGCCCTCTCCGAGAGACTGGGAGTAATTATTGGCAAAAGGGGGTAAAATTATAAGAAAGCCTTGTATATTTGAGAATATTCTAGAGTGGTGTAGGCCGCAGAAACGGTTATACTCTATAGGGGGCCTATAAATAAGAGTCATAAGCTATGTAATTGGACACACTTTTAATCAATACCATACTTGGTATTCTCTTTGCAATCTCTGTCTGAGCACGAGTTCCATACCATCTCAATGACGTGGCCAAGGAATGCCACTCGGTCTAACCAGAAGTCACACTTGGACAACTTCGCGTACAACTGCTGCTCCCTCAATGTCTGCAATACTAGTCTCAAATGCTCCTCATGCTTCCGTTCGTCTTTAGAATATATGAGGATGTCATCTATGAAAACCACCACCAACCGATCCATGTAGGGGTGGAAGATGCGGTTCATGAGGTCCATAAAGACAGCTGGGGCGTTGGTAAGTCCAAAGGGCATCACCAAGAATTCAAAGTCCCCATACCTAGTCCGGAAGGCCGTCTTTGGGATGTCTCTCTCTGCCACTCTGAGTTGATGGTATCCTAACCTCAAATCGATCTTCGAGAAGATCCCTGCCCCTTGCAGCTGGTCAAAAAGATCGTCTATCCTCGGCAAGGGATATCTGTTCTTCACTGTGATCTGGTTCAGCCCCCTGTAGTTGATGCATAGCCTCATACTCCCGTCTTTCTTCTTCACAAACAAGACCGGGGCTCCCCAAGGCGATACACTAGGGCGAATGTATCCCAACTAGGCTATCAGATATGAAAGAATAAGTAGCCCCAGTATCAAAAAGAATACGCGCAGGAGAACCAAGAACAGTAAAGGTACCTGCCAGCATGTCTGCCTCGGCCTCGGCTTCGGCCCAGCTCATCACATTTATCTTCCCTAGAGCCCGCTGCTGGTTGCCTCGGTACTCCCCTTGGCCTCTATTGCCACCATTGCCACCCTCTCCATTACTACGCTGAGGAGCGTCACCACGCTGATTCTGATTCGGGCCCTGCCCTGCTGGTTGGACTGCCTGAACGAGCGGTCGCTGCCATAGCCTCTCTGCTGACTGCCACCCTTGGGGCTCTGAAAGCACTCGAATAATCGATGTCCCCGCCTTCCACAGCGAAAGCAGGTGACCAGGTTCCCTCACAATCCTTCCCCGGGTGATCTTTGTTGCACCGCTTGCAGAAAAAGTGCCTCTCCTGTCTGGGCTCTCCTCTCTGAGACTGGTGCTGGGGCTGGTCACCTCGTCTCTGATCACCCCTCTGGTCTCCCCCAGGTCTCGGCCTCCCGTCTCTGTGGTCCGAGTGAGGCTTCCACCTCTTCTCCTGCTGGTGTCTGTGGAACTGATCCTCTCGTCCTCGGGGCTCATCTCCTCCCTCAATCTTCCTCTTATTACCAGCCAGGACCTCCTTCCTCTTCTGTTGCACCCTGTACAGGTTAGTAGCCTTCCTGTACGCATCTTGGAGCGTCGGAATAGTCAGCACACTGAGGACCTCATGCAGACTCCAGTTCAGCCCGCCCACAAACGTCTCCACCTTCGACGCCTTGTCGGGAACCATCGTAGGCGCGAACCTGGCCAGCTCCAGGAACTTCGAATGGTACTCCTTGACACTCAAAGACAGTTGTTTGAGTTCTGAGAACTCCAAATACTTCTGCATCCTGACATGCTCGGGGTAGAAGCGCCTTCTCATGGCTTCCTTCAGGCCATCCCAACCGAAATCAGGCCCAGCCAATAACACATCTCTGTTGGCAGACCACCAGATGTCTGCCTCACTCTTGAAGTAGTAGACTGCTGCATTTACCCTTCAGTCAGCTGAGCAGTTGACTACTTCGAAAATCTTGTCGAATTCTCTTATCCAGTCCTCGAGTAGCACCGGGTCCTCCTCTCCCTTGAATGATGTGGGCTTTAGATGGGCAATTCTCTTAGTGTAGTCCTCCGGCACATTATACCTCTATGCCTGCCTCTGGACAATCTGTCCCAAGTTGAGAGCCAACTCCTGCAATTGCCTCATGGGGTCGTTGGCGGCCAGCTGAGTTCCACGACTCCTGCTTCTGGCGTGGTATGGAAAACTCAGCCTGTCAGCCAGTCCTGCACTCCCTGGAGCTCTATCCGAACTCCTGATTACATGTACTAAGTAGTGTAAGCAACATCCACCCATATTCACATATATTAAGTCTCTACCGCATATTAGGAGCTAGCACATCTAATAGCTCCAATACCAATACGCAATACTTATCCAGTCATGCTAATATCATCACCAACATAGTAATACACAAGAGGAGAATGAACTTCAATATCCATACAGTATATCACCACATACACTGTATCGCAGGCACTACAATTCCCCTAACGACTTACCCCACATTTTAGTTATCTTTTTAATCCAAATTTTATCTTATTTACCAAACATCAGCTCTGATACCACCCTGTAACACCCTGGATTTTGCCTTAAAACATAGGTTATTAAATAACAAAGCTAACGGCAAAAGCGGCTTCGAAAATGGACTCCAAATGAGTCCTAAAAGTACAAACCAAGCTTAGTCTGAACTTGTGTCCGGAGATGGAAAGTTCGGACACAAGTCGAGAAAGTTAAACTGCAAAAATCCCCGTTGTCCGAACTTGTGTCCGGACATTGATGTTCGGACACAAGTCGAGAGTTGAAAAATCTGAAACCAAAGACGTCCGAACTTGTCTCCGGACTTCTAAGTTCGGACACAAGTCGAGTATCGAAGTTCGAAAATTCTTATGCGGCGTGTCCGAACATTGGTCCGAGCTTACAAGTTTGGACATAGGTCGAGACTTGCAAGTCGACCTCGCCCTCGCATGCTGTCCGAACATTTAAGTTCGGACACGACAAAACAGAGAAAACTTCTTAAACTCTCGGGGCCTGTCCGAACATGGATGTCCGGACGGACGTTCGGACAGGTCCTGATGTGCATTTTTAGGAGCCAAAACAGAACCAAATCAACATCCAAAGCAAACATAAATATTTAGCAACCAAATGAAGCATCATTACAATAACTTAGTACCTCAAGTAATAACAAAAACACTATCGAAAGATCTCGTGAACTATAGGTAAATCTCCAACATAACCATAACTTCTTGGAAAACAATACCAGCAAAACACTTCAGCTAAGTAGCAGCGGAATAGCAAAATCAAAAAGGCGTTACCGCCACACTCTAACGAAGAGTGATCAGGCTTAAACTACTAACCATATACCAAAACGTTTCCAACTTGTGACACACAGAAATTCCAAAACATAACTCAACCCGAAATTATGCGAAGTAATTAGCCAGTCATCCTAAGCTATGTGATAGCGTGTCCCCAATCCCCAATTCAGCCATGAGTTCCTGCGATCATAAAACAACAATAGAAAACGCGAAGGGATCACGCAAATCAGCAAAACTGAGTAAACATTGCCTCAACTTGTAAAATACATTTTGAAACTCATTTTACGGTTGCAAAACATTAACTCACACCACAACGTGAACCAATTTCACCAACTCCAAACCACCATTAGTAAAACATTTCGGGGGAGAACTTTTAAAGAATCAAATCAATGGTTTACACGGATGACCCCCAATCGAGTCGCAACAATTAGAATCCCACCTCACTCTTCTGGGGGTGTGCACACTTAAGGACGTAGAGTGAGGTGGGATTCTAATTGTTGCGACTCGATTGGGGGTCGTCTGTGTAAACCATTGATTTGATTCTTTGAAAGTTCTCCTCCGAAATGTTTTACTAATGGTGGTTTGGAGTTGGTGAAATTGGTTCATGTTGTGGTGTGAGTTAATGTTTTGCAACCGTAAAATGAGTGTCAAAATGTATTTTACAAGTTAAGGCAATGTTTACTCAGTTTTGCTGATTTGCGCGATCCCTTCGCGTTTTCTATTGTTGTTTTATGATCACAGGTACTCATGGCTGAATTGGGGATTGGGGACACGCTATCACATAGCTTAGGATGATTGGATAATTACTTCGCATAATTTTGGGTTGAGTTATGTTTTGAAATTTCTGTGTGTCACAAGTTTGGAAACGTTTTGGTATTTGGTTAGTAGTTCAAGCCTGAGCACTCTTCGTTAGAGTGTGGCGGTAACGCCTTTTGGATTTTGCTATTCCGCTGCTACCAAGCTGAAGTGTTTTGCTGGTATTGTTTTCCAGGAAGTTATAGTTATGATGGAGATTTACCTATAGTTTAAGAGATCTTTCGATAATGTTTTTGTTATTACTTGAGGTACTAAGTTATTGCAATGATGCTTCATTTGGTTGCTAAATATTTATGTTTGCTTTGGATGTTGATTTGGTTCTGTTTTGGCTCCTAAAAATGCACATCAGGACCTGTCCGAACGTCCGTCCGGACATCCATGTTCGGACAGGCCCCGAGAGTTTAAGAAGTTTTGTCTGTTTTGTCGTGTCCGAACTTCTGTCCGAACATCATGCGATGACGAGGTCGACTTGCAAGTCTCGACCTATGTCCGAACTTGAAAGCTCGGATGAATGTTCGGACACGCCGCGTAAGAATTTTCGGACTTTGAAACTCGACTTGTGTCCGAACTTAGAAGTCCGGACACAAGTTCGGACGTCTTTGGTTTCTGATTTTTCAACTCTCGACTTGTGTCCGAACATCAATGTCCGGACACAAGTTCGGACAACGGGGATTTTTGCAGTTTAACTTTCTCGACTTGTGTCTGAACTTTCTATGTCCAGACACAAGTTCAGACTAAGCTTGTTTTGCACTTTTAGGACTCATTTGGAGTCCGTTTTCGAAGCCGTTTTAGCCGTTAACTTTGTTATTTATAACCTATGTTTTAAGGCAAAATCCAGGGTGTTTCAAATATACCAAGTGACTAATGGTGAATTATCGATGCCTTGAAGCCTCTAAGTCTAGAACTGAATCCGGTTAAGAGTTAAACAAACTCCTATGAGAATTCTTGGTGCAAGGACTAACCAACAATATGGTTAAGACCATTTGACCAGAATACATTGTGTAATAGACCGCATGGATGTTGAACCACTCCGTGACGGCTAAGCGCCTTAGACCTATGTTCAATGTTGACACATGGTAGATTACGTGGGCGTAATCCCTTTTTAAGGGAGGTAGGGCGAAAACTGCGAAATGTATGTTTTACGTGATAGTGTGTAAACTACAATGCACATAGCGTAAAAGAATTTGTCTTGATGATTGGTACTTATGTTACATAAACAAATGTATGCCATTTATAATGTAATTAAAGTTGATTGTGAGAATTGAGGTGGAAAGGAGTATTGATTGTGAGAGATTTGAGGTGGAATGGAGTAGAGAAACTCCACGGGGAATGAGAATCCCGATTAAGGATAGTATGAAATATGAGCCGGTATAAAACCGGTGTTGAGAGATGAGTATGTTTGCGGAATTTGATGAGTATAAATTGGTATGAAACCGATGTTGAACCTAGTGGGAAGTGAGTCCCCTAGGAAACCTGAGTTGATTGTATGTGTGAATAATTGGAGGAGAAAAAAACTAATTGGAGAACTAATTGTTGAAATTCTTGGGTATAGAAGTTGAAGATTGGTTGAGTAACAAGTGATGAGAATAGTAGTAAATGAGTAAATGGATCCTAGAAATTTGTAAATGTATGGTTGTATGATTATGACTAGAAAGATTATGAAGATACAAAATGAAGTTAATGATTGACTATTTGATTGGGTGAATTGGGGTGGGAGGTGGAACTTGATTTTCTAGCGATCAAGGGAAACCGAACACCAAAGTGGGGTGGATGGATAGTTCAACACCAATGCTGATCACATTGGGGTTGAATGACTCTTGAAGCTCCTTATAAGTGGCCACAAGTAATCACACTAGTAATAGGTGTAACTAACATAAATTGGAATTTGGAGTTGTATGAAACTTTCAAAATGAATTTCCAAAATGATTTGGTATAAATGATTTTCTTCAAACTTGAGAATGAGGATTGGTTTTGAAACCACTCCCACGGGCGCTAGTGGATCTTTCATGGCTAGGCACAGGTATCTGGTTGAACCATGGAGGTGAAGCTGGTTGTGAATCGGTGGAAGTGATGATTAGTTTTGAAACCGCTCTCACCCGCCGTGGCTGCGGCCTTAAGTCTTGATGACCGGTTGAACGGTGGGCGTGTGTTTTGTATTTGTCCAAGGGCCGCCGGATATGAGTAGTCCGATCAGGGAATAGTACCCACTTTGGAGCCTGAGGATTCTCTAGAGGTGCAAATGAATTTGATCAAAACCAAAGGACCATAGAGCCAGAGAGAGTAAGTACTCAATGACATGACGACCGTGAACCAGAGAGCGTAAGTGTTCAAACATGACCGGTACCTGAGGGATCACTCGATATGAGGGAGGACTTAGTGCCTAATTGTCTACTGATGGACCCCCAATGCGAGTCTGGACAATGGATATTTTTGATTGCTATGCATGCTTGACATGTTGTGTGAATGTGTGGTACGTATTCAGTCAGTCATTGGAGTCTGACAGGTTATAGAGAGTTTATAACCTTTTTATTGAGTACCTTGGTGACTAACTATCTTAGACTCACTAACTTTGTGGGCAAAGTTCTTTAAGAGGGGTAGGTTGAAATACCCCGAACATGATTAGGGTGATTAAACTACTCTAGTGCGATACTGAGGGCCTATTAGTGCCTAATGAATTTTGGTAAAAAGAATAAATCCAACAGAAACAAGAAAAACGCTTAAAAAGTGAAAAACGCTAAATTGAGCGTTAAGTGACCCTAGGATAAATACAACCTCGGAAAGGGTATTGAATGGATTATAAAGGCTTAATAAGGCCTAAATAATATGTGGGAACAATTCCCGAAGAAAATGAATCCAGATAATGAATTAAAACGCTAATAAAGCTTTAGCGCACATTTTTTTAGAAAACCCGAAAATGTGACTTTAAGCGGTCGAATGAACCCGTAAAAATTATAGTTTATCAAATAACTATGAATAAACATTAATGGAAGCTTAAAAACCATTAAAATTAAAGAAACGAGAAAATTCCGGAAAACGGGCCCGATTAGTGAATAGTGCTAATACTGGGTAAATTAACGAGCGATTTCTGTAAAAAAAATGAAAAACGCTCCAGCTTGCATATAATAAGGGGGCCGGTTTTTGTATTGACTCACCCCTCCCTTTTTGACCCACTTGACTTAAATAAGTTAGGAAAGAAAGAAAAAAAAGGAAGAAAGGAAAAAGTACAAAAAGTAGAATACTCTCTCTCCTCCCTCATTTATCTTTTCCCCTCTCTTTCCTCTCTTCCTTCTTCCCATCCGTTCTCCCTTTCTTCCCCATGGCAGCCGATTTTCTTCCTCTCCTCCCATGGCTACTTCCCCTTCTAGCTCATGCTCTACCTTTATTAAAGCTCCAATCACAAAAATAAACACATATTCTTCTTCCTCTCACCATCCTCTATCATTCTCTCTATTTAAAATTCCAAAGGGATGAATTTCATCTCCATGGGTTTTCCCCATTTGAAGAGAAAATGGCATCAATGGGTAGCTTGCAGTCTCCTCTCTCTTCCAAGGTAAAAATCTTCAAGAAAATCTTAGTTTTCTCCATCTTGTAGAGCTGGCTGATTTTTGCCCTCTCTCATACCTTGTTTTATCCTTGTTTTTGAGCTTCAATTCAACCCTCCAATGCTGGTGGAATTTCCCTTTTGATTCAAGGGTGAGAACCCCTCTTAGAAAGCTCCAAAAGGAAAACCCTAACCTTGCGTTTTAAGCCTTTAAATTGAATTAGAATTTCTAAAGAGTTTAGATGATTAATTGAATGCATCTTTGTGTTTCTTGAATGTTGGGAAGGAGTTTGGCAACTCCATCCCCACTTGACCGAATTTGAGAAGAGGATGAGCAAGAAAAGAATTAAAAGAGAACTTGTGAAATTAAGGTAAGAAATTAACCTTAAAGCTTGTTTTAAATTGCTTTAGGATTTGGGATGGGTAATTAAATTAATGAACCCAAACTATAAATTGAAATATCTGTGGGAGGATGTGTATAGTTGATTTTAGAGATAATTGTGAACTATTTTGATTTAAGGGCCTAAGGGCCATTACATTTGAGATTTGGAGCTATATTGTTGATGTGGTGGATTTTTGGTTGAGCTTATGTGCTGGTAGGACCCTTGTATGGGTGTGGGTAGTTTAGGATTGAGAATGGTGAAAAAGATGAGTTTGGACGTGTAAGGTTTATGGGGAGGTTATGGCACAATTTTGGTAGAAAAACAAGTGTTTAAAGATGACTTAGTAAATTGGGGAACCTAGGTGTTTGTAGTGTTGTTTAGAGTTGAGTGATAGCCTTGAAATGGCATTTGGAGAACAACAGGGAAGGAGGTAAAAATCTATAAAAAATAGGTATTGAAATGCTTTAGAAAAACGAGAAAAGAGCAAGTTTGCAAGACTTAGGATGTAACACCCCGTCCAAAGCCAATCGTGGTTATCGCAAACTTAACACTTAACCAAAAACGCCACAGCGGAAATAACGAACACCGAGACCTTGCCACTGTCTGATCATTAGAATGTACCGAACCTAAAACTTATTTACAACACTTATCCAAAACATACAACCGACCAAAATACCACCAACCAACCGAGTTTAAGTATCCAAGTCATAAACACCAACTTACATCAGTTTAAATATAAACAGACGGGCGCACAAGCGCAACCCGTGCTCAAAATAAGTAGCCCATCCTAAATCTAACCTCTCCTACTCTCGTGGTGCGACTTCATGGGCCTCTTACCTGCAAGTGTAAAAACAGCCCCCAAAGGGGGTCAGCACGAATGCTGGTACGACCCTCTCGTGGCCCCCAAGCTAACGGGGCTACGACGACTAATTGTCGATAGCATGGAAGTTGATTAGATACACAAGCATAATATGAAGTGTAATAAACCACCATCCACAAATGAACATTCATAGTCCACAAACAATTGAACGACTCAAGCGTCCCCTTGACAAGTGGGTTAGCAATAACCTCCTCCAGATCTGATTCCCCTTATCCTCAGTCCTCCTCAACTTACCTCAGTCTCAACCTTATCTTAACCTCAGTATACGAACCGTTCCTAGAATGGAAATGGTTGTAGCTTAACTCAAACATAGGATTTAGGTGATCCTACCGCACCATCTTAATGCCACATACCTTGGACGGGAGTCCAGTGTAGCTGAGCCGGCGACCGACCCTAGGCAACAAGTCCGAGGACAAGTCCTTAAGCGGAGGACGGATCTGATTCAGATACCGGCCCCCATTCCTTAGCATGCATGACCGGAGTCAGTCCCGGGTTCCTCACTCCCCCCTTAAGTTCCAGTTAGTGAAAATATTACAAACCATGTGTCAGTTAAACCTTAACGGGTATTAACCAACATATACCAATACTTACTCCTTTTCTTATCTCAGTAAGTACTAAACTCAGTTAGTAACAATCTCAAGTCTCATGGGTTAGTGTAAAGAAAACACAATCACAACGAGAACAAGTATAACCGGTTGCATGCTTTATCTTGTCTTAGTCATAGCAATAAACGGATAGCACACAAGCCGAGGGACACCTCGTTAGCAAGCAAGTCACAAGAAAGACTGTACCGTTCACCGTCGGCGATTGTTTGGTTTATCTCCTTCCAAGTCCCAATTCACAAGTCCTAAAACATTCATTCAGTTTTAGGTTATTACTCAATTCAACTTAATACAATTACTCAACCTCTCTAGACAACAACATTTACCCATTGTTTTTCACTAAGCCCTTATGGTTTTTAACTCAACTTTTATGTGCATCTTTCTCCTCATTATCTATTACACTTGTTCACCCACTTAGGAGCCATTGCACCCACCAAACATGCCCTTAATAACTTTATAACATTAATACCTAATCATCCCCATCATTACCTAACGTTTTCCAAGCTTAAACACGATTTTTAGAGTGGTCCGGGACATTGTCCTCAACCTAAGTCCCAGACCTATACCTGGTTCAAACTCTCGGCTGTTTTAATGTGGTGGCCCGGGACTTTATATGGGACTTAAGTCCCAGACCAATGCAAGCTAAAATCCTCGGGGGTAAATTAGGGGGTGGTCCGGAACTTCTTACAAAACTTAAGTCCCGGACCCTATGGCTGAAGCAACTCTCGGCATGAATTTTAGGTTGGTCCGGGACTTCACCCTGGACTTAAGTCCCGGACCAGCTACAAATTTCTTCCTTTTGCATTGTTCTAAGTCTTGTTACACTTGTTCTCTTCATCCATAAATCAGCCAAACTTCACACATGACCTTAGGCATATTCTAATACCAAAATATCATCCTAAACTTGCTCATCTCCATCTCTAACCTTATAACCCAACTTCTTACATAATCTCTCAACACTTGTAATATTTTCCTTAGGTTTTCTAAGTGGTGTTTCATACCTATCATAAGCACTATGCTAAAATGTTTCCTCACCACCATAACATCATCTCCCAAGCATGTTTCACCATCTAAAATTCCTTTATGTAACTACTTGAAGTCTCCACATAAGTTTGTTCCTCCTCCTTTAACACATCATTTCCTCTTCCCCTAACAAGATTTGCATATATCCTAAACACACTCTCAAACTGCCTTTGGTGTATACCAAAACATTCTTTTGATTCCTAAATCCTCCATGATGATGCCTAAGTCATTCTAACTCACAAGAACACCTTAAACTCACTCTTTTTTTTTTCTTCACGACAACCTCTAAAACTTCCTAGTACTACCTTAGTCGTGAAATTTCCTTAGGACATCTTAAACACTAAGTGTCTTCATCAAATTTTGACATGGGTTCTCTAGTATATTGTTGCACCTAAACACTTGGTTTTTCACCATCAAACAACCAAGATCACTCAAATTCTCATTACATCATCTTAACACACAATTTACACCAAAACTACACCACATCATCATATAGTGTATAAACTTAAAATGCTTGGTACTTAGGCCCTTAAATGACAATAATCTTAACCACTGAATTTCCACATATATTTTCCTTTGACCTACGAATACACACAACAAGGCTCCCATTGAAATAAAATGCTTCTTGTAATTCACCTCAACATTGTTTAACTATCTCTTTTCTCATTGGCTCCTTAGTCACAAGTTCTCAAACATAGTCATTGTTTCTCCTAGGTTATATATAGCCCTTTTCTAATGTAAACCCTAAGCTACAATCATCATATACCTAAATCCCATCCCTTAATGCATTAAAAACCTTAAGGTAAGACATTTACCTTGTTCTTTTTCAAGCTTCACAAACTTTCTTCCTTAGATTTTTCCTTGCTCAATCTCGGTCACCAAATTAAGTTCTCCTTGCCAATGTTCTAACCAACATTCAATGACTCCAATGAGTACTAAACAACACACTAACCTTAAGGAATAAAACCTAGGTTAAAAATGTGTTTTAAGGTATTAAATTGATTGTTTTACCATGGTTTCTCAAGACAAGCTTGGATATGAGCAAAGCAGGACCTCCTTTATCCTTTGGAGAGTAGAAAACAAGCTAGAACAAGGCATACAAATGGAACCCCATGAGTATAGATTTTCGGTTATGTGAAGGAATGGTGGAAACTTGATTTTTCTTACATATTCTTTACCTTAAGAGAATGGAGAAGCCAATGAACCCTCCAAGCTTGTGTTTCCTCCACTAATGGCGGTTTGGCTTGGCTCCAAAATGAGGCTCTTGATGTTTTGAAAAGATAGGAAGAAGGAGCTTGAGCCAACTAAGAAGAATATATGTTTAGTTTTGATTTTGGAGCTAAAATGAGTAAGTAATGGTCAAGAGGAGATGGAGCTAGCATGGAGCTGCTTGTTTACGTGAGGAAGAAGGGAGAGAGCAAAATAAACCGATGGAGAAGATGAAGAATGAAGAAAGGAGGAGAGAGATGGCTTAAAAGGTAAGTTCTCTTTTAAAAGCAAATAGTAACCTTACTTACTTTTTCTCTTCTTTTCTTTTGTTATTTGATCATGTTGGTGAATCATCACCTTAAAAAACGGCCACCCCCTTTAACTAAGCTAGTCATGGTCTTGTTTGACCAACTAACTAAACTAAATTGACTTAAGACTAAACTAGGCACTATTTGGTTACTATTCACAAACTAGTGCACATAATTGTGAAATTTTTGATTTCCCATTGATTTAGACTTCCTACTGTGATACTAATTAGTACACATGTGAATTAAAGAGTAATGATGGACATTTATCCCGTCAAAACCCATTTACAAGACAGTTTTTCAAAAATGTGCTTTAAGACTCCGTAAAGCATATTTTGTGTTTTAACTTGTTTTCAAGCTTGATTTTCATTAGTAATTAGTTTAAAATGACCATTAGGATATTACTAAGGTCTAAGAATGATATTTGGGTGCTCACCCAAGTCTCCCCAAGCTTAGAGCACGTTTTTGCTTAAACTGCTCTTTTGGTGTTTCCTTATGTTTTCTTTGATTAAAATGGTTTATTAATGTTTCTAAGGCATTATTTAGCCTTCTTATATCTTAGTTTATCACTTAAACACCATATCTAAGTTTGGGGTATTTCAATCTACCCCCTTAAAAGAACTTTGTCCCCAAAGTTCACACGTGTACTAAATCATTCACGGTACTCAATTTCTTAATCTTAATACCACATCTTATATTCTCATTCACACATCTCAAGACTCAAAGGTCAATCACAAATACAATACATAAGTATTATACATATCTAAAACTTATCACCAAAGTGTAGCAACTTACACAAAATCACATCTGACATAACCAAACAAACGACAAACATGTTCGTTTCCTAAGTCAAAAGCGAGGAAGCTCTACCCCCCTTAAAAGGGGTACGCCCCGTACCCTATACAGACGATCTAGTCAGTAAACAAAGAAGGGTACTTCGCCCTCATCTTATCCTCTAATTCCCACGTGGCCTCTTCAACATCCTGGTTAGACCAGAGTACCTTCACCAGTCGCACTGACTTATGGCAAGTGTCCCTAGTCTTACTATCCAAGATTCTCTGAGGAAGCTCCACTGATCTCATATTCGGTTCTGATGTCAACCTCTCAGGTTCTAACACATGGGAGGGGTGGTGCATGTATTTCTTTAGCTGTGAAACATGAAAAACATCATGCACTTTACCCAGTTCAGCAGGTAAATTCAACCTGTAAGCAACCAGGCCCACCCGCTCCGTAATCTCATAAGGACCAACAAACTTCGGGCTTAATTTTCCCTTCTGCCCAAATCTGAATACACCCTTAATCGGTGAAACTCGCAGAAATACCCGGTCGCCCACTACGAACTCCAGGTCTCGTCGTCGAACATCAGCATACGACTTCTGCCTATCTTGAGCAGCTTTCATGTTCTCCCTGATTTGCTGAACTTCAGCCTTAACTTGCTCTAAGTACTCTGGTCCTATAATGACTGTCTCACTCGACTCATCCCAGCAGAGCGGTGTACGACATGGTCTACCGTACAACGCTTGAAAAGGTGCCATCTTGATCAAAGCGTGATAGCTGTTGTTGTATGAAAACTCGATCAGATGTAATTTGTCAATCCAACTGCCCTGGAAGTCTAAGGCACATGCCCTCAGCATGTCCTCGAGTGTCTGAATCGTACGCTCAGTCTGACCATCTGTCTGAGTGAAATACCCCAAACTTAAATATGGTGATTAGAATATTTTAATATGGTATTTAAGGGCCTAATAGTGCCTAAGTAATATTGGTAAAGAAAATAAATCCAAAAGAAATGAGAAAACACTTAGAAAGCAGAAAACGCTAAAGTAAGCGTTAAATAACCATAGGAGGTACGAGACCTCGGTTAGAGTATTATAAGGATTCCAAAGGCTTATTAATGCCTAATTAGTATATGGGAATGATTCCCGAAGAAAACGGATCCAAACAATGTATTAAAACGCTAAAAGAGCTTTAGCGCACGTTTTTCGAGGAAACCCAGACACGTGATTTTAAGTGGTCAAACGAACCTGTAAAAAAAATTATAAGTCATTAAATAACTATTATTAAGCAGTAACAGAAGCTTAATAATCAGTAAAAATAAAGAAATGAGAAAATTCCGGAAAACGGGCCCGGTTAGCGAATAGTATCAAAACCGGGTAAAATAACGAGCGCTTTCTGTAAAAGACGAAAAACGCTCCAGCTAGTATAACAGTGGGGGCCGGTTTTTACTGGTGTGAACATCCTCTCACACACACACAGCTAACAAATAAGTAAATCAAAAAGCAAAAAGGTAAAAGTACACTCTCTCCCTCTCTCCTCTTATTCTTTCATTTCTCTCTCTCTCCAATTCCTTTCCCCCTCTCACGGTGGACTCCCCCTCCTGAACGCTCTCTTCTTCCTCCTCTGGTGGGTACCGATTTTTGAGCTCTCCAACCAGCTCCCATGGCAACTCCACCTTCTACCTCATGCTCTAGCTCCATTTGAGCTCCAAATGTAAAATAAAATACATATTTGAACTCCCCTCCTCATGCTCTACATTTCTATCTTTTCAAAATCTGAAAATGAGCAACTTCATCTCCATGGGTTTTCCCCATTAGAAGGGAAAAGCACACCATTGTGGAGCTTGGAGTCTCCTCTTTCCAACAAGGTAAAAATCTCCATTAAAGACCTCACTTTTCTCCATCTCTTGAGTATGGCCGATTTTTCGTCTCTCTCTTACCTTGTTTTTCTCTTGCTTTGGAGTATTGTTCAACCCTCCAATGGTGGAGTAACCCCCTTCTTGATTCAAGGGTGAGAATCCATCTCAAAGATCTCCAAAGGTAAAACCCTAACTTGTGCTCTAAGCCTTTTCTAATGAATTATAATTCTCTAAGGGTTTAGAAGGATAATTAAAATGCATTTTTGTGTTCTTGGGTGTTGGGATGGAGTTGGACAACTCCACTCCCATATGACCGATTGGTACAAGCAAGAAAGGGAGAAGAGAAATGGAAAAGAAAGAAGGAAAGTATAAGCTCAAGGTAAGAGCTCCTTCTTAATGCTTAATTTAATGCATTAGTGTAATGGGAATGGGTAAACAAATAAAAGAACCTAAACCATTGTATTAGTATTGTAGTTGTGGATGTTTGAGTATTGGTGAGCAAATGTGTGGATTTGTAGACCTTAGAGCCAATGAATGGTGTATGTGTATTAATCTTGCTATTTGAGGAAGCAATGATGTATTAGTATTGTGATTTAAGAAGTATTTGTGTATTAAGATTTTGTATGAACCTTGTGTGCTGGTAGGACCCTTGTTGGGTGTGGCTAGCTCTAGGTTGAATTTGATGAGAGAATGTGTATTTGAGGATGTAAGGAAAAGTAGGTGAACTATGGCAAAATTTTGGTAGGAATTGAGCATTTAAGAATAACTTGGTGAATGGGAGAACCAAGGTGTGTATTGGGGTTAGTAGAGATGTTAATGACCATGGATTGGTAATTGGAGAATGAGGATGAAACATGTAAGAATCTGTAGCTAGAGGTATTGGATTTCATTGGAGGAATTAGGAAGAATTAGAGTACAAGACCTAGTAAAATGAATGTTGGACTTGGGTATAGGTATTGTGGTTTCTTGGAAAGGTATTTAGGATGCTAGGAATGGCATTGGTTGAGGAAGTATTGAATGGTATGAGAGGAAGTAAAAATCTGTAGCAATTGGAGGGAAGGAATTTGGCATGAGTGCTGAAATGTAGTGAAGGAAAATTGTGTATGTGAATTTAGAAATGAGTAAGGAATTTGGAGGATGAACTAAGGCAATTTGGAGGGCCTAAGTAGTGTTAAAACATGTGGGATTACATGTAGGAAGATTGGGGAAGCAATGGGCAAAGTATAGAACTGAATACATATTTTAAAACTGAAATACTGGACCGGACCGGACTTGCGACCGGACTTGCAAGTTCGGTCGAGCCCAAAATCACAAAGACGGGAACCTTCTGGAATGGACCGGACTTGCAAGTTCGGTCGGACCAGAAAATTTTCCCGTCTGAAACCTTCTGGAATGGACCGGACTTGCGACCGGACTTGCAAGTTCGGTCAGACCAGAAAATTTTCCCGTCTGAAACCTTCTAGAATGGACCGGACTTGCGACCGAACATGCAAGTTCGGTCAGACCAGAAAATTCTCCCGTAATGAGAGCTACTGGAATGGACCGGACTTGCGACCGGACTTGCAAGTTCGGCTAATCAAGACTAAAGCATGAAAACGGTTTATTGCCTTTCATTGAATGTCTTGCTGTATGTTGTATGAGCTAACCCTTCTTGATTGATTGTGTGGCTTCACTTAGTGCGTAGACCGACTCATAGATGAGTCTTGTGGTGTATTGACTCGTAGTAAGAGTCATGTGTGAACTAATGGAACCGTAGAAACGCACTAAACCAACGAATCAATAAACGATAACGTAAACCAATGAACTCACTAGAATGTGAGAGAGTGTACGGGAGTAATAACCTTCCGATAACAGTAGGAGAATCGAAATGATTCAACCGCAAACAATAAGTAGTGGGAGTGTACGAGTAACCTCTATTAGGGGAATTAATCTTGGTACAAGACATGAACCATGAGAGTAGTAAAGAATAATGAGGGATCTCCAAACCCCTTAGTAATTAGTTGACCCATTATGAGAGGACCCGACTGATGTAAGTAATGTCCCGAACATGAGAGTATTTGATACGTTGGTGAAACCTTTAAATCTGAGGATACTAGACGGTGGTAATTCCCTAAGCTAGTGGAGGTTATCAAGAGAGATACTTCAAGGCTAATCCATGAGATTGTAATATACTCTGAGAGAAGAGTGTTGGGAATTTGAGTAGTCCGGTAAAAACGGACATTTAAGTATTTGAGGAGCTAAGCGTATAGCCCTCATATTGTAGGTCCGGTGGTGAGTCTTGTGTATGACTCCACCCAAAGGCCAAAGTAATGAGTAATGAGTATTGCGTATGTATGAGTAAAGTAATGAGTACTGAGTAAGAAGTGAGTATGAGTATGTAATCAGTACCGAGTATTGAGTATGTATGAGTAAGTACTGAGTATGGAGTACATATGAGTAAGTATGGAGATTGAGTAGTGAGTACGTACAAGTATAGTAACGAGTACAGAGTAAGCATCGTGTGCGAGTAAGGTATTGAACATGGAGTGATGAGTATGCCAGAGTAAGGAGTGAGTATGAGTAGAGTACTCGGTATGTTCATATTCATCAGACCGATAGTATGTAGGATTGTAACTCGCCTGGTTAGTCACGTGGGTGACTGACGGCATTGTACACCCGCCGTTGTAGTAAGTAATATCCTCGACCTGGTAAGTATTGTATGGTAATGACGGTATTAGCGGTAGGGGTGTTACAAAAAGTGGTATCAGAGCGAAGTATCGCTCTGATGGATGAAATACCGAGTTTAGGAAAAATACCGAGTTAGGAATTAGAAACTTAGGGCTAAGGGTTGAGTGTTAGCGTGAGAGGTACACTAGATAGGAACTTCCGCGTGAACCGGAAACCTACAACAACCATACCCCGCCCTCCGCAACCCATGGTGTTAAGTTGGGAGAATAACGCCAGAGAGATGGAAAGACCTCTCACACTCGGGTAACACCCGATCTGGCAATTGAAAGTAAACCTGAATAGAAAAAGAACCTATCATACGGTAGAGTCCAAGAACTGGAAGTCCCGAAGACGGTTCCCGTTGAACGACAAGGACCGCACTTAATGGCGGAGAAATGAAGATCCTAAACACAAGGATAATGGAATTTATGGCACCATGGGGCGACATGCTTCGCAGTCGCGAGAACCATGAGTAGCCAGCAAGGAGAGAAGCACGATCGCGCAGTGCAGCAAGGAAGATAGAGTAACGAACCCAAGACAAGAGAGTCTACGGACGGTAATACTTGATAATACCAACAACGGTATACAAACCGACTAAGGAATTAGTCGACGTTGGATTAATACCAAACCTACACGCTAAGAGGCTGTAATAACCGAACAACATAGTTCAGATAACTATGAAAGTATTCATAGAACATACACCTATAGGACTACAACGTGGTTCCTAAGGATAAGTCAATCCTCGAAAACCACAGTGAAGGTGGGAGACACCTGAATTGGCGACAACCATGTCAAGTATACTGAGAAGCGACTCAGGAGATTGATCACCAAGATCAAAAGATCAAATGAAGACCTAATTAAGGCACTAGTTGTGGATGGAAACGATACCGTAACTGGTATACATTAACTGAAAAACAACCTACCCGCGCACTTGCCCAGGGCAAGTGCAGCAACTACAAGACGGTTGGAAGACTCTTAACAACCCGCAAATACTTGCTAAATTACCGCTATAAACAATGGAGCAAATATAGGATCACCAATCCTAAGTATTTAAATAACGAAACCTTGAAAAGGCCTAACGGCCCGACCATTGTAATAAGAACATACCAGTCAGCGAGGAGCTGGACTTGGTCAGGACTTTCGACATGGCAATGCCATGAAGAATTACTTTTCACACCGAACCGTTATTTCAAAAACCTAAATTTCTTTTAAAAACCACAAACCCTTCTTTTTAAACCTTGGATTTTTAAAACCAAACCAACGGAATTACGGTGAGTATCATAGAGTGATACCAGAGGAATTGACAATAGAATACTTCACCTAGGTGTGTGACGAACACTACGAGTGTACCCAAATACGGGATGTGGGACGACCGCACTCCGAAGGAGCTTGCGGGCCTGACATATAGTTAGGTAAGTGGTAACATGCCAAGATGGTACCCCACGTATGAATACATGTAGTGTACGGAACACGGGATGAAATACCCCGTAATTAAAAATAGTGATTAATTAGGCTAATAAGTAATTTAGAGGCTTAATTAAGTATAAATAATCATAAGGGAACAAATCCCGAAGAAAACGGATCCTTAAAACGGATTAAAATCACTAATGAACCTTAAAGCGCGTTTTTCGAGGTAACCAGGAAAACGTGTCTTTAAGCGGGTCAAATAGACTCGTAACAATGTTGGTAAACTAAATAATCATTAATAAATATTAGTGAAACTTTAGGACCAATAAAACCAATAAAACGAGAGATTAGTAAAAACTGTCAAAAACGGGGAGTTGTGGGGTAGAAACATAAATAACCAAAACTTATGTGGCCAATATTGCAAATAGAATTTTAAAACCCTCATGGGCTTTGGGCATGTCCGATTGGACCCCCTCTCACACCCCACCTATCTCCTCTTATTAATAAAAGACAAAAACAATAATGACAAACACTCACCTTACTTTATTCACTCACACTCTCTCTCTCCTATCCCTATTCTCTCTTCTCTCACGTGAACCCATCCCCCTCACTCTCTCTTTTCTTTCTTCTTCTTCCCCATGCTATTTCTATGGAGGTTTGAAGACCCACTCACAAAACTCTACTTCTCTCATCTTGTTACTCCCTTAAACTTCCTCTAAAAATTATAAAAAGTATACCATTGGAATCCTCTCATCAAGAGCTACATTTCCATCCTTTCAAAATTCGAAAACCAACATTTTCGTTTTTATGGGTATGTCCCATTTGGAGCTTCAAGACCACCATTAGAAGGCCCTCCTTCTCCTTGTTCTATTGAGGTAAAAATATTCCTAAAAACTCCATCTTTTTCTAGCCTCAAGGGCAAAACGAAAATGTAAACTAAAACCCTTGCTTGCTTCTTTATGCTAGCCGATTTTGGCATTTTGGTGGAGTTGGAATTTTGTTCTTGAGCCACTCCAAGCTTCATTTACACCCTTGCAAGGTAAGGAATTTTCTGAACCCTAAAACCCACATTAAGAGCTTAAATAATGTTAGGGTTAGTTTTAGTATTGAAGTATGTATGTGAATGGTTGTAGTGTTAGTGGATTGAGTTGCTATAACTGGTAGAGAGAGAAGGAAGGAGCAAGAGGAAGGAAGAAAACTAGAAGGAGAAACAAGGTAAGAATTCTCTTTTGTGTAACCTTGCACATATATGTATGTAACAGATTTTTAGAAGTTGAAATTAGTAATGAAAATAGTAATGTAGTAGGAATGTGATGTGTAGGAGAGTATGAGTATTTTGAATCTTAAAAGACATCTTAAACTTGTTAAAACATAAATGGGAGCTAATGTTAGAGTGCAGGAAATAAATGTTGCTTAGTGTAGTATTTGTGTATAAGAGATGAGAATATTGATTTTTGGTTATAAACAGGTGGTATGATCATTTATGTGAGTGTAAACAATGTGGTGAGAGTGTAAAATTATAGGGGAGACTATGGCAAAATTTACTTAGAAACTAGTGGACTTAAGAGATCAGAAACTAGGTGAATGGCATAGGTTGTAACAGATTTTAATAGAGAAAGATAGAGGGTGTATTAGGAGGGATAGTTAATGTAGTTGTAAGGCATTAGAGGTGCTAGAAATGGCATTAGAAGAGAGAGTTGTAGAAGAGGAGTGTTAGTATCAAAATCTGTAGCAAAATGCATTAAGGAAGAAAGCAATGTGAGTGTTGAGTAGAAACTTAGGAAAATTGGGTGTATAAGTTAGTATAGAATTGTGTAACGAATTAGGAAATGAATTAGCAAGATTTAGAGTGTTTAAATTGTACTAAAACATGTGAGGATGTATGTAGGAAGATTGGGGAAGCAATGAGTGAAATTGGGAAAGAAAAATAAAATCTGTAGCAATGTCCTGCTACCGTCCGACCCAGAGTCCGGATCGGACGTGGGTCGGACAGGGCTTGAGTAGCGGGACACAAACAATCTGGAATGGTCCGACCCAGTACCGTGGATCGGACGTGGGTCGGACAGGCAAAAAAATATAAGGGTCGAAGTTTCTGACTTCGTCCGACCCAGAGTCTGGGTCGGACAGTGGGTCGGACGGAGCAGGGACACGGGACCGAAACCTTCTGGAACGGTCCGACCCAGAGGGCATGGGTCGGACGGAATAGTGCTGGGTCGGACAGGGTGAATTTCAGAGGACGAACTCTACTGGAATGGTCCGACGCAGGGCTTGGGTCGGATGGTGGGTCGGACGGCCCAATACTCACAAAAAAAAAAACTCTAAGCTTATAACTGGTAAGTATATATATATATATGTGTATACCCTCCTACACATATGTATATATATAGGTAAGTAAACCATGGATAAGTAATTAAAAATGAGTAAATGAACTATAAGTGTTAGAAATGCAAAGACTTAGTAAGTATGGATTAGTAAACGTAAGAGTAATGAGTTAAGTAATGATGGCTAATAATCATTAATTGTATATGTATAAATAGGATTTGATTTGTGACACCGGAAGGACGTTTGGAAACACGTACGACGGTGAACGGTATGGATTCCTCATGCCCCGTATGGTATCTTGGTTACTCTGATTTGTGTGTTGTGTGCTAATTGGTCACCAAATAAGATAAATGCACGAATCGGAGTTACTATGCATACTTGTGAATATGTAGTGCTGTATGTTGTGAATATTTTCTTATACCTCAGTTTGTATAATTCATGAAATGTATGGATGATAATGAATGTGTGTATGTATATACTGTACTGTGACCGTTTATTATGTGTTTGGACTTCTAACTTATTCCTAACAAGCTAACCATTCTAACTTAAATTGGTAATTAAATTGGAATGAGTAGAAGTCCGATATAGTTTCGGCCACGCGTGAGGATGCGGAGTCACGAGAGGTTGGCTCCAATTCCTGACTCTTAAACTGGTCCGCGGCCCAAATCCCTTAAGTGGGTAGCATCCCGGATTGGTGAGTCAAGTAAATCCCGGAGGTGGGACGGCGTAGTCCCCAGGGCCGGAGGTCCCGACGACTTAACTTGAGTATAAGTAAGTAAGTAAGAATGAGTAAGTAAAGTGAATGTAAGTAAGTAAGTGTAATTAATAAAAAGTAAGTAATGAGTAAAAGAGTAAAAGCATTCCGATTAACCCGGATGCATAATTTGGCTAACCTGTGAAGGTAAGTAAGATGCGTGTTATTGTATTGTGCCTTGGAATGTGTAATGTATTGAGCATGATTGTATGATGTATGTAAAGCATGTATGTCTGTAATTAATGAACAGCATGTTTAGTGGATGTCAAATAGTCGGCGTGCCCTAGCTAGCACGCGGTATATGCGGAGTTTATACGCAGCGTTTGCTGAGCCCCTTGGGGCACCATTTTTACTACACGCAGGTACTCGCGAAGCATGAAGATGTGAAGACTTAGTTCTAGTTCCTTTGTCTTCTTTTTGGATTGTAAACATTGAATGATGATTGGTGTACTGAGTAGTACATGGCTGTAGTTTTTGATTAGCCGGTGTACCATGGGGTACACCTTTTTGGGATACTGTGAAGGGCTTTTAATTGGTATAGATGAGTAGCTTGTAGAAACTCATTCTTTTGGGAAGTTTGAATTGGGATGTAATTGAATACACTTAAATACTCGGTGATCCATTGAAGTAAGTATTCGGTACGTGGTATTTTGGTAAGTAATATAGTAGCTCGGTACACTATGTTCATCAGACCGTGACTGTAAGTAGAATGAGCCTAGCTAGCCGTATGGGCGGTTAGCGGCGTTGTATCACCCGCCGTAGTAAGTAGTATTTCCGCTGCGAGTCACTCAGGATTATGGGATGATTGGACGGTAAGCATAGGATTAGCGGTTGGGGTGTTACAAAAAGTGGTATCAGAGCGTAGTTACGCTCTGATGTCCTTAGTTACCGAGCATAGGGGATTACCGAGTTAGGACTTCAACCGTCTTAAGACGAATACTTAGAAACCTAACTAGGAACTACCGTTGTTAACAACGGATACCCTTGACGTTCTTAGGAGCGATACCTTATTTAAATTCAAGACCTTCGAGTCATATCTTGTGGAGCCTAATGTAACTGCTAAATGTTCAGATGTCAGGAAGAGGTCCAGGTCGCCCTGGAGGAGGGGGCAATGACGGACCCGGCGCGCAGACGATAGCTGAGATCGTCGCCGCCACGGTAGCACAGATGCTACCCCAAGTAATCCAAGCCATGCAACAAAACCAGCAAAACCAACAGAACCAAGCGGGACCAATCCCTCCCCCGCCACCCAGAGAAGCTAACTGGGTAAAAGCTGTAGCGGAACTCCGCCCTCCTTGCTTTAGGGGCGAGAGTGATTCGGCTAAGCTAGAGCCTACATCTCCGAGATGGAGACGGCTTTGAAACCCTCGAAGCTCCTGCTGGAGTTCGAGTAGAGTGCAGCTACTATTAAAAGATGCAGCCATGGATTGGTGGAAGCTAATAAAGCACGAGCACGTCAGCGACCCCACATTCGATTGGGAGTCTTTTGCATCACTCCTCCGATCCAAGTACTATCCAGAGCACGTAAAGACAAAAAAAAGGCTAGAGCTGGACGCCTTGAAGATGACAGACAAGATGTCTATGGATGAGTACTACCGCACCTTTACCTCCATTCTCTATCTTCTCCCTGATTAGGATACACGGCCAGGTGTTGGTCGATCGCTTCTATGGCGGTCTGAGCCATCGCCTGCGCTACGGTATGGGCTACACTCGATTTACCTCTCTTCAGGTAAATATCAGTCTAACCCTTAGTATCATTTCAGTTCCTTGAAATTCCTTGAATCGTTTCCTTATCCTTTCTTAAATGATAATCCCGACTAATACTTGAAACTTCAGGAGTGTTATCACGCGGCTTCTCGCGTTGAAATCACTTGCCAACTAAGGGATGAAGAAACCGCGCTGAAGCGCAAGGCCAACAACAAAAACACTAGTGCCGAGGAGCAGAACCAGGGTAAAAGCTGGAAAAAGAAGAAGGGAAATTTCTTTCAGCAATCCCAAAAGAAATTCCCAAGTGAGAGCAGTACCCATGCTGAGCAGGGCAAACCTGTTGAACTCCTTCAACTCGGTTCTTCTGCACTGGTGGCAGCAAAGCCACTGAGATCATACCCACCTAAGGGTAAAACTTCTAATTCTAATTCGTATTCCTATCAGTATCATATCTAGTATATCCACGCACACATGTGCTAACCCTCTAAACCTTAGGTTCTGGCTTCGGTTCCACCAAAACGTTCTCCGATGGCCGCGCCTATGTGTGCAGAAAGTGCAATCAGGACCATCCCGACAAAGATTGCTATGGGAGAGAGATCAAATGCTACAATTGACAGAAGCTAGGACATACAGCTAACAAGTGCCCAGAGAATGGGAAGCCAAAGGGGAACTACCAAAGCTACAGGCAGAGGGAAGGCAAGGAGGTTGCATCTGGCGATGCACCGACCCAGCAGGCACCACAGGGACTGGGATCCCGGGGACCTCCGAGGGGTGCACCTCAGAGGCAGCCTGTCCTTCATGTCATAGACCGTGATGGGTCCGGTTCTAAATCCGGCCCAGGTAATAATCTAAACCTTTAATCCTTGAAGTAGCATGTCTAAGTATTGGAGTAACTGTATGAGTGAATGCATGAGTAAATAAACTGAAGTGTGTATTAAGCATGAAATGAAGTAGTTGAAACTAGTACTCACCGTAGATGAAATTTATAACCATAGGAAGCTTTAGTATCTGTTATCCGATACCGGTAAACCTGAATCAAGAAGAGATCGACATCACCAACCACTACTACACCAACGAACAGTGTCAGGTCATCCGACCAGGTATGATCTTATTAAGGGGATACCTGACACCCGAAGCAAATCTCAATCATCCGACGATGCAACGAGCTAGGAAGGGTCAAGGTGGATTTATACCACCGAATTCCCGGTGGAGCGAAGATGAAGCTAAAAATGATGTGCTTGGGAAAGGACTGGAATCCTTATACCAAGACATACCAAGAGACACGAACACAAGATGGAGCAACGCCACCGACAATACCTCCAGAGTTTCAGACACTCGTCACACAAGCAGTAGAACTTGCACAACAATGTGAACATGAACCGATCCCCGCACTTGAAGCGGACCTCTGTATCGTCAACTTCTATGAGAAAGAAGGACGACTTGGGTTCCACCAAGACAAGGGCGAGACAGCGGAATCTCTTGAACAAGGAGTGCCCGTAGTGTCTTGGTCCATTGGTGATGACGCCATATTTTTTTATAGCGAGCAGAAGCATGTGGACCTCGCACAGAAACTGGTATTGAGATCAGGAGATGTCCTAATCATGGGTGGAAACTCTAGGATGCTGTATCACGGGATCAACAAGATCAAGTTGAATACGGCACCGCCGGCAATAATCAATGCCACACACATGAAACCAGGACGCTTGAACCTTACCTTTAGAAAGTACTAAATTCATAGTATCATGTACTGTATTAGTAACGTGTACTAGAGACACGGTATGTGTGTTGGTTAGTTCATCAATAAAGAGCAGTGTTGGTTTAATTCCACTTGTGTCCACCATCAATACTTATCCAATGTGAATCAATAGGTTGTGGACTCGGTACCGAAGGTAACCTGAGCATCCTCACCGAAGCACAAGCCGGCAGAAGCGGCACCATCTTAACGGGAACATTCCAGTAAATGGCATTGATGCCAATGTGTTATTCGACTCCGGCCCTCTCACACTTTCGTATCACCATCCTTTGTGAAGAGGTTGAAGCTAGATGCGGATGAGCTACCGAACTTCGTGGTTACTCTCCCATCGAAGGAGCGAGTAAAGTGCACCAAATATTATCAATCAGCCACCATCGAAATCAAAGGCGAATCGTTTCCCATTTCCTTCATCGAATTCAATGGATTGGGATTCGACTTAATCATTGGAATGAATTGGTTGGAGCGGCACAAGGGTAGAATCCTCTACGCCGAGCATCGTTTGCTGCTCAAGAGTCCTTCTAGGGTTACCGTATCTTACCGCCAGAGACCGAGAGAGCCTTCGACCACACTTATATCTGCTATGGCTATGTACCGGGAGCTTAGAAAGGGCCAAGAAGTATATTTGTGTTTTGTACAAGACCTGGAGAGAGATCCAGAGTTCAGTGATGATGTACCGATTGTATCCGAATTTCCCGACGTATTCCCTAAGGAGCTACCCGGCATGCCACCACCGAGAGCAGTGGAATTTGAAATTGATCTATTGCCAGGTACCGGTCCCATTGCTAGGGCACCGTACCGCATGGCACCTGCTGAAATGACTGAACTGAAAGAACAATTGTGAGACCTTCTCGATAAATGGTTTATACGCCCGAGCGTATCACCCTGGGGAGCACCGGTTCTCTTCGTGAAGAAGAAGGACGGTAGTCTCCGACTTTGCATTGACTACTGCGAGTTGAATGCGGTCACAGTCAAAAATAAATACCCATTACCACGCATCGACGACCTATTCGATCAACTGAAAGGAGCATCAGTCTTCTCCAAGATTGACCTCCGTTCTGGGTATCATCAAATCGCTATCAAAGAGCAAGACATTGAGAAAACGGCATTCCGTACCAGATATGGCCACTACAAATTCACGGTGATGCCATTCGGTTTGTCAAATGCACCAGCTAAATTCATGGACCTCATGAATCATCTATTCAGTGAGCAGTTGGACACTTCAGTGGTTGTCTTCATCGACGACATACTTGTATACTCAAAATCAGTAGAGGAACATGAAACCCACTTGAGGAAAGTACTTGAGACACTGCGCGAGAACCAGCTGTATGTGAAGTTCTCCAAATGCGAATTCTGGTTAGATCAGGTATCATTCCTTGGTCATGTCATCTCGAGCGTAGGTATCTCAGTTGACCCTTCTAAGATAGAAGCTGTACGATCATGGCCTAGACCTAAGACTGTTACCGACATTCGGACCTTTCTTGGTCTAGCCGGTTACTACCGGAGATTTGTAAAGGACTTCTCGAAAGTCGCTAAGCCCATGACTACACTGATGAAGAAAGATGCACCGTTTGTATGGACACACGAGTGCGAGTTATCATTTTTGAGCCTTAAGGACTCATTGACCTCAGTGCCCGTCCTTACTCTTCCAGAGGGCACAGAGGGATTTGAGGTATACTGTGATGCATCAGGCAAGGAATGGGATGCGTACTCATGCAGCATGGCAAGGTTGTTGCTTATGCCTCCCGCCAGCTGAAAAAGCATGAGGAGAATTACCCGACTCACGACTTAGAGTTAGGAGCCATTGTCTTCGCCTTGAAGATATGGCGACACTATCTCTATGGGGTAAGCATCACCATCTACTCCGACCACAAGAGCTTACAGTATGTATTCACTCAGAAAGAATTGAACTTGAGACAGAGAAGATGGATGGAATTTCTTTCAGACTATGACATCAACTTGCAGTATAAGGAAGGGAAGGCAAACATTGTAGCCGACGCCCTGAGCCGTCGAGCACACTCGCTCCATTCGCTACTCGCTTCTTCTAGCTTGGTTGACGAGGTGCGAGATGCTCAGTTGAGCGACCCTTACCTAACCGAAATCAGACAAGATCGAGAATGGTACATTTGAGAAGAAGAAGTATGACTTCAAGCTACATGAAGATGGTTTGATTCGGTTGAATGGCAGGCTATGCTCCCCCGAAGCAATGCTGAGCTAAGGGATCGCATCCTGCGAGAGTCACAGTTCCACATTGTAGTCCATCCGGGAGCCTCCAAGATGTACAAAGACATGAAGAGGTACTTCTGGTGGTCTGGAATGAAATCAGATGTGACGGAATTTGTATTGAGATGCTTAACATGCCAAAAGGTGAAATTTGAACATCGTAGACCGGGCGGAATGGTACAATCGATGCCAGTTCCGGAGTGGAAATTTCATGATATCTCCATGGATTTTGTTGTAGGACTCCCACCTGCCAGGGGAGGACTCAACATGATCTGGGTTGTAGTCGATCGTCTTACCTAGGTTGCCAGATTCATACCGATGAAGGACACCTGGAAGGTAGTAAAGCTAGCTGAGCTATTCGACAAGGAGATTATCAGACATCACGGAGTCCCGAAAACAATAGTATCTGACCGCGACACCAAATTTCTTTCGAGATACTGGAGAGCTACAAGGGAAGCGTTGGGTACAGAATTGAAGTTGAGTACCGCCTTCCATCCTCAGACCGACGGTCAGACAGAAAGGACCATCTAGACACTGGAGGAAATGCTTCGGGCATGTGCCTTAGACTTTCAGGGGAGTTGGTTAGATAAGCTTCATCTTATCGAGTTCTCGTATAATAATAGTTATCAGGCCTCGATTAAGATGTCGCATTTCCAAGCTCTATACGGTAGACCTTGCCGTACACCCTTGTGTTGGGATGAGTCAAGTGAAGCGGTCATAATAGGACCGGAGTATCTTGAGCAAGTGCAAGCTGAAGTGCAGCAAATTCGAGCTAATATGAAGGCAGCCCAAGATAGACAGAAATCCTATACGGATGTGCGACGACGCGACCTTGAGTTCGCCGTGGGCGACCAAGTGTTCTTGCACGTTTCACCTATGAAGGGTGTCTTCAGATTTGGCCAGAAGGGCAAGCTTAGCCCAAAGTTTGTAGGGTTGTACACTATTACTGAAAGAGTTGGATCCGTAGCCTACAGGTTAGCATTACCTGAGGACTTGGGGTGTGTCCATGATGTATTTCATGTGTCACAACTCAAGAAGTATATTGCTGATCCTTCTCATGTCTTAGAGCCCGAAAGATTATCCATTGAGCCGACCATGAGATATGTTGAAACCCTAGTGAGAATCCTGAATAGGAAGACCAGAGACACTCGCCATAAGTCTATACGAATGGTGAAGGTCCTATGGTCAAACCATGATGTCGAAGAAGTGACATGGGAGTTGGAAGATGCCATGAAGGCTAAGTACCCACAGTTGTTCATAGACTAGATAGTCTAGTATTTAGCAATACGGGTACGGGTCGTACCCCTTTTAAGGGGGGTAAAGCCCTTTTGCTTTTGCATTGCTTCGGGGTAAGCATTGCATAGTTGTAGGTGTTGTAATAGATTTTTGTATGGCACATGTAGTGCGGAGTGTATGTGTATGAATGTGTAATGTGTAATGTATCGGTGTAATGTATTGGTGTAATGTGGATTACGAATTGCATGGTGTATTGTGTAATGTGAATGTGATGGTATGAATGGAAAATGTTGGAGTGTGCATGCGAATTGTGTATGATGCTTGAAGAGTGTATGCTTGCAATGTGGAATGAAGTAAACACCTCATAGGTGTAGTAAGATGCATTATGGCAATTGGTTTGCATAATGAGTAGAATTATAAAACTATTAACCTTGAGCAACTTTGAGGGCAAAGTTTCTTAAGGGGGGTAGATTGAAATACCCCGTAATTAAAAATAGTGATTAATTAGGCTAATAAGTAATTTAGAGGCTTAATTAAGTATAAATAATCATAAGGGAACAAATCCCAAAGAAAACGGATCCTTAAAACGGATTAAAATCACTAACGAACCTTAAAGCGCGTTTTTTGAGGTAACCGGGAAAACGTGTCTTTAAGCGGGTCAAATAGACTCGTAACAATGTTGGTCAACTAAATAATCATTAATAAATATTAGTGAAACTTTAGGACCAATAAAACCAATAAAACGAGAGATTAGTAAAAACTGTCAAAAACAGGGAGTTGTGGGGTAGAAACATAAATAACCAAAACTTATGTGTCCAATATTGCAAATAGAATTTTAAAACCCTCATGGGCTTTGGGCATGTCCGATTGGACCCCCTCTCACACCCCCACCTATCTCCTCTTATTAATAAAAGACAAAAACAATAAAGAAAAACACTCACCTCACTTTATTCACTCACACTCTCTCTCTCTTATCCCTATTCTCTCTTCTCTCACGTGAACCCATCCCCCTCACTCTCTCTTTTCTTTCTTCTTCTTCCCCATGCGATTTCTATGGAGGTTTGAAGACCCACTCACAAAACTCTACTTCTCTCATCTTGTTACTCCCTTAAACTTCCTCTAAAAATTATAAAAAGTATACCATTGGAATCCTCTCATCAAGAGCTACATTTCCATCCTTTCAAAATTCGAAAACCAACATTTTCGTTTTTATGGGTATGTCCCATTTGGAGCTTCAAGACCACCATTAGAAGGCCCTCTTTCTCCTAGTTCTATTGAGGTAAAAATATTCCTAAAAACTCCATCTTTTTCTAGCCTCAAGGGCAAAACGAAAATGTAAACTAAAACCCTTGCTTGCTTCTTTATGCTAGCCGATTTTGGCATTTTGGTGGAGTTGGAATTTTGTTCTTGAGCCACTCCAAGCTTCATTTACACCCTTGGAAGGTAAGGAATTTTCTAAACCCTAAAACCCACATTAAGAGCTTAAATAATGTTAGGGTTAGTTTTAGTATTGAAGTATGTATGTGAATGGTTGTAGTGTTAGTGGATTGAGTTGCTATAACTGGTAGAGAGAGAAGGAAGGAGCAAGAGGAAGGAAGAAAACTAGAAGGAGAAACAAGGTAAGAATTCTCTTTTGTGTAACCTTGCACATATATGTATGTAACAGATTTTTAGAAGTTTAAATTAGTAATGAAAATGGTAATGTAGTAGGAATGTGATGTGTAGGAGAGTATAAGTATTTTGAATCTTAAAAGACATCTTAAACTTGTTAAAACATATATGGGAACTAATGTTAGAGTGCAGGAAATAAATGTTGCTTAGTGTAGTATTTGTGTATAAGAGATGAGAATATTGATTTTTGGTTATAAACAGGTGGTATGATCATTTATGTGAGTGTAAACAATGTGGTGAGAGTGTAAAATTATAGGGGAGACTATGGAAAAATTTACTTAGAAACTAGTGGACTTAAGAGATCAGAAACTAGGTGAATGGTATAGGTTGTAACAGATTTTAATAGAGAAAGATATAGGGTGTATTAGGAGGGATAGTTAATGTAGTTGTAAGGCATTAGAGGTGCTAGAAATGACATTAGAAGAGGGAGTTGTAGAAGAGGAGTGTCAGTATCAAAATCTGTAGCAAAATGCATTAAGGAAGAAAGCAATGTGAGTGTTGAGTAGAAACTTAGGAAAATTGGGTGTATAAGTTAGTATAGAATTGTGTAATGAATTAGGAAATGAATTAGCATGATTTTGAGTATTTAAATTGTACTAAAACATGTGAGGATGTATGTAGGAAGATTGGGGAAGCAATGGGTGAAATTGGGAAAGAAAAATAAAATCTGTAGCAATGTCCTGCTACCGTCCGACCCAGAGTCCGGATCGGACGTGGGTCGGACAGGGCTTGCGTAGCGGGACGCAAACAATCTGGAATGGTCCGACCCAGTACCGTGGATCGGACGTGGGTCGGACAGGCAAAAAAATATAAGGGTCGAAGTTTCTGACTTCGCCCGACCCAGAGTCTGGGTCGGACAGTGGGTCGGACGGAGCAGGGACACGGGACCGAAACCTTCTGGAACGGTCCGACCCAGAGGGCATGGGTCGGACGGAATAGTGCTGGGTCGGACAGGGTGAATTTTAGAGGATGAACTCTACTGGAATGGTCCGACCCAGGGCTTGGGTCGGACGGCCCAATACTCACAAAAAAAAACTGTAAGCTTATAACTGGTATGCATACTTGTGAATATGTAGTGCTATATGTTGTGTATATTTTCTTAAACCTCAGTTTGTATAATTCATGAAATGTATGGATGATAATGAATGTGTGTATGTATGATATACTGGATTGTGACCGTTTATTATTGTGTTTGGACTTCTAACTTATTCCTAACAAGCTAACCATTCTAACTTAAATTGGTAATTAAATTGGAATGAGTAGAAGTCCGATATAGTTTCGCCCAGGCGTGAGGATGCGGAGTCACGAGAGGTTGGCTCCAATTCCTGACTCTTAAACTGGTCCGCGGCCCAAATCCCTTAAGTGGGTAGCATCCCGGATTGGTGAGTCAAGTAAATCCCGGAGGTGGGACGGCGTAGTCCCCAGGGCCGGAGGTCCCGACGACTTAACTTGAGTATAAGTAAGTAAGAATGAGTAAGTAAAGTGAATGTAAGTAAGTAAGTGTAATTAAGAAAAAGTAAGTAATGAGTAAAAGAGTAAAAGCATTCCGATTAACCCGGATGCATAATTTGGCTAACCTCGTGAAGATAAGTAAGATGCGTGTTATTGTATTGCTGCCTTGGAATGTGTAATGTATTGAGCATGATTGTATGATGTATGTAAAGCATGTATGTCTGTAATTAATGAACAACATGTTTAGTGGACGTCAAATAGGCGGCGTGCCCTAGCTAGCACGCGGTATATGCGGAGTTTATACGCAGCGTTTGCTGAGCCCCTTGGGGCACCATTTTTACTACACGCGGGTACTCGCGAAGGATGAAGATGTGAAGACTTAGTTCTAGTTCCTTTGTCTTCTTTTTGGATTGTAAACATTGAATGATGATTGGTGTACTGAGTAGTACAAGGTTCTAGTTTTTGATTAGCCGGTGTACCATGGGGTACACCTTTTTGGGATACTGTGAAGGGCTTTTAATTGGTATAGATGAGTAGCTTGTAGAAACTCATTCTTTTGGGAAGTTTGAATTGGGATGTAATTGAATACACTTAAATACTCGGTGATCCATTGATGTAAGTATTCGGTACGTGGTATTTTGGTAAGTAATATAGTAGCTCGGTATATTATGTTCATCAGACCGTGACTGTAAGTAGAATGAGCCTAGCTAGCCGTATGGGCGGTTAGCGGCGTTGTATCACCCGCCGTAGTAAGTAGTATTTCCGCTGCGAGTCACTCTGGATTATGGGATGATTGGACGGTAAGCATAGGATTAGCGGTTGGGGTGTTACACGGGAAGTAGTCAACTCCGTTCTACGGACCATAAGTAAATTCGGAACAGAACGGTTAGATACCTCAAACAACCAAGGGGAACTCAGATAAGCTTACAAGCTAAGGATTCAAGAACATACTACAGGAGGATGATTAAGAGTTAAAAGTGCGAGAAGCACTAACAACTGAATAAAGACATTGGATATGTCTTGAATATATTAAAGTAAAACGTGATGACTGGAAGGAATACCCAGTCTAAACAAATTAAGGCAAATGCCTAACACTAACACATCAGTGTTCAATGATCGGGATGGAATTCCCAGAACAACTACCACAAACACACAGGGTGATGTGATAAGGTACCGGAAATACCATTCATCACCAGAAGGAATATTAATCCGTTATAACATAAGGGAAAACACCAATGGTCTATCCTAAGAACGGGAGACGTTATAACCCTCAACGGATAACTTAGATCCAGAACCGCAAGGTAGGACAACAAACTGAACATACTCATAGATGTCAGATGCTACCGTATAATCAGTACTACCCAGGAGCAATCCATAAAGGGTATCAAGTCAACACAGTTGACCGAGATGTCGTGGTAAGAACACCACAATCGGAACGAACATCCGGTTAGAACACCAGAGGGATCCCACTTGGTAGGGGATATCCCAACTTAATAAATGGTATCGATCAATGCCAAGATGCAAAAGGGTCTCCAACAAACGGAAGCGTGATGCGATGACTTTATCATGGAGCCTAGTATCACCTCCAACCCATCGATAGCTTACGAAAAGTAACCACTGGAGAACAGCCTATGATGAGCAGAGCTCTAGGCAACATGGGTAGTAGGCCATGAAACTGTTACCACACAACCCAACGGTTGCAAAACCAATGTGAACTATATGGAAAGTGGTCATGGATGACAGCGATAAAAGAGTAACAACCAATAATTGAGAATGCCCCTCATAAATGTGAGACCGTAGGAGCTGTGAACACATGAATCCCAAGAATGGGATACCATCAATAAATGTCCGAAGAAATATCCCTTTCGGAACTACTAATGTAGTGAAGCTTGAGCATACAAACATTACCAAGCGACATAAAATAAGCTTCAACAGCAATTGTTGACAACCAAGGAATAATCGGTTCAGAAGGAACATAATCATGGTATAAATGGTGGAAATGCATGAGCTGAAGCAAGCAATAGTGGATTCCACGCAAACTAATATTGTAGAATCAGTAAGAACATGGTGCGCAACAGGCGACCAAGGTATGCGAATAATCACCCAATCCTATGGGGTTGTTAATACAAGATGGTGGACAGACCGGGCAACAAGCCAGGAGCCCACACTAAATGATGAAACACCTCACAAAGCAAGTAACGTCCATTCCTATGGCGATCACATAAGAGATTTACTGCCAAGAGGTTACGCCTCTGCACTCTGTAGGACTGAGTGTTTTGGTATTGCACTTGAGCAGCTAATGATCGAGCGGGATAGCTAGGAATATGAGAAAATGTAAATCATGGTAATTCTTCCTTTCACCAGTGAACATGGCATAAGCCAGTTAAGCAAAAGCTTAGAAACAAACCGTGTGGCCTAAGGCCAAAGGAGCACGAGGAGTGTGAAGCACCAACAATCACAAGACGTGAATTCCATTGGAATAAAGGTGAAAGGAGACTTAAGAAAGTCACATGGACCGACGCATAGAAAATGCAAGGTCACACAAGTAAAGAACACTTGTACCGAACCAGAGAAACTGGCATAATTCAGAATCCACTGATAACTGAGGCAGCACTACAACTAAGTAGTGGCTCAACCTCAACCGACAATAAGTTGGAGGAACCAAGTGAATGATCACTATATTACACAACAGTATGTATATAGATTCCCAAAGAGCTGGTTATGAATCAAAACTCATTGAGTGTGCATGGTAAAAGAACACCACACTTGGTCAATAAACCTTAGTCCCACAATAAGAGGGATAAAAGGGTAATGGTAACACATTAAGATAACAAAAAGGGCGAATAACCCAAGCTATGGGTTGCGCAGCAGAACCTTAGTGGGCCCCGAATTCCAAGTGAATAAAAGGTAGTCATCAATGCCTTAAAGCCATTTAGGCTAGAACCGAACCGGTTAAGAGTTAAATAAACTCCGATGGAAATTCTTGATGCAGGGACTAACCGGTATAACGGTTAATACCCATTGATCAAGGAACATTGTAAATAAACCGCATGGAAGCTGAACCACTCCATGACGGCTGAATGCCCTCGACCAATGTTCAATATTGACATATGGTGATACGTGGGCGTAATCCTTTTAAGGGGGGTGAGCGAAAGCAGCGAAAAGAAACGCGAAATGTATTTTACGTGATGTGGTGAAACTACAATGCGCATAGCGCAAAAGAATTCGTTTTGATGGTTGATACTTATGTACATAAACATTGTATTCATCATCGTGTAATTGCAGGTATTTGAGAAGTAAGTATAGGAAAAAGGAGTAGAGAAACTCATGGGGAATGAGAACCCCATTGGTAATAGTATGAGGAATGAGTATGTATGAGAGACTTGAGGAGTATAAATCGGTACGGAACCAATGTATGTAATGAGTATAAATCGGTATAAAACCAATGTATTTTATGAGTATAAATTGAGTATAGTAAATTAATGGGATATTATACCCATGAATTTCCTAAGTATAACAGTTGGAAGATGTAGTAATAATTGATGTGATGATTAGTAAATGAGTAAGTGGATTATATAAATTGGAAATGTATGTGTGTGATTATGACTAGCAAGATTAAAAAGATAGAAAACAAAATAATGTTTGACGACCTATCTGTTTGTATTGAGGTGGGAAGTGGAACTTGATTTGCTAGCGATCAAGGGAAACCGAACACAAATTGGGGTGGAAGGATAATTCAACATCAATGCTGATCACATTGGGGTTGAAGGACTCTGGAAGCTCCTTAAGTGGTCACAGTAATAACACTAGTAATAGGTATAATCATCATAAATGGTATTTGGGAGATGTATGCGCGCAAGTTTTCAAAATAAATTTCCAAAACTAATTTGGTACAATGTTTTCTTCAAACTTAAGAATGAGGATCGGTTTTGAAACCGCTCCCACGGGCGCTAGTGGATCTTTCATGCCTAGGCACGGGTATCTGGTCGAAACCATAGGAGGTGAAGCTAGTTTTGAGTCTGTGGAAGTGTAGAGTAGTTTGAAACCACTACATAATTCGTGCGGTGACAGTGTGTGTTTTGTATTTTTCCAAAGCCACTGGGCAGCGTAGTCCCGAGTAAGTGTGAGTAAGTATGAGTAAAGTATGAGTAAGTGCCTGAGGATCTCTATATGTGCAAATGAATTTGATCAGAACCAAAGGACCGTAGAGCCAGAAAGCGTAAGTGCTCAAGTCATGACGGCCGTGAACCAGAAAGCGTAAGTGTTCAAACGTGGCCGGTACCTGAGGGATCACTCGCCATTGGGGGAGGATAGTACCTAATTGTCTGCGGATGGACCCCCTTGGAGTGAAGTAAAACGGATATTTTTGATTGATATGCATGTAGTGACATGCTGTTTGGAGGTGTAGTATGCACCATGTCAGACATTTGGAGTTTGACAAGTTATGTGTAGAGGTCATAACCTTAGCATAGAGTATTTGTACGAGTAACAATATTAGATTCACCAACTTTGAGGGCAAAGATCTTTAAGGGGGGTAGATTGAAATACCCCGAACTTAAATACGGTGATTAGAATATTTTAATATGGTATTTAAGGGCCTAATAGTGCCTAAGTAATTTTGGTAAAGAAAATAAATCCAAAAGAAATGAGAAAACGCTTAGAAAGCGGAAAACACTAAAGTAAGCGTTAAATAACCATAGGAGGTACGAGACCTCGGTTAGAGTATTATAAGGATTCCAAAGGCTTATTAATGCCTAATTAGTATATGGGAATGATTCCCGAAGAAAACGGATCCAAACAATGTATTGAAACGCTAAAAGAGCTTTAGCGCATGTTTTTCGAGGAAACCCGAAAACGTGATTTTAAGTGGTCAAACGAACACGTAAAAAAAACTATAAGTCATTAAATAACTATTATTAAGCAGTAACGGAAGCTTAATAATCAGTAAAAATAAAGAAACGAGAAAATTCCGGAAAACGGGTCCGGTTAGCGAATAGTATCAAAACCGGGTAAAATAACAAGCGTTTTCGGTAAAAGACGAAAAACGCTCCAGCTAGTATAACAGTGGGGGCCGGTTTTTACTGGTGTCAACATCCTCTCACACACACACAACTAACAAATAAGTAAATCAAAAAGCAAAAAGGTAAAAGTACACTCCCTTCCTCTCTCCTCTTATTCTTTCATTTCTCTCTCTCTCTCCAATTCCTTTCCCCCTCTCATGGTGGACTCCCCCTCCTAAACCCTCTCTTCTTCCTCCTCTGGTGGGTACCGATTTATGAGCTCTCCAACCGGCTCCCATGGCAACTCCACCTTCAACCTCATGCTCTAGCTCCATTTGAGCTCCAAATGTAAAATAAAATACATATTTGAACTCCCCTCCTCAAGCTCTACATTTCTATCTTTTCAAAATCCGAAAATGAGCAACTTCATCTCCATGGGTTTTCCCCATTAGAAGAGAAAAGCACACCATTGTGGAGCTTGGAGTCTCCTCTTTCCAACAAGGTTAAAATCTCCATGAAAGACCTCACTTTTCTCCATCTCTTGAGTATGGCCGATTTTGCCTCTCTCTCTTACCTTGTTTTTCTCTTGCTTTGGAGCATTTTTCAACCCTCCAATGGTGGAGTAACCCCCTTCTTGATTCAAGGGTGAGAATCCATCTCAAAGATCTCCAAAGGTAAAACCCTAACTTGTGCTCTAAGCCCTTTCTAATGAATTATAATTCTCTAAGGGTTTAGAAGGATAATGAAAATGCATTTTTGTGTTCTTGGGTGTTGGGATGGAGTTGGACAACTCCACTCCCATATGACCGATTGGTACAAGCAAGAGAGGGAGAAGAGAAATGGAAAAAAAAGAAGGAAAGTATAAGCTCAAGGTAAGAGCTCCTTCTTAATGCTTAATTTAATGCATTAGTGTAATGGGAATGGGTAAACAAATAAAAGAACCTAAACCATTGTATTAGTATTGTAGTTGTGGATGTTTGAGTATTGGTGAGCAAATGTGTGGATTTGTAGACCTTAGAGCCAATGAATGGTGTATGTGTATTAGTCTTGCTATTTGATGAAGCAATGATGTATTAGTATTTTGATTTAAGAAGTATTGGTGTATTAAGATTTTGTATGAACCTTGTGTGCTGGTAGGACCTTTGTTGGGTGTGGCTAGCTCTAGGTTGAATTTGATGAGAGAATGTGTATTTGAGGATGTAAGGAAAAGTAGGTGAACTATGGCAAAATTTTGGTAGGAATTGAGCATTAAAGAATAACTTGGTGAATGGGAGAACCAAGGTGTGTATTGGGGTTAGTAGAGATGTTAATGACCATGGATTGGTAATTGGAGAATAAGGATGAAACATGTAAAAATCTGTAGCAAGAGGTATTGGATTTCATTGGAGGAATTAGGAAGAATGAGAGTACAAGACTTAGTAAAATGAATGTTGGACTTGGGTATAGGTATTGTGGTTTCTTGGAATGGTATTTAGGATGCTAGGAATGACATTGGTTGAGGAAGTATTGAATGGTATGAGAGGAAGTAAAAATCTGTAGCAATTGGAGGGAAGGAATTTGGCATGAGTGCTGAAATGTAGTGAAGGAAAATTATGTATGTGAATTTAGAAATGAGTAAGGAATTGGGAGGATTAACTAAGGTAATTTGGAGGGCCTAAGTAGTGTTAAAACATGTGGGATTACATGTAGGAAGATTGGGGAAACAATGGGCAAAGTATAGAACTAAAAACAGATTTTAAAACTGAAATACTGGGCCGGACCGGACTTGCAAGTTCGGTCGAGCCCAGAATCACAAAGACGGGAACCTTCTGGAATCGACCGGACTTGTGACCGGACTTGCAAGTTCGGTCGGACCAGAAAATATTCCCGTCTGAAACCTTCTGGAATGGACCGGACTTGCGATCGGACTTGCAAGTTCGGTCGGACCAGAAAATTTTCCCGTCTGAAACCTTCTAGAATGGACCGGACTTACGACCGAACATGCAAGTTCGGTCGGACCAGAAAATTCTCCCGTAATGAGAGCTACTGGAATGGACCGGACTTGCGACCGGACTTGCAAGTTCGGTCGAGTCAATATATATATATATATACATATATTTTTATTATATGATTATAATAATCATATGTATATATATATATATGCGTATATAGATATGTGCATATATATGTAGTAGTACGCTATAAATGAAGTAGTAAAGGTAAGAAAGTAAGTAAATGAGTAGGAAAACAAGTATAAAAAGTAACCAAGTAAGTTGAGAGTATGAGAACATTAAGTACACCGGGATAACGGGGTAAGTACGGGAGTAGTAATTATTGGTGTATCGTAAGAGTATAGTATTAATAATAATGTTGGAACATTATCAGTGGAACGAGTGTGAACCAAGGAACAAGGGAACACACGGTAGAGCTAAACTCCGGTTAAAGGTATGATTTTCTCATGCCCCGTATGCTAACCGAGTTACGTTGATTTGTATGCTGTATGCCGGCTAATCAAGACTAAAGCATGAAAACGGTTTATTGCCTTTCATTGAATGTCTTGCTGTATGTTGTATGAGCTAACCCTTCTTGATTGATTGTGTGGCTTCACTTAGTGCGTAGACCGACTCACAGATGAGTCTTGTGGTGTATTGACTCGTAATAAGAGTCATGTGTGAACTAATGGAACCGTAGCAACGCACTAAACCAACGAATCAATAAACGATAACGTAAACCAATGAACTCACTAGAATGTGAGAGAGTGTACGGGAGTAATAACCTTCCGATAATGGAAGGAGAACCGAAATGATTCAACCACAAAAAATAAGTAGTGGGAGTGTACGAGTAACCTCTATTAGAGCAATTAATCTTGGTGCGACATGAACCATGAGAGTAGTAAAGAATAACGAGGGATCTCCAAACCCCTTAGTAATTAGTCGACCCATTATGAGAGGACCCGACTGAGGTAAGTAATGTCCCGAACATGAGAGTATTCGATACGTTGGGGAAACCCTTAAATCTGAGGATACTAGACGGTGGTAATTCCCTAAGCTAGTGGAGGTTATCAAGAGAGATACTTCAAGGCTAATCCATGAGATTGTCATATACTCTGAGAGAAGAGTGTTAGGAATTTGAGTAGTCCGGTAAAAACGGACATTTGAGTATTTGAGGAGTTAAGCGTATAGCCCTCGTATTGTAGGTCCGGTGGCGAGTCTTGTGTATGACTCCGCCCAGAGGCCAAAGTAATGAGTAATGAGTATTGCGTATGTATGAGTAAAGTAATGAGTACTGAGTAGGAAGTGAGTATGAGTATGTAATGAGTACCGAGTATTGAGTATGTATGAGTAAGTACTAAGTATGGAGTACATATGAGTAAGTATGGAGTATTGAGTAGTGAGTACGTACAAGTATAGTAACAAGTACAGAGTAAGGATCGTGTGCGAGTAAGGTATTGAACATGGAGTGATGAGTATGCAAGAGTAAGGAGTGAGTATGAGTAGAGTAGCGAATATTGAACTCAGTACGAACAGAGTAGTGAGTAACGCAACGAAAGAGTAATGAATAAATAACTAATACGAACGGTTGACTATCGAATTGTCTTCCTTGGTAAGTATGGAACCTTGTACGTGTATGTAGGAATTGTTGATTGCATTGCTGTAGCATGAGTATGTATGTACGTATGCATGTAAAATGAACTCCATGCATATCCGACCGAAAGTAGTCGGCGTACCGCGGTTAGCACGCGGTATATGCGAATTTCATATTCAGCGTAAGCTGACCCCCTAGGGGGAACGTTTTTAGTGTGCAGGTACTTGAAGCTGACCACCGTACAAGAGAGTAGGACGGGGACGGCTATGTAAGCACGGGTAGTTGTATAATAAGGATTATATTTGTAATGTATGGCGGAAATTGGAAGTTCCAAACTGTATTGATAATTTAAGGATTGTAGTAGACTCGGTATAGTAATGTATTGGAAGTGGTAATTGATTTATGGTTGAGCATCCAAGGGGAAAGTATTGTAATGTGTAGAGTACTCGGTATGTTCATACTCATCAGACCGATGGTATGTAGGATCGTAACTCGCCTGGTTAGTCACGTGGGTGACTGACGGCATTGTACACCCGCCGCTGAGTAAGTAATATCTACTGCGAAGGTAAGTATTGTATGGTAATGACGGTATTAGCTGTAGGGGTGTTACACTGAGGATGGAACGCGGTACTCAACTGCAGTTCTGTACCCAACGCTTCTCTAGTAGCTCTCCAGTACCTCGAAAGGAATCTGGTATCTCTATCTGACACTATGGTCTTCGGTATCCCGTGATGTCTCATAATTTCTTTTTCAATTAACTTAGCTAATTTGGTCACCTTCCAAGTATCCTTCATCGGTATGAATCGGGCTACATTGGTAAGGCGATCCACCACCACCCATATCATGTTGAGACCTCCCCTAGCAGGTGGGAGTCCAACTACCAAGTCCATGGAGATATCATGGAACTTCCATTCCGGAACTGACATCGACTGTACCATTTCGCCCAGTCGTCGGTGCTCGAATTTCACCTTCTGGCAAGTGAGACACCTCAAGACGAACTCGGTAACATCTGTCTTCATCCCTGACCACCAGAAGTATCTCTTCATGTCTTTATACATCTTAGAGGCTCCAAGATGGATGGAAATTGAAGAACAGTGTGATTTCCTAAGTATGCGGTCTTTCAGATCCGTGTTGCCCCGTGGTATGCATAACCTACCCTTAAGTCAGACCAGATCATCGTCGTGAAGTCTGAAGTCATATTTCTGACTCTCAAATGTACCATCTGTCAGCTTCTGTCTGACCTCTCTCATATACTCATCTGCCCTCTGAGCCACTCGCACCTCATCAACCAAGCTGGAAAAGGTGACTAGCGAATGGAGTGAGTGTGCTCGACGGCTCAGGGCGTCTCCTACAACATTGGCCTTCCCTTCTTTGTATTGGAGGTCAATGTCATTGTCTTTCAGAAATTCTAACCATCTCCTTTGTCTGAGATTCAACTCCTTCTGAGTGAATATGTACTTCAAGCTCTTGTGATCGGTGTAGATCGTCACACTAACCCCGTATAAGTAATGGCGCCATATCTTCAAAGCGAAGACTACAACTCCTAGCTCTAAATCATGTGTGGGGTAGTTCTCCTCATGTTTCTTCAACTGGCGTGAGGCATATGCCACCACCTTGCCATGTTGCATGAGCACGCAACCCAGCCCCCTGCCGGATGCATCACAGTAGACCTCAAAGCCCTCCATACCGTTTGGAATGGTCAGAACCGGTGCGGTGGTCAGCGAGTCTTTCAAACTCTGAAATGATCTCTCACAGTCAGCCGTCCATAAGAACAGTGCATCTTTCTTCATCAGACTGGTCATCGGTTTCGCGACTTTACTGAAGTCCTTAACAAACCTCCTATAGTAACCTGCCAGACCGAGAAAGCTCCGGATGTCGGTAACAGTCTTCGGCCTTGGCCAAGTACGTACGGCATCAATCTTTGATGGATCCACCAAGATCCCAGCATCCGAGATGACATGACCTAGGAAAGAGACCTGGTCAAGCCAAAACTCACATTTGCAGAAATTAGCATATAGCTTGTTCTCCCTCAATATCTCCAGTACTCTCCTCAGATGTTCCTCATGCTCAGCTCTTGATTTCGAATATATCAAAATGTCATCAATAAATACCACAACCGACTTGTCCAGCTGCTCCCGGAACAAGCGGTTCATCAGGTCCATAAACTTCGCCGGTGCGTTCGACAAACCGAACAGCATTACTGTAAACTCGTAGTGACCGTATCGTGTCCGGAATGCCGTTATCTCAATGTCTCCCTCCTTAATGGCTATCTGATGATACCCCGATCTAAGATCAATCTCGGAAAACACAGATGCTCCCTTCAACTGATCGAACAGATCATCAATGCGCGGTAGTGGGTACTTATTCTTCACTGTCACTGCATTCAACTCTCTGTAGTCGATGCAGAGGCTGAGACTACCATCCTTCTTCTTCACGAAGAGAACGGGCGCTCCCCATGGTGATACACTTGGTCTGATGAATATCTTGTCTAACAAATCTTTTAACTGTTCTTTTAACTCATTCATCTCTGCCGGAGACATGCGGTATGGTGCCTTGGCTATCGGTCCGGTACCAGGTAGTAGCTTGATGGTGAACTCTACCTCCCGAGTGGGTGGCATGCCGGGAAGTTCCCGTGGAAAGAGGTTGGGGAACTCCGACACTACCGGTAAGTCGGGGTCGAACTCGGGGTCTCTTTCTATGTCCTGTACATAGTAGAGGTACACTTCCTCCTTTCTCCTCAACTCCTTATACATTGCCATGGCGGTGATGATCTTAGTCGAAGGCTCTCTGGGCCTCTGGCGGTACGATATTGTTACCCCAGACGGACTCCTGAGCAGCAGTCTATGCTCGGCGCAGAGGATACGTCCCTTGTGCCGCTCCAACCAGTTCATCCCGAAGATAACATCAAATCCCAATTCCCTGAACTCAATAAAACTAACTGGAAAGTCTTCCCCCTTAATTCTGACGATGGCTCCTTGGTAGTAGCGAGTGCAACGAACCTTCTCCTTAGACGGGAGCGTAACCGTGAAGTCGGGTAGCTCATCAGCGTCTAGCCCCATCCTTCTCAAGAAAGATGCCGAGACAAAGGTATGCGAGGCCCCTAAGTCGAAGAGAACAGATGCCTCAATCCCATTAATCGGAAAGGTGCCGGTGAGGATAGTACCGCTGGCGTCGGCCTGTGCCTCTGTAAGTATGCTTAGCGCACCTTCCGTACCGAGTCCATGACCTAATTGTATTAATAAGCTTCATGAGTAATGATGGTATAACACGAGTCGTAACAATTTATATGAATAACACTGTTATTTTATTCATAACCATCCTGTTTACAACATGTGCTTTAATCTTACATCTCCTTCCTTATCCCATACTAAAATATTACATGGCTAATATTGTCTAAAGGTTAGGTTTAACCGTCCTGGTCTCATATGTGTCGCATTGATTTCTGCTGACGGTGTTGTATTCAGCTTGATTCTCTTAATCCCATGGTACAACATCCTTGATTCTCCTCCCATAACTAATACATCCCCTGACTTAAGTATTAACTTATTAGCATGGTCCGCACGCTTCTGCTCGCCGTATAAAAATTCTGCATCATCTCCAATGGACCAAGACACTATGGGTATCCCTCGTTCGAGAGACTCCGTTGTCTCGTCCTTATCCTGATGTAGTCCAAGTCACCCATCTTTCTCGTAGAAGTTTACAATGCAAATGTCTGCTTGTATGTCTGGAATCGGTTCAGCTTCCAACTGCTGAGCGACTTCCATGACTTGCATATTTACCGGATGAAACTCTTCGGGTATTCCCGGTGGTGAGACTCCATCTTGTATCCTCGTGGTTTGGTAGGTCTTGGCATACGGATTCCAATCCTTGCCTAAGCTCATCATCTTTAGCTTCATTCTTGCTCCCCCTGGGTACTCCGGTGTATAGAAACCTCCCGGTCCCATTCCTAGTTGACTGCATTTCCTGATGATGGCTATTTGCGCTGCTGGTGTCAGGTATCCCCTTAATATAATCATACCTGGGCGGATAACCTGACTTTGTTCGGTTGGAAAGTCTAGGGTTTCGATGTTGGTGTACTCCGGGTTAGGTGTGGAAGGCATTGGATACCAAATGTTGAAGTTTCCTAAGGTGGTAGTATGTTATATCTAACTTAAGTTCTAATTTTATCTTATCTTCACTTAACTCAATTATTCACCAAACATGCATGATAATGCGGTAAGCAGGTAATTATATCACTTAACGGTTTTAGCGGTACCTGGTCTCGATGAGGGTTCAGGCTCATCGTCCCGGTCCACCAAATGTAGTGTGGGTCCCGACTTCTGGGCTACCCGTGGGTTCTTGTCTGCAGCTTGCTGCACTCTCTTCTGACTGTCAGATCCAGCTCCCTGATCAGTCTTGCCCTTGCCCCTAATCTCGGGCCTAAAGGCTCTACTAGCAGGGTTCTGGAAGCACTCGTATGCTCAGTGTCCGTATACCCCACAATAATTGCACTCCACCTTGTTCCCCTTGCAATCGAGCCCGGGGTGGCCCTTTTGACACCACTGACAGATGTAGCGTCGCTGGTAGCCACCACCGGCTCCCTTTTCAGTCTCAGATCCTGATTATTCACAATAACAGTACTCATATCCTAAACGGTTACTAATTGTCTCTTAACTCACTCAATATCAACTTCCTTACCCTTTGGCGCCCTTGAGCGCAGGGGCTTAGCAGCATAAGCATATGTCAACTTCAGTGGCTCTTCTGGAGCCTTCTCCTTTTCCTCCTTCCCTTTTTGGTTCTGATTTTTCTGGGCTTGAGGCTGGTATTTCTATTTCTTATACCCACCTTGCCTTTGGTTCTCCGTGCTCTTACCGGCACTCTTCCTCTTAGCATTGTCCTCGTACCTCAGCTGGACGGTTATCTCAACCTTAGCAGCGGCATGATAGCACTCCTGCTTTCCAAAGTATTAGTTACTCTTATTTTTCACAATCTAAATCTCATTCTCTTAATCATATCTTACTCATTTACTTACTCATATCTCAACCATTCCCATTACCTGCAAGGTAGTATAGCTCGTCGGCCCCATGCCGTAGCGGAGTCGATGGCTAAGCCCGCCATAGAAGCGGTCCACCAGTATCTGGTCTGAATATCCAAGACCTGGCAGAAGACGGAGCAAGGTGGTGAACTCTAAGTAATACTCGTCCACCGTCATCTTGTCGGTCTGCTTAAGCGCATCCAACTGTAGGCGCTTCTTCGTCTGGACAAGGGCGGGATAGTACTTTGCTCTGAGCAATGCTGTGTACTGGTCCCAGCCGAAGTCTGGATTGGCCACATGCTCGGTCCTCACCAGCTTCCACCAATCACCTGCTGCCCCCTTCAGGTAGAAAGCAGCTAGACGCACCTTGATCCCAGCAGGGACGTCAAGGGTCTCGAAGGCGGTCTCCAGCTTGGAGATGTACGCCTCAAGCTTGGCGGGATCAGTCTCCCCCTTAAAATGTGCGGGTCGAAGGTCTACAAGGCTCTGCACCCAATTCGGTTCCCGGGGTGGTGGCGGTGGAGGTTGTGCACCCACACCGGGCTAATAGCCCATGTGCCCTAATGCGGCAGCTACGATCTCTGCGATCGTCTGCCCTTCCGGTATCTCTGAAGCATCGTCGCCCCTACCACGGCCTCGGCCTCTCCTTCCTGACATCTGAACAATCACAACTTACATTAGATTCGTATCCACCACTGTTTCGGTTAACGAATTTATAACGTCCGTAGACGATAAAGACGATCCACACTTAATAGTGGTCATTTGACTCTCCTCACACTAACTTCTCACACCCTTAACCCATTACTTATATCTTAACTCATAACCTAACTCGGTGGTTATTTATGTCCGGTATTTCTTGATCAGAGCGTAACTACGCTCTGATACCACTTTTGTAACACCCCGTCCAAAGCCAATCGTGGTTATCGCAAACTTAACACTTAACCAAAAACGCCACAGCGGAAATAACGAACACCAGGACCTTGCCACGGTCTGATCATTAGAATATACCGAACCTTAAACTTATTTACAACACTTATCCAAAACATACAACCGACCAAAATACCACCAACCAACCGAGTTTAAGTATCCAAGTCATAAACACCAACTTACATCAGTTTAAATATAAACAGACGGGCGCACAAGCGCAACCCGCGCTCAAAATAAGTAGCCCATCCTAAGTCTAACCGCTCCTACTCTCGTGGTGCGACTTCATGGGCCTCTTACCTGCAAGTGTAAAAACAACCCCCAAAGGGGGTCAGCACGAATGCTGGTACGACCCTCTCGTGGCCCCCAAGCTAACGGGGCTACGACGACTAATTGTCGATAGCATGGAAGTTGATTAGATACACAAGCATAATATGAAGTGCAATAAACAACCATCCACAAATGAACATACATATTCCACACACAATTGAACGAATCAAGTGTCCCCTTGACGAGTGGGTTAGCAATAACCTCCTCCAGATCTGATTCCCCTTATCTTCAGTCCTCCTCAACTTACCTCAGTCTCAACCTTATCTTAACCTTAGTATACGAACCGTTCCTAGAATGGAAATGGTTGTAGCTTAACTCAAACTTAGGATTTAGGTGATCCTACCGCACCATCTTAATGCCACCTACCTTGGATAGGAGTCCAGTGTAGCTGAGCCGGCGACCGACCCTAGGCAACAAGTACGAGGACAAGTCCTTAAGCGGAGGACGGATCTGATTCAGATACCAGACCCCTTTCCTTAGCATGCATGACCGGAGTCATTCCCAGGTTCCTCACTCCCCCCTTAAGTTCCAGTTAGTGAAAATCTTACAAACCATGTGTTAGTTAAACCTTAACGGGTATTAACCAACAGATACCAATACTTACTCCTTTTCTTATCTCAGTAAGTACTAAACTCAGTTAGTAACAATCTCAAGTCTCATGGGTTAGTGTAAAGAAAACACATTCACAACGAGAACAAGTATAACCGGTTGCATGCTTTATCTTGTCTTAGTCATAGCAATAAACAGATAGCACACAAGCCGATGGACACCTCGTTAGCAAGCAGGTCACAAGAAAGACTGTACCGTTCACCGTCGGCCATTGTTTGGTTTATCTCCTTCCAAGTCCCAATTCACAAGTCCTAAAACATTCATTCAGTTTTAGGTTATTACTCAATTCAACTTAATACAATTACTTAACCTCTCTAGATAACAACATTTACCCATTGTTTTTCACTATGCCCTTATGGTTTTTAACTCAACTTCTATGTGCATCTTTCTCCTCATTATCTATTACACTTGTTCACCCACTTAGGAGCCATTACACCACCAACATGCCTTAATAACATTATAACATTAATACTTAACTCCCCATCACTACCTAACGTTTTCCAAGCTTAAACATGATTTTTAGAGTGGTCCGGGACCTTGTCCTCAACCTAAGTCCCGGACCTATACCAGGTTCAAACTCTCAGGTGTTTTAATGTGGTGGTCCGGGACTTTATATGGGACTTAAGTCCGGACCAATGCAAGCTAAAATCCTCGGGGTAAATTAGGGGGTGGTCCGGAACTTCTTACAAAACTTAAGTCCCGGACCCTGTGGTTGAAGCAACTCTCGCATGAATTTTAGGTTGGTCCGGGACTTCACCCTGGACTTAAGTCCGACCAGCTACAGATTTCTTCCTTTTGTATTGTTCTAAGTTTGTTACACTTGTTCTCTTCATCATAAATCACCCAAACTTCACACATGACCTTTGGCATATTCTAATACGAAAATAACATCCTAAACTTGCCCATCTCCATCTCTAACCTCATAACCCAACTTCTTGCATAATCTCTCAACACTCGTAATTTTCCTTAGGTTTTCTAAGTGGTTTCATACCTATCATAACCACTATGCCAAAATGTTTCCTCACCACCATAACATCATCTCACAAGCATCTTTCACCATCTAAAATTCCTTTATGTAACTACTTGAAGTCTCCACATAAGTTTGTTCCTCCTCCTTTAGCACATCATTTCCTCTTCTCCTAACAAGATTTGCATATATCCTAAACACACTCTCAAACTGCCTTTGGTGTATACCAAAACATTCTTATGATTCCTAAATCCTCCTTGATGATGCCTAAGTCATTATAACTCACAAGAACACCTTAAACTCACTCTTTTTTTTTCTTCACGACAACCTCTAAAACTTCCTAGTACTACCTTAGTCATGAAATTTCCTTAGGACATCTTAAACACTAAGTTTCTTCATCAAATTTTGACATGGGTTCTCTAGTATATTGTTACACCTAAACACTTAGGTTTTCACCATCAAACAACCAAGATCACTCAAATTCCAATTACATCATCTTAACACACAATTTACACCAAAACTACACCATATCATCTTATAGTGTATAAACTTAAAATGCTTGGCACTTAGGCCCTTAAATGACAATAATCTTAACCACTGAATTTCCACATATATTTGCCTTCGACCTGCGAATACACACAACAAGGCTCCATTGAAATAAAATGCTTCTTGTAATTCACCTCAACATTGTTTAACTATCTCTTTTCTCATTGGCTCCTTAGTCACAAGTTCTCAAACATAGTCATTGTTTCTCCTAGGTTTTATATAGGCCTTTTCTAATGTAAACCCTAAGGTACACTCATCATATACCTAAATCCCATCCCTTAATGCATTAAACACCTTAAGGTAAGACATTTACCTTGTTCTTTTTCGAGCTTCACAAACTTTCTTCCTTAGATTTTTCCTTGTTCAATCTCGGACACCAAATTAAGTTCTCCTTGCCAATGTTCTAACCAACATTCAATGACTCCAATGAGTACTAAACAACACACTAACCTTAAGGAATAAAACCTAGGTTAAAAATGTGTTTTAAGGTTTTAAATTGATTGTTTTACCTTGGTTTCTCAAGACAAGCTTGGATATGAGCAAAGAAGGACCTCCTTTATCCTTTGGAGAGTAGAAAACAAGCTAGAAAAAGGCATACAAATGGAACCCCATGAGTATAGATTTTTGGTTATGTGAAGGAATGGTGGAAACTTAATTTTTCTTACATATTCTTTACCTTAAGAGAATGGAGAAGCCAATGAACCCTCCAAGCTTGTGTTTCCTCCTCTAATGGCGGTTTGGCTTGGCTCCAAGTTGAGGCTCTTGAAGTTTTGAAAAGATAGGAAGAAGGAGCTTGAACCAACTAAGAAGAATATGTGTTTAGTTTTGATTTTGGAGCTAAAATGAGTAAGTAATGGTCAAGAGGAGATGGAGCTAGCATGGAGCTGCTTGTTTACATGAGGAAGAAGGGAGAGAGCAAAAAAACCGTTGGAGAAGATGAAGAATGTAGAAAGGAGGAGAGAGATGGCTTAAAAGGTAAGTTTTCTTTTAAAAGCAAATAGTAACCTTACTTACTTTTTCTCTTCTTTTCTTTTGTTATTTGATCATGTTGGTGAATCATCACCTTAAAAACCAGCCACCCCCTTTAACTAAGCAAGTCATGGTCTTGTTTGACCAACTAACTAAACTAAATTGACTTAAGACTAAACTGGGCACTATTTGGTTACTATTCACAAACTAGTGCACATAATTGTGAAATTTTTGATTTCCCATTTATTTAGACTTCCTAATGTGATTCTAATTAGTACACATGTGAATTAAAGAGTAACGATGGACATTTAGCCCCTCAAAACCCATTTACAAGACAATTTTTCAAAAATGTGCTTTAAGACTCCTTAAAGCACATTTTGTGTTTTAACTTGTTTTCAAGCTTGGTTTTCTTTTGTAATTAGTTTTAAATGACCATTAGGATATTACTAAGGTCTAAGAATGATATTTGGGTGCTCACCCAAGTCTCTCCAAGCTTAGAGCACGTTTTTGCTTAAACTGCTCTTTTGGTGTTTCCTTATGTTTTCTTTGATTAAAATGGTTTCTTAATGTTTCTAAGGCATTATTTAGCCTTATTATATCTTAGTTTATCACTTAAACACCATATCTAAGTTTGGGGTATTTCAATCTACCCCCCTTAAAAGAACTTTGTCCACAAAGTTCACACGTACTAAATCATTCACGGTACTTAATTTCTTAATCTTAATACCACATCTTATATTCTCATTCACACATCTCAAGACTCAAAGGTCAATCACAAATACAATACATAAGTATTATACATATCTAAAACTTATCACCAAAGTGTAGCAACTTACACAAAATCACATCTGACACAACCAAACAAACGATAAACATGTTCGTTTCCTAACTCAAAAGCGAGGAAGCTCTACCCCCCTTAAAAGGGGTACGCCCCGTACCCTATACAGACGATCTAGTCAGTAAACAAAGAAGGGTACTTCACCCTCATCTTATCCTCTAATTCCCACGTGGCCTCTTCAACATCCTGGTTAGACCAGAGTACCTTCACCAGTCGCACTGACTTATGGCGAGTGTCCCTAGTCTTACTATCCAAGATTCTCTGAGGAAGCTCCACTGATCTCATATTCGGTTCTAATGTCAACCTCTCAGGTTCTAACACATGGGAGGGGTGGTGCATGTATTTCTTTAGCTGTGAAACATGAAAAACATCATGCACTTTACCCAGTTCAGCAGGTAAATTCAACCTGTAAGCAACCGGGCCCACCCGCTCCGTAATCTCATAAGGACCAACAAAATTCGGGCTTAATTTTCCCTTCTGCCCAAATCTGAATACACCCTTCATCGGTGAAACTCGAAGAAATACCCGATCGCCCACTATGAACTCCAGGTCTCGTCGTCGAACATCAACATACGACTTCTGCCTATCTTGAGCAGCTTTCATGTTCTCCCTGATTTGCTGAACTTCAGCATTAACTTGCTCTAAGTACTCTGGTCCTATAATGACCGTCTCACTCGACTCATCCCAGCAGAGCGGTGTACGACATGGTCTACCGTACAACGCTTGAAAAGGTGCCATCTTGATCGAAGCGTGATAGCTGTTGTTGTATGAAAACTCGATCATATGTAATTTGTCAATCCAACTGCCCTTGAAGTCTAAGGCACATGCCCTCAGCATGTCCTCGAGTGTCTGAATCATACGCTCAGTCTGACCATCTGTCTGAGGATGGAACGCGGTACTCAACTTCAGTTCTGTACCCAACGCTTCTCTAGTAGCTCTCCAGTACCTCGAAAGGAATCTGGTATCTCTATCTGACACTATGGTCTTTGGTATCCCGTGATGTCTCATAATTTCTTTTTCAAATAACTCAGCTAATTTGGTCACCTTCCAAGTATCCTTCATCGGTATGAATCGGGCTACTTTGGTAAGGTGATCCACCACCACCCATATCATGTTGAGACCTCCCCTAGTAGGTGGGAGTCTAACTACAAAGTCCATGGAGATATCATGGAACTTCCATTCCGGAACAGGCATCGACTGTACCATTCCGCCCGGTCGTCGGTGCTCGAATTTCACCTTCTGGCAAGTGAGACACCTCAAGACGAACTCGGCAACATCTGTCTTCATCCCCGACCACTAGAAGTATCTCTTCATGTCTTTATACATCTTAGAGGCTCCCGGATGGATGGAAATTGAAGAACGGTGTGATTCCCTAAGTATGCGGTCTTTCAGATCCGTGTTGCCCCGTGGTATGCATAACATGCCCTTAAGTCTGACTAGATCATCGTCGTGAAGTCTGAAGTCATATTTCTGACTCTCAAATGTACCATCTGTCAGCTTCTGTCTGACCTCTCTCATATACTCATCTGCCCTCTGAGCCTCTCTCACCTCATCAACCAAGCTGGAAAAGGAGACTAGCGAATGGAGTGAGTGTGCTCGACGGCTCAGGGCGTCTGCTACAACATTGGCCTTCCCTTCTTTGTATTGGAGGTCAATGTCATAGTCTTTCAGAAATTCTAACCATCTCCTTTGTCTGAGATTCAACTCCTTCTGAGTGAATATGTACTTCAAGCTCTTGTGATCGGTGTAGATCGTCACACTAACCCCGTATAAGTAATGGCGCCATATCTTCAAAGCGAAGACTATAGCTCCCAGCTCTAAATCATGTGTGGGGTAGTTCTCCTCATGTTTCTTCAGCTGGCGTGAGGCATATGCCACCACCTCGCCATGTTGCATGAGCACGCAACCCAGCCCTCTGCCGGATGCATCACAGTAGACCTCAAAGCCCTCCGTACCGTCTGGAATGGTCAGATTCTGTGCGGTGGTCAGTGAGTCTTTCAAACTCTGAAATGATCTCTCACAGTCAGTCGTCCATAAGAACGGTGCATCTATCTTCATCAGACTGGTCATCGGTTTCGCGACCTTGCTGAAGTCCTTAACAAACCTCCTGTAGTAACCTGCCAGACCGAGAAAGCTCCGGATGTCGGTAACAGTCTTTGGCCTTGGCCAAGTACATACGGCATCAATCTTTGCTGGATCCACCGAGATCCCAGCATCAGAGATGACATGACCAAGGAAAGAGACCTGGTCAAGCCAAAACTCACATTTGGAGAACTTAGCATATAGCTGGTTCTCCCTCAATATCTCCAGTACTCTCCTCAGATGTTCCTCATGCTCAGCTCTCGATTTCAAATATATCAAAATGTCATCAATAAATACCACAACCGACTTGTCCAGCTGCTCCCGGAATAAGCGGTTCATCTGGTCCAGAAACTTCACCGGTGCGTTCGACAAACCGAACGGCATTACTGTAAACTCGTAGTGGCCGTATCGTATTCGGAATGCCATTTTCTCAATGTCTCCCTCCTCAATGGCTATCTGATGATACCCCGATCTGAGATCAATCTTGGAAAACACAGATGTTCCCTTCAACTGATCGAACAGATCGTCAATGCGGGGTAGTGGGTACTTATTCTTCACGAAGAGAACTGGCGCTCCCCATGGTGATACACTTGGTCTGATGAATCCTTTGTCTAACAAATCTTTTAACTGTTCTTTTAACTCATTCATCTCTGCCGGAGCCATGTGGTATGGTGCCTTGGCTATCGGTCCGGTACCAGGTAGCAGCTCGATGGTGAACTCTACCTCCCGAGTGGGTGGCATGCCGGGAAGTTCCCGTGGAAAGAGGTCGGGGAACTCCGACACTACCGGTAAGTCGGGGTCGAACTCAGGGTCTCTCTCTATGCCCTGTACATAGCAGAGGTACACTTCTTCCTTTCTCCTCAACTCCTTATACATTGCCATGGCGGTGATGATCTTAGTCGAAGGCTCTCTGGGCCTCTGGCTGTACGATATTGTTACCCCAGACGGACTCCTGAGCAGTAGTCTATGCTCGGCGCAGAGGATACATCCCTTGTGCCGCTCCAACCAGTTCATCCCGAAAATAACATCAAATCCCAATTCCCTGAACTCAATAAAACTAACTGGAATGTCTTCCCCCTTAATTCTGACGATGGATCCTCGGTAGTAGCGAGTGCAACGAACCTTTTCCTTAGACGGGAGCGTAACCATGAAGTTGGGTAGCTCATCAGCGTCTAGCCCCATCCTTCTCACGATAGATGCCGAGACAAAGGTATGCGAGGCCCCTGAGTCGAAGAAAACTGTTGCCTCAATCCCATTAATCGGAAAGGTGCCGGTGAGGATAGTGCCGCTGGCGTCGGCCCGTGCCTCTGTAAGTATGCTTAGCGCACCTTCTGTACCGAGTCCATGACCTAATTGTATTCATAAGCTTCATAAGTAATGATGGTATAACACGAGTCGTAACAATTTATATGAACAACACTGTGATTTTATTCATAACCATCCTGTTTACAACATGTGCTTTAATCTTACATCTCATTCCTTACCCCATACTAAAACATTACATGGCTAATATTGTCTAAAGGTTAGGTTTAACCGTCCTGGTCTCATATGTGTCGCATTGATTACTGCTGACGGTGCTGTATTCAGCTTGATTCTCTTAATCCCATGGTACAACATCCTTGATTCTCCTCCCATAACTAATACATCCCCTGACTTAAGTATTAACTTATTAGCACGGTCCGCACGCTTCTGCTCGCCGTATAAAAATTCTACATCATCTCCAATGGACCAAGACACTACGGGTATCCCTCGTTCGAGAGACTCCGTTGTCTCGTCCTTATCCGGATGTAGTCCAAGTCGCCCATCTTTCTCGTAGAAGTTTACAATGCAAATGTCTGCTTGTATGTCTTGAATCGTTTCAGCTTCCAACTGCTGAGCGACTTCCATGACTTGCGTATTTACCGGATGGAACTCTTCGGGTATTCCCGGTGGTGAGACTCCATCTTGTATCCTCATGGTTTGGTAGGTCTTGGCATACGGATTCCAATCTTTGCCTAAGCTCATCATCTTTAGCTTCATTCTTGCTCCCCCTGGGTACTCCGGTGTATAGAAACCTCCCGGTCCCATTCCTAGTTGACTGCATTTCCTGATGATGGCTATTTACGCTGCTGGTGTCAGGTATCCCCTTAATATAATCATACCTGGGCGGATAACCTAACATTGTTCGGTTGGAAAGTCTAGGGTTTCGATGTCGGTGTACTCCGGGTTAGGTGTGGAAGGCATTGGATAGCAAATGTTGAAGTTTCCTAAGGTGGTAGTAGGTTATATCTCACTTAAGTTCTCATTTTATCTTATCTTCACTTAACTCAGTTATTCACCAAACATGCATGATAATGCGGTAAGCAGGTAATTATATCACTTAACGGTTTTAGCGGTACCTGGTCTCGATGAGGGTTTAGGCTCATCGTCCCGGTCCACCAAGTGTAGTGTGGGTCCCAACCTCTGGGCTACCCGTGGGTTCTTGTCTGCAGCTTGCTGCACTCTCTTCTGACTGTCAGATCCAGCTCCCTAATCAGTCTTGCCCTTGCTCCTAATCTCGGGCCTAAAGGCTCTACTAGCGGGATTCCGGAAGCACTCGTATGCTCGGTGTCCGTATACCCCACAATAATTGCACTCCACCTTGTTCCCCTTGCAATCGAGCCCGGGGTGGTCCTTGTGACGCCACTAACAGATGTAGCGTCGCTGGTAGCTACCACCGGCTCCCTTTTCAGTCTCAGATTCTGATTATTCACAATATCAGTACTCATATCCTAAACGGTTACTAATTGTCTCTTCACTCACTCAATATAAACTTTCTTACCCTTTGGCACCCTTGAGCGCAGGGGCTTAGCAGCATAAGCATATGTCAACTTCAGTGGCTCTTCTGGAGCCTTCTCCTTTTCCTCCTTCCCTTTTGGTTCTGATTTTTCTGGGCTTGAGGCTGGTATTTCTGTTCTTATACCCACCTTGCCTTGGTTCTCCGTGCTCTTACCGGCACTCTTCTCTTAGCATTGTCCTCGTCCCTCACCTGGACGGTTATCTCAACCTTAGCAGCGGCATGATAGCACTCCTGCTTTCCAAAGTATTAGTTACTCTTATTTTTCACAATCTAAATCTCATTCTCTTAATCATATCTTACTCATTTACTTACTCATATCTCAACCATTCCCATTACTTGCAAGGTAGTATAGCTCGTCGGCCTCATGCCATAGCGGAGTCGATGGTTAAGCCCGCCATAGAAGCGGTCCACCAGTATCTGGTCTGAATATCAAAGACCTGGCAGAAGACGGAGCAAGGCGGTGAACTCTGAGTAATACTCGTCCACTGTCATCTTGTCGGTCTGCTTAAGCGCATCCAACTGTAGGCGCTTCTTCGTCTGGACATGGGTGGGATAGTACTTTGCTCGTAGCAACGCTGTGTACTGGTCCCAGCCGAAGTCTAGATTGGCCACATGCTCGGCCCTCACCAGCTTCCACCAATCGCCTGTTGCCCCCTTCAGGTAGAAAGCAGCTAGACGCACCTTGATCCCAGCAGGGACGTCAAGGGTCTCGAAGGCGGTCTCCAGCTCAGAGATGTACGCCTCAAGCTTGGCGGGATCAGTCTCCCCCTTAAGATGTGCGGGTCGAAGGTCTGCAAGGCTCTTCACCCAATTCGGTTCTCGGGGCTGTGGCGGTGGAGGTGGTGCACCCACACCGGGCTGATAGCCCATGTGCCCTAATGCGGCAGCTACGATCTCTGCGATCGTCTGCCCTTCCGGTACCTCTGAAGCATCGTCACCCCTACCACGGCCTCGGCCTCTCCTTCCTGACATCTAAACAATCACAACTCACATTAGATTCGTATCCACCACTGTTTCGGTTAACGAATATATAACGTCCGTAGACGGTAAAGTCGATCCACACTTAATAGTGGTCATTTGACTCTACTCACACTAACTTCTCACACCCTTAACCCATTACTTATATCTTAACTAATAACCTAACTCGGTGGTTATTTATGTCCGGTATTTCTTGATCAGAGCGTAACTACGCTCTGATACCACTTTTGTAACACCCCGTCCAAAGCCAATCGTGGTTATCGCAAACTTAACACTTAACTAAAAATGCCACAGCGGAAATAACGAACACCGGGACCTTGCCACGGTCTGATCATTAGAATATACCGAACCTTAAACTTATTTACAACACTTATCCAAAACATACAACTGACCAAAATACCACCAACCAGCCGAGTTTAAGTATCCAAGTCATAAACACCAACTTACATCAGTTTAAATATAAACAGACGGGCGCACAAGCGCAACCCGTGCTCAAAATAAGTAGCCCATCCTAAGTCTAACCGCTCCTACTGTCGTGGTGCGACTTCATGGGCCTCTTACCTGCAAGTGTAAAAACAGCCCCCAAAGGGGGTCAGCACGAATGCTGGTACGACCCTCTCGTGGCCCCCAAGCTAACGGGGCTACGACGACTAATTGTCGATAGCATGGAAGTTGATTAGATACACAAGCATAATATGAAGTGCAATAAACAACCATTCATAAATGAACATACATAGTCCACACACAATTGAACGACTCAAGCGTCCCCTTGATAAGTGGGTTAGCAATAACCTCCTCCAGATCTGATTCCCCTTATCCTCAGTCCTCCTCAACTTACCTCAGTCTCAACCTTATCTTAACCTTAGTATACGAACCGTTCCTAGAATGGAAATGGTTGTAGCTTAACTCAAACTTAGGATTTAGGTGATCCTACCGCACCATCTTAATGCCACCTACCTTGGACGGGAGTCCAGTGTAGCTGACCCGGCGACCGACCCTAGGCAACAAGTCAGAGGACAAGTCCTTAAGCGAAGGACGGATCTGATTCAGATACCGGCCCCCTTTCCTTAGCATTCATGACCAGAGTCAGTCCCGGGTTCCGCACTCCCCCCTTAAGTCCCAGTTAGTGAAAATCTTACAAACCATGTGTTAGTTAAACCTTAACGGGTATTAACCAATAGATACCAATACTTACTCCTTTTATTATCTCAGTAAGTACTAAACTCAGTTAGTAACAATCTCAAGTCTCATGGGTTAGTGTAAAGAAAACACATTCACAACGAGAACAAGTATAACCGGTTGCATGCTTTATCTTGTCTTAGTCATAGCAATAAACAGATAGCACACAAGCCGAGGGACACCTCGTTAGCAAGCAGGTCACAAGAAAGACTGTACTGTTCACCGTCGGTGATTGTTTGGTTTATCTCCTTCCATGTCCCAATTCACAAGTCCTAAAACATTCATTCAGTTTTAGGTTATTACTCAATTCAACTTAATACAATTACTTAACCTCTCTAGACAACAACATTTACCCATTGTTTTTCACTAAGCCCTTATGGTTTTTAACTCAACTTCTATGTGCATCTTTCTCCTCATTATCTATTACACTTGTTCACCCACTTAGGAGCCATTACACCCACCAATCATGTCCTTAATAACATTATAACATTAATACTTAATCATCCCCATCATTACCTAACGTTTTCCAAGCTTAAACACGATTTTTAGAGTGGTCCGGGACCTTGTCCTCAACCTAAGTCCCGGACCTATACCTGGTTCAAACTCTCGGCTGTTTTAATGTGGTGGTCCGGGACTTTATATGGGACTTAAGTCCCGGACCAATGCAAGCTAAAATCCTCAGGGGTAAATTAGGGGGTGGTCCGGAACTTCTTACAAAACTTAAGTCCCGGACCCTGTGGTTGAAGCAACTCTCAGCATGAATTTTAGGTTGGTCCGGGACTTCACCCTGGACTTAAGTCTCGAACCAGCTACAGATTTCTTCCTTTTGTATTGTTCTAAGTCTTGTTACACTTGTTCTCTTCATTCATAAATCACCCAAACTTCACACATGACCTTTGGCATATTCTAATACGAAAATAACATCCTAAACTTGCCCATCTCCATCTCTAACCTCATAACCCAACTTCTTGCATAATCTCTCAACACTCGTAAAATTTTCCTTAGGTTTTCTAAGTGGTGTTTCATACCTATCATAACCACTATGCCAAAATGTTTCCTCACCACCATAACATCATCTCCCAAGCATCTTTCACCATCTAAAATTCCTTTATGTAACTACTTGAAGTCTCCACATAAGTTTGTTCCTCCTCCTTTAACACATCATTTCCTCTTCTCCTAACAAGATTTGCATATATCCTAAACACACTCTCAAACTACCTTTGGTGTATACCAAAACATTCTTTTGATTCCTAAATCCTCCATGATGATGCCTAAGTCATTCTAACTCACAAGAACACCTTAAACTCACTCTCTTTTTTTCTTCACGACAACCTCTAAAACTTCCTAGTACTACCTTAGTCATGAAATTTGCTTAGGACATCACACTAAGTTTCTTCATCAAATTTTGACATGGGTTCTCTAGTAAATTGTTACACCTAAACACTTGGTTTTTCACCATCAAACAACCAAGATCACTCAAATTCTCATTACATCATCTTTACACACAATTTACACCAAAACTACACCACATCATCATATAGTGCATAAACTTAAAATGCTTGGCACTTAGGCCCTTAAATGACAATAATCTTAACCACTGAATTTCCACATATATTTGCCTTCGACCTGCGAATACACACAACAAGGCTCCCATTGAAATAAAATGCTTCTTGTAATTCACCTCAACATTGTTTAACTATCTATTTTCTCATTGGCTCCTTAGTCACAAGTTCTCAAACATAGTCATTGTTTCTCCTAGGTTATATATAGCCTTTTTCTAATGTAAACCCTAAGCTACACTCATCATATACCTAAATCCCATCCCTTAATGCATTAAACACCTTAAGGTAAGACATTTACCTTGTTCTTTTTCAAGCTTCACAAACTTTCTTCCTTAGATTTTTCCATGCTCAATCTCGGTCGCCAAATTAAGTTCTACTTGCCAATGTTCTAACCAACATTCAATGACTCCAATGAGTACTAAACAACACACTAACCTTAAGGAATAAAACCTAGGTTAAAAATGTGTTTTAAGGTATTAAATTGATTGTTTTACCTTGGTTTCTCAAGACAAGCTTGGATATGAGCAAAGAAGGACCTCCTTTATCCTTTGGAGAGTAGAAAACAAGCTAGAACAAGGCATACAAATGGAACCTCATGAGTATAGATTTTCGGTTATGTGAAGGAATGGTGGAAACTTGATTTTTCTTACATATTATTTACCTTAAGAGAATGGAGACGCCAATTGTGAGCCTCGATTTTAAACCCTATCGTATGTTGATTAAGTTGATTAGGATCTAGTCGGGTTTTAGGTCCACTTATAACCTGAGATTAATAACTATGTCTTATAACAATAATTATTAAAACCTAAGCTAGCTCACTGGAACCTATTATGAGTCGCCACCTAATTTTAACCTAGATCAAATTAGGAAAGGAGAGTTCGGGTTCGGGTCGGGGGCTTGATATTCGACTTAATTAGGGTTCAATTACTTTCATTACCCCTAGAAGTCGTTTTTCCTCTACTTAGTTTAATTACGGCTTATTACGAGTCGTTTTAACCTAAGTGCGCGAGCTTCTGTTTTTTTTTGTTTTTTAGCATTTTTTGACTGAAAATAAAAGTGAAAGTTGAAATTACCTAAACTAGGGTTTCGGAGGCAGAATTAGGTCAAATTTTGTTTCCGTCCGTACCCACGGACCTATTGTCCGTAACCACGGACCCTAGTTAATCTATGTGAAAATAAAAGTCGAATTAAACAGAAAACAAAAATTTGAGAAGTCCGGGGCCACAGACAGGACGTCCGTAGGCCCGGACATACTTTAGCAAAACCTAAATTTTTAAAATTTTAAAATCCCGCTGCCGTCCGTGGGTGTCCGTGGCCACGGACAACCCATCCGTGGTCCCGGACCGTAGGTCCGAGATCCCGGACCACCCACGGACAGGGGTTTTATGGTGGTTCCCGAAGGTGTTTTCGGCTCAAAATTTATGCACGTGTAGCTTGAAAGGTATACAATTCGTTAGTAATTGAAAGATTGCAGTTTGAAGTCGAATTATGTACGAAACGTGATAAACAAGTAACAAGGCAGAAGCAAAAGTAATTAGCTATACAGAAGCCAAAAAGGGTTGGTTTGAGCCCAAAATTTAACAGAGAGTTAATGAGATTGTGTGGAGTTAGAAAAGTAGATTTATAACCTGTTTTACCTTCAGATTCGTGGTGTTTCTTCACGTCGGGAATCTTCGGAGGCCTCGTTGACGGCGGATCCGGAAGAACTTCGAACCCAGCTTCTGACTCCTTGTTGTTCTTGATGTTCTTCATGTTTTGGTGCTGTTTTGGTGAGGTTTTGATGATGGATGATGCTGTGGGAGTTGAAAAATGTGTTTTGGTGTTGATTTTGGTGAGATTTCGGTGTTTGATTGTGGCTCTGGGGTTCAAAACGTGAAGAGCAAGAGACGGCTGCCTTCTTTGAGAGTCTAGGGTTCTTGAGGTTCTTCTTTGATCATGGGATAAGGTTCCTTATATAGGCTTCCTTAAAGATAGAAAAATCCGGTAAAAACCGAGATTTACCGACGTTTTAGCTTAAGGGCTTCCAAAAGGAATTTGATTATGAAATTTTACACATGGGTAAAGGATGATATTTCCGAATTTTCTAAAGTGGAATGGAATTTTTTGGACATGGGAATATTTTTAAATTTAATTTCTCGTCAGATTCAATCAGAAATTGCTAGAAAATTATTGGAAATTCGAAAAATCAAAATTCCAACGCCATTATGCTTCAGATGTCATCCTCTATCATGGGTTAAAATTTCAAAGCATTTTGAATTGATTTGACCCTTATTTGGAGGAGAGAGAAAGCCTATAGGGGGCTTAGGAGCCTTGAAAAATTACGAAAATGCCCCTGGAGATGACTAAGCTGTCCCTAGTACTCTGAAATGTGCCGATCGAACTGGGAACCCTCGCTACTAGCCTATTAGTAGAGACTCTCTTCCGGGGGGTTGAAATTTTGGGTATAACAGGTTGCCCCCCGTCAACTAGACTTTGGAATGGAAATGAAAAGGCTAGTTGATGCTTGAGTGATACCCCAAAATTTTGGATCTTAAAAGACCCCACGTGCAATTGAAATCCGACAAGTTGTGTCGAGCTATTCTAAGGCGCTGACTACCTATGAGTAAAGTGGAAGGGATGTCAAGCGATTCTAAGGCATTGACTACCTAAGAGGATGACATGATGTCAAGCTATTCTAAGGCGTTGACTACCTTTAAAGGAATGAAGTACGCCGAGCATTCTAAGGTGTCGGGAACCTGAAATACGAATGAAATACACCGAGCATTATAAGGTGTCGGGAACCTAAGATTAAATGGGACACGCCGAGCATTATAAGGTGTCGGGAACTTGGAATACGCCGAACATTATAAGGTGTCGGGAACCTGAAGTTGAATGGAATACGCCGAGCATTATAAGGTGTCGGGAACCTGGAATACGCTGAACATTCTAAGGTGTCGGGAACCTGAAGTTGAATGGAATACGTCGAGCATTATAAGGTGTCGGGAACCTGGAATACGCCGAACATTATAAGGTGTCGGGAACCTAAAGTTGAATGGAATACGCCGAGCATTATAAGGTGTCGGGAACCTGAGATTGAATGAGACACGCCGAGCATTATAAGGTGTCGGGAACCTGGAAAAGAGATGTAATGGGATCGATGTGATGTGTGCCTAAATTGACGAATGTAAAGTAGGACCTATGGGTGCCTAAGTGGAATGGTAGGAAATTGGGTTCATGACGAGCCTGAGGTTGAGTTCATCTATTCTAGTGAATCTGAATCTTTGGCTGAGAATCTGCATCTTTGAAGAATTTGTACCTTCGGCTGAGAATCTGTATCCCTGAAGAATCTGCATCTTCGGCTGAGAATCTGTATGTCTGATCGGGTGAGAATCTGTATCTCTGAAGAATCTGTATCTTCGGCTGAGAATCTGTATCTCTGATCGGGTGAGAATCTGTATCTCTGAAGAATCTGTATCTTCGGGGTGAGAATCTGTATCTTCGGGTTGAGAATCAGTATCTCTGAAGAATCTGTATCTTCGGGGTGAGAATCTGTATCTCTGGTCTATGAGGAGTTTCGTACGGACGGATGCAAGGTAAACTTTATGCAAATGATCACGATGAAAGTTGATTATGAAAGTGCCAAACATGGCAATGATGATGTGCATGTCAAAATACAATCAAAGTGTATGTAGGAAACTTGTCCAAATCAAGAAATCATTGGAAAATGTGCCAAACATGGCAATGTTTAGGTTCAAAAATTGTCCAAAGCAAGACATTGCTAGAAAGTATGCCAAATGTGGCCGAAGTGTTTAAAGGAAAGTTGTTCAAGATGAGAAATTGTTGAAAGAGGTGCCAAACGTGGCAGTGTTTGAAGAAAATTCCGTTTAGTGAAAAGGAAAGTGAAATCATCATTTCCTAACTATAGTCTTCGGACTTGTAATTTATCTTCTACGAGATGAGCATGCCGCTGGTGGGGTATGGTGTATGATGTGAAGGTAAGGGCTTATGTGGGCCTGTGTAGTGGAGGTGTGGAGGTAAGGGCTTATTTGGGCCTGTGTGGTGTATGAAGTGAAGGTAAAGGCTTATGTGGGCCTGAGGTGTTTGATGTGGTGGTAAGGGCTTATGTGTGCCTGTGGTGGGATTGTGGTGGTGATGTTTAAGCTTTGGGTTCCAATTGGTGTTGTCATAGCAATTGTTGGAACCAACAATTGCCCCCAGTATTTTTCCCTTAAGACAATATGAGCTAGAGTTCATGACAATCGATCGTTCCGATCGATTACCCCTAGTATTTTGTTTGATCAAACGTGTGAACGAGTCTCGTCCTCACGGGGTCAAAGCTTATGTTCTGATTTGGTGCTTCCTAACCTACACTCGACGTGTTTGGTGTCTACACTCGTTCTCACACACGGTCGTAACTTCTAGACCCATGAATTTGATATTTGATGAATTTACGCATTCGATCTGTTACTTTCACATGATTGGACACACAACTATCAAGTCAGAAGTCTTTAAAGCTTATAACGTGGCCGTAGGGTGTGATGAAAGACGACGGGATCACGGAGGGATATTTGAGGTATGTGGAGCTTAAATGGGTGACCAAAGCTGCAACTTGTGTCTTCTCTCAGATTCATCTTCCTTGTCTTGAAGTCATCTAGCTGCTTTGTGTTAACGTTGTTTTTGTGCTTCTGGACTTGGACTTTTGAAGTTGTCCTTTACACCATTTCACTTTTCGTCTTTTTGATTTCTTCGAGGCACTTCGGTTTTGCCTCTTTGCTTGATCCTTTCTTGACTTTGCCTTCGGGTTTTTGTGTTTCCCGGCTTTGGGCTTCGAGAGCTATTTTGATGTGTGCTCTTTGGATCCTGTGTCACTCTGGGACCATTTACGGATCACTTCGTCATGTCGATAGCGGTGTTGCTTTTTTTGAACTAATGAAGTTGTTATCTGAGACTCGAGCTTCTCGCTTCCTTTGGTCACCGGGTCGGACATTCATCACTGGCTGGGTTATTTTGTGGAGTTCACAATATCGAAAAGATATATGAACGGCTCAGCGGGGGTGCCTAGGGTTTAACATCGGGGTTCACAAGCTTTTGGCTATGTGGTGCTGTACCTAGGTGCTTCGTCATCCCTGATAGTTGTGTATCCGTTCTTTGTTACTTTTCGCAGGTCTAAGAGTAAATTTACAAACTATCTCCTTGGGTCAGAGTTATGCCGTTTACCTCACCTTTGAACGTGGCCTCCCCGGAGTCGTGTAAAAATGACACGCTCGTTCACTCATGGTTTTTCCGCTCAAGAGACTCTCGTGAATTTCACTCAGAGACTAGTTCACATGCTTAAACGAAAGATTCGAAGACAATAATCCTAAACTCGGATTGCCCCCAGTATTGATTTGGGGTTTGTGACAACAGTTTGATAGATGTGGGCCTTGAACCTCATTGTGGGTTGTTTGGATATTATGGGGTGAGTTGTGGTGTTTGGTTAGGCATGTTCAAATTTTTGGAAACAAGAGACAAGTCGTTCCATTGCATAGTCAGAAAATGATTACTTCGTGATCCTTGAAAGACGTGAGTGCTCTTTTTTTAAAATTTTTCGAATAAATGAAAAAGGAACTACGTTTTATTCAACAAAAAGAATAATGTTGGAAATTACAAACTCAGGAAAACTACCGAAAATGGTTCAAGGGAACTAACTACTACAAAAGTTGAAAGACAACTAATCAAGAAAAGAAATGCATTTAATGAGAAAAACACTAAAAAACAACATTTCTGATGATGCCTGGGCACGCGTGCTCTGCGCTCCCCACCATGTTCTTAGAATTGGAGCCCTTGGTCAATCAGATCCTAGATTCTGTGTTGTAGGGCTCTGCAGTGGTCAGTGTCATGACCGGGCAGCTGATGAAAGTGACAAAATTGATTAAGATCCTTCCCCAAATGAGTAGTTCCTGGCCTCAGGGCGAGCGGTTACATCGGATATCTTCCTCGAAGCTCTTCAAGTGCTTGTCTTGGTGTTCGGCCGATGTCTGCAAACTCTCTCTGTCGAGAACTCCGTCGGGATGGTTCTACTGTCCCAATGCTCCAACCAGGTCCTCTTGACTGTCGATCACTGTCTTCCTCATGTTACCTGGTTCTCTTACGGGTGCAGCTTTGGATGCAAGTTGCTGCTCCTGGTTGTCTGATCACTTTCCTGAGTTCTGTAGCAATTTCTTTGACATTCCCCTCTGATCCTCGGACCCTAATGGAGCCAACTTCAATGCAGTCATAAAGGGTGTTGAGAAGCCTGTCCACTAACTCATCCCGAGTTTGACGTTCGGACTCGAGGGAAAAAGCCTTTGCTTTCAACTCTTTGATAACAACAACGTAGTTAGATTCCACGGCGTCCATGGCAGAACTATGCCTCTGCTCCATGGCTTCAATGGTGGCCATGTGCTTTTGTTCCAAAATTGCGAGATGGGCTTCCATGTCGATTGGACCGCACTTAGGACTTGAGTCTACCTGTGTCCAAGGTGTCCATTATTAGCTAACAAAAGGAAGTGGGCTGAAACATGACGCTTCACAAGATAGATCGAAACAGACTTAGGCTGAAAGCAAGTGGGCCAGGATACCCAGAGAATGAGGTGTTTGGGCTGGAGTATCTTTCAGACTATGAACTGGCACTTGGGCTGAAATCTAGACAGATGGCTTTGATTGGGCCTGAGAGGTGACACCTAGATCTAGGGTTTGGGGCTAGGGCCCGAATAAGAAGTCTACCTAGTCTAGAATGGGCCCTTGGGCCGGAATGTGTTTGGGCCTGGAGTAAAGCACATGGGCTGGAATGGTCCCTAAATCACAAATGGGCCTAACTTTCTTTGGGCCAGAGAAGATGGTTGCTAAGCAGAAAAAGATTTTATTTTCGGAACATGTGGGTTATTTCAAGTTCAGGTGGATTTCTTTTTTTTTTGGGCCTAGAACTAATTGGATAATTCAAATTGGGCCAGAAGAGAAATCACCTAAGTCTAAGCTTTTGGGCCGAAGCCCGAATGACTCACATATTAAACCAAACAGGACCTCTAGGCCGCAAACAAGTAGAGCCGCCAATTCAGTTGGGCTAGGTTAATGTTGGAGAAGTTCCTATCAATCTCTAGGCTAGGTAATGGGCCGATCATACAAGCAAACAAAGCCCACACAAATTCAACATGTCCTCACTTGACGGTTAAATCAATTTGGGTATGGATCGATCCGGAGAGGTGCTTGGGGCTTGGGCCCAGGTCGCCACAAAGGAATAGGGCTTGCACGCTATTCTCTTTGGGCTTCCCCACTTTTTTCACATCACCTGAAGGTGTGCGTCTACGGCCGGGTCTTTGACTGACCAAACAATGGGCTAGGTAAGGACACTGCCAGGAAAACGCTTGGGGCTAAAGCCCAGGTATTAAGGGGATGTGGTTAGACGACATCCTCCTCTTTTCCCCCGCTTATTCAAATCACCTAAAAGGTGTGAGTCCCTGACAGGGGACCCTCAAATGGGTCCCGGGGTGAAATTGGTTTGTGTGGACCCTCGCTCTCATATGATGCAAAGGTACAGAAATTAAAGTGCGCACAAGAGTAAACAAACAAAGTAATAAAGCCATAAATAAACAATTTCGAGTTAAGCCCTCTTTCTTAAAATTAAACAAGTTAAAATTAAGAAGTTTGTCCCCAGCAGAGTCGCCAGTCTGTGAGCCTCGATTTTAAACCCTATCCTATGTTGATTAAGTTGATTAGGATCTAGTTGGGTTTTAGGTCTACATATAACCTAAGATTAATAACTATGTCTTATAACAATAATTATTAAAACCTAAGCTAGCTCACTGGAACCTATTATGAGTCGCCACCTAATTTTAACCTAGATCAAATTAGGAAAGGAGAGTTCGGGTTCGGGGGTTTGATATTCGACTTAATTAGGGTTCAATTACTTTCATTACCCCTAGAAGTCGTTTTTCCTTTACTTAGTTTAATTACGGCTTATTACGAGTCGTTTTAACCTAAGTGCGCAAGCTTCTGTTTTTTTTTGTTTTTTAGCATTTTTTGACTGAAAATAAAAGTGAAAGTTGAAATTACCTAAACTAGGGTTTCGGAGGCAGAATTAGGTCAAATTTTGTTTCCGTCCGTAGCCACGGACCTAATGTCCGTAACCACGGACCCTAATTAATCTATGTGAAAATAAAAGTCGAATTAAATAGAAAACAAAAATTTGAAAAGTCCGGGGCCACGGACAGGACGTCCGTAGGCCCGGACATGCTTTAGCAAAACCTAAATTTTTAAATCCCGTCGCCTAATGGTGGCCATCGGGTCCGGTTCTACCCGGAACCGGCGGTTCTACCCGGAGCCGATTGGAACCGGAACCGGCCGGGAACCGGTGGGAACCGGAACCGGAACCGAACCGCCTCAGCCGGTTCCGAATACGAATACATGTTTTGAGATTCGGGCCCGAACCGGGGCCGGAACCGGAACCGGAACCGCTCAGAACCGGCTGGAACCGCTTGGAACCGTCATCGGATTCGGAACCGGGAACCGGAACCGGAACCGCCCCGGAACCGGTTGAAGTTACCGTTGGAATCGGGCCAAAATGACGTCGTTTTTGGTCTCGGGCGCGCGCTCCTCTGAAGAAAATAGTCGTTAGATCCCAAGCACGCGCATTGCAATATGAAGGCCAACATCATGATTGGTATGAGATGAATGGGGATAACACCACTTAGGACTTCTATCTTCTAATATTTTAGAATGTATTAGTAATTTAGTATTACTTTCTTTCCATGTAACCTCTTAGTAGCTGTACTCTTTTTCCTTATTAAGGTTTTCTCAAAGGGTTTTTACCTAATAAGCTTTTAATGAGGCAGTGAATCATATAATAAAATTCTCTTTGTTCCTTATTTTTTGTAAATTCAATAAAATTTCCTAAGTCTTTGTTTTTTACACATTTAAGATTATAAACTTGAAGAATAACCTATATAGGAGTAAAGTGGATGAAAAGAGCAATGTGTGCGCTAAAACGGATCTCAAATCGGAGCTAAAACGAAGCAACTGGAGCCGATCGAATCTTTCCGGAAACGCTCCGGAACCGGTCGGAACCGATCAGAACCGGATCCGAAACCGGAACCGGCCGGAACCGGTTTTTGACCGAATCCGAAGCGAATCCAGATTTCAGAACCGGAACCGGAACCAGAACCGCCCAGACCGGTTCCGAATACGAATACATATTTTCCGGAACCGGAACCGGTGGAACCGGACCCGTGGCCACCGCCGCCGTCCGTGGGTGTCCGTGGCCACGGACAACCCGTCCGTGGTCCCAGACCGTAGGTCCGAGATCCCGGACCACCCACGGACAGGGGTTTTATGGGGGTTCCCGAAGGTGTTTTCGGCTCAAAATTTATGCACGTGTAGCCTGAAAGGTATACAATTCGTTAGTAATTGAAAGATTGCAGTTTGAAGTCGAATTATGTATGAAACGTGATAAACAAGTAACAAGGCAGAAGCAAAAGTAATTAGCTATACAAAAGCCAAAAAGGGTTGGTTTGAGCCCAAAATTTAACAGAGAGTTAATGAAATATAACCTGTTTTACCTTCAGATTCGTGGTGTTTCTTCACGTCAGGAATCTTCGGAGGCCTCGTTGACGGCGGATCCGGAAGAACTTCGAACCCAGCTTCTGACTCCTTGTTGTTCTTGGTGTTCTTCAGATTTTGGTGCTGTTTTGGTGAGGTTTTGATGATGGATGATGTTGTAGGAGTTGAAAAATGTGTTTTGGTGTTGATTTTGGTGAGATTTCGGTGTTTGATTGTGGCTCTGGGGTTCAAAACGTGAAGAGCAAGAGAGGCTGCCTTCTTTGAGAGTCTAGGGTTCTTGAGGTTCTTCTTTGATCATGGGATAATGTTCCTTATATAGGCTTCCTTAAAGATAGAAAAATCCGGTAAAAACCGAGATTTACCGAAGTTTTAGCTTAAGGGCTTCCAAAAGGAATTTGATTATGAAATTTTACACATGGGTAAAGGATGATATTTCTGAATTTTCTAAAGTGGAATCGAATTTTTTGGACATGGGAATATTTTTAAATTCAATTTCTCGTCAGATTCAATCAGAAATTGCTAGAAAATTTTTGGAAATTCGAAAAATCAAAATTCCAACGCCATTATGCTTCAGATGTCATCCTCTATCATGGGTTAAAATTTCAAAGCATTTTGAATTGATTTGACCCTTATTTGGAGGAGAGAGAAAGCCTATAGGGGGCTTAGGAGCCTTGAAAAATTAGGAAAATGCCCCTAGAGATGACTAAGCTGTCCCTAGTACTCTAAAATGTGCCGATCGAACTGGGAACCCTCGCTACTAGCCTATTAGTAGAGACTCTCTTCCGGGGGGGTTGAAATTTTGGGTATAACACCAATGAACCCTCCAAGCTTGTGTTTCCTCCTCTAATGGTGGTTTGGCTTGGCTCCAAAATGAGGCTCTTGAAGTTTTGAAAAGATAGGAAGAAGGAGCTTGAGCCAACTAAGAGGAATATGTGTTTAGTTTTGATTTTGGAGCTAAAATGAGTAAGTGATGGTCAAGAGGAGATGGAGCTAGCATGGAGCTGCTTGTTTACGTGAGGAAGAAGGGAGAGAGCAAAAGAAACCGATGGAGAAGATGAAGAATGAAGAAAGGAGGAGAGAGATGGCTTAAAAGGTAAGTTTTCTTTTAAAAGCAAATAGTAACCTTACTTACTTTTTCTCTTCTTTTCTTTTATTATTTGATCATGTTGGTGAATCATCACCTTAAAAACTGGCCACCCCCTTTAACTAAGCTAATCATGGTCTTGTTTGACCAACTAACTAAACTAAATTGACTTAAGACTAAACTAGGCACTATTTGGTAACTATTCACAAAATAGTGCACATAATTGTGAAATTTTTGATTTCCCATTGATTTAGACTTCCTAATGTGATACTAATTAGTACACATGTTAATTAAAGAGTCATGATGAACATTTAGCCCCTCAAAACCCATTTACAAGACAATTTTTCAAAAATGTGCTTTAAGACTCCTTAAAGCACATTTTGTGTTTTAACTTGTTTTCAAGCTTGGTTATCTTTAGTAATTAGTTTAAAATGACCATTAGGATATTACTAAGGTCTAAGAATGATATTTGGGTGCTCACCCAAGTCTCTCCAAGCTTAGAGCATGTTTTTGCTTAAACTGCTCTTTTGGTGTTTCCTTATGTTTTCTTTGATTAAAATGGTTTCTTAATGTTTCTAAGACATTATTTAGCCTTCTTATATCTTAGTTTATCAGTTAAATAGCATATCTAAGTTTGGGGTATTTCATAGCAAATGAGAGTTGGACTTGGATTTTAGATGTGGATTTATGTAGGAATGATTTGTAATGGCCAGTGATGGATTTGGTGAGGTTGGTAGGAGGTAAAAACAAGCAAGAAGAAGTTAGAAATGCATAAGAGTGCAAAATGCAAAATGTGAGAATTTGGATTTGTTGAATTTGAGCAAGAATTGGGTGGTGGATTAAATCAAGGGTTTGGAGTGGTTTAGAGCATGTTTTAGGGTGACTAATTATGTAGAAAACTTGTGGAAAGATTAGGGAAAGTTTGAGGGTGGTTTAAGGGTTGATTAGGGGGTGAAAAATCACCTTAATAGCAGCTTTTAGCAGGGCCCGGGACTTAGGATATGTACCAAGTCCCGGACTGGATGTAACACCCCAATCCGAAACTCCACAACCTGTACAATGATAGCTCCCAAAGATAACTGGAAATGCAGTGGAAAATGTATACATAACAACGGGTGGTGCTACAATGCCGTTAGTCACCCATGTGACTAACAAGGCTAAGTCCAATACAACTTACAAATGATGCGGTCTGGGTGCTGAATACAAACCTCTTAAAACAACAAAAGTCAATAATAAAAGTGCAGTACTTGTAAAATGATTCCGGTGATAGCAATCCCTTGTCTTAATTCTACCCCACCTACACTCGGTCGGGTAATCTCTTCTTTCTTCAGGTACCTGAAAAATGGAGGTGCCCCCAAAGGGGCTCAGCAAACTACGCTGGTATGGAAAACGTGCAGCCCATCGGCTACTGGGCCACACCAACTACTTTGTCGAATACATGCAGTTCATTTTTATAAAGCTGTAAACAAGCATAACATGATAATCTCGAGTATCCATACAAGGACAACAATGTCACACAGAACAAGACTTCAGAAGGTCGAGTTAGGTGATCTGTAATCTTTTAATAGTTGTCGGGTCCACACAGTGGGACTGACAGGTGTATATGAGTATGCCAATATAGTGAAGGTATAGTGACCTTGTTAAAAGAGGTGGGTAATGAGTCCCTCAGAAGATAACGTAGTTAACCCCTGTACTTAAAAGAGGTGGGAATCGAACCCTCGAGAGGAATAAAGTCTTCCTCCCCACTTGAACTGTTCCGGTACGCAGCCGGTGAGTGACATAGTGCACCCAAAACTCCCGTCGCGACGTAAATTGAATAGGAGACGACCTGTGACAGGTACGGCTCCTGTAGCATGCATGGCCAGATCCAACTGGGCTCCTCACTTCTCGTAGTATAGAATTTGTTAGATGTCATATAAGGACGTTAATCAAGAACACAATGTGTATTGTCGATTATCACGTTTAGCATAACGACGTTTGTTATAAAGTGAAGTTAGTGAGAAACTTGAGGACAAGTTCTCGGTTTGATAAAACGCAGGTATTTAATCCACTGGTAATGTAGTGTTGTATGCGTGGGACATACACGTTATAGTTAGTATCATTCACGTACGTAAAGCAACACAACAGTGCACAAGAGTAATACAACATTTTACATGCAATTATCTTGGTCGTTATTTCAAACAACAAATAGCACACAAGCCGGTGTAATCCGGTAGCAAACAGGTTGCAAGAATCCCATACCGTTCACCGTAGACTCTACTTCTTTAGTTTCCGGTCAATGTCTGGTCAAACAATGTCCTAGAATAGGATTAACTGAGAGTGTTAATTTATGTTACCCTCTCATAATAACCTTATTGGTTCATGAAACGATTTTGTATTCGTTATTTCATGTGAGGTTTATTTCTTTGTACTTAGGTAGTTTCTTTAACCTCTTAACCTTATTAATAATTAAGGTATTTATATATTTCGAAATCATGTATTCTTAATTTATAAAACCTATATGGTGTGGTAATTTCTTTTAATTACCTTATGATTTAATGTACAACTTATTTGTTATCTCTTTTGATTTATTTTAAAATCCTTTAAGGTATATAACTATATATTCATGTACCATTTATGTTACATGTTTTACAATTGTCTAATTGACATAACAACTTCATAATTTCCCCAATATATTTATATGTCACATATGGACATAATATTCTTATAATTCTTTGTTATTCTCCACTTATCCATAAATAATTTTTTTATTGGCTACAATTAAATTCCTTATAACTATCTAACCATAGTTTTAATTCCATAATCACTTATTTTCATTTCCTTTTGATTAATTTGAAAATCTTAACTGTGGAAGTTTTATGCACATGTATTATTTATGATACATACTTATATTTGTCTAAATGACATAACAACTTAATAAATTCTCAAATTATACTTACGTGTTACGCATGGGCATATTTCTCCCATACCTTTTATTAATTACAAACTAACTCCAAATAATATTATTTCTTTTACAAGTGAATTACTTGTACTTGTATATCATATAGTTTTAATTTCATAAATCCTTAAATCATAATTTCCTTTTCTATATTTCCTAAATATCCATATAGGACCTACAAATATTTTTAATCCCATAAATACAACATACTTTTCGGTTATTATATTATAACCACATTTATTTCTTAAACTTTACATTATACTCCAAAATACATTATAATACATAGTTTTATTTTCTTAATTAATTAATTCACTAAACCACCTCTAAAAATTCGGTATTCATTATTTGAGCACAATAACTTTTATAAATTACCAATCCAACCCTTAACCTTTCGGTTTTGACAAATAACTTTCTATAATTACATTTTAACCCTAAAAACATTATATAAATTATATATTCACTCATAGACTATAGTTTAAATATTTAATTTCCCTAATAACCAAGTGGCCACTTATATTTCCACAAATTATGATGTCGCCCCATATAAAATTTGGTTTTATATTTAAACTCTTATAAATTACATAATCTCCCCAAAACTTTTATTAACTTAATATTTCATGTCATAAATCATTTTAACCCAAAGTTTTCGGTCAACACTTTGACCAAAGCCTAATTTCATACTTAATACATTAATATACGCATAAACTTATATGTTTCTCGGTTTTACACCAATCTTTCCAAAAATTACAAAATAACCCCAAAACATTATAAATTGTTATTTTAATACTTAAACACTTATTTAATTCAACCAAAATTCATAATATTAATTCTCACTCCATATTATATTATAATTATGCCATGAACACATTTTACTTTCGGTAATCACATACCTTACCCCCAAACTTTATAAAAATTATATTTTTACCACATAACTTATTAAACTAGTCATTTAAACACTAGTAATTATTTTTAACTCACTCAAAATTCATAGTAAGTGTTTATATACATAATTAGCTCATTGTAAACCATTCTTCACCATTTGAGTTCGGCAATTATAATATGTTGCCATATAGTTTCTAAAACTTGATTTATAACTTATAATAATTATACATAAATACATATGAGTCATTTAACTCATGTAAAAATTATTGTAATGTCTTAGATATATTTTTATCTCAAAATAGAGCATATTTTTCCTAGACAATTTGGTATGAATAAATATTTAACCTAGGTAACTTTTGTAACACTAAAAAGTGTCTTAAGGTAAATATTTTCCATATATGTTATAAATTATATTTTTGGTATATGTTACCATATGGTTTCGGTTTTAGGCTCCTAAGAAGGTGTACATAATTTTTGTACAATTTTTAAAAGCTTAAACAAGCTTAACACAATAAAGATTTGCTTAGTAAACTTACTCTTAATAAAGTATGATTAAGTACTTGAACTTCTCTTGAATTCCCAAGCTTCCTCCAATGGTAAATGATGTTCCTCTTCGTTTTTTATGCAAGAGAGGAAGGGGTTTAGGAGTTAGATCTTAACAAAGACCTTAAGTAGATTTATAAGTAGTTTTCCAAGGAGTTACCTTAGGCTTTTCTTCTTAAATTTTCGGCTCACCTAGGAGGGATGAGCATTAATTTTCCTTCATGAAATTGATGAAGAAAATAGCTTTAGAAGATGTACAATTTTGGTTACACATAAAATGTGTCTTAAGGATTTTCAAGCATGAAAAATACCTTAAGATGATCTTGTATGCTCCTTGGATTTATGTTGATTTAAGACACCCTCCTTGATGTATAGATTGATGCCGAAATCATGTAGGTGTGCTAGAAGGATTTTTGCTTCAAGGCTTGATGAGAAATGCTAGGAATTTACCTTAGAAATGAAGATAGAAGTTAAATCTCCATTAATGGACTTAAGAGCTTCAAAGGAAGAAGATGAAAGGAGAAGAGAGGAGCTTACCTAACCGGTTGCAAGGCAAGGAATGGAATGGATGCTCACGTAGGAAATAAGGTGAGAATGGAAGAAATTTTTCTTTTGATAAATTAAAGCCAAATTTGACTAATCTTTTCCCTTGTTTATTCTTTGTTTGTTTGGCTCAATAAATGCCCATATACATTGCTTGCTCTCGGCCATAATACAAGGAAGAAAAGCATGGCTTGTTTGATAATTTAAAGAAGAAGACAAAGTCTAAGGTAGGTAAGGTGTTTTCTTTTGAATTTTCTAAGTAGAATACATGTGATTTGTTGTCTCTTTTCTCCTTATATTTTCGGTAACATGGCTGTAGAATAACATTTGATTTTTGATGAATAAAAACATTAGAACATGGCTAGGTAGGTAGGCTTCTTTGTTTAATTTTTATAAGGCTAATAAGACCTTCATTTCCTACTCAAAATCGGTACACATGTGCTGTACAAGACAATTAGTTTTGTCTATATTTGACCACGAATTATGCTAGTTACGTAGGGTATTCTTTTGAATAGTTAATGAGGCAATCAATCCCTCTTTTACATATCAAAAATCGGCAGTCACCATGTTATAACATGGGTTGTTTTGTTGGTATATTAGCAACTTGTATAATTTTGAATCTAGATCTACTTTTAGCATTTTATTTCATTACTTTTGCCAAAGCTAACATTCTCCTGGTTTGGTGCAGGACAAATTGGTAATGTAGTCTCCCATTTGACTGAATAATTTGAAACAACACAATATGGCATGTGATAAGGTGAGTGATCATCCATAAGACAATTTACAAGTTCAAAACTAGCCATTTGACACCCTAATTGGCGCCTACTATGGAGATCAAACGAGTTTGATTTTCAATTTGGTTTTTGTTACACTATATTGTACTAAAACCATACTAATATGTGTAATAGGTTCCAGCATTTATTTTGTTCATTTATACTATGGTAAAAGATGAAAGTTTTAAGGTAAAAATGCTGATTTTAGGTACTTTTTGATGATAAAATCGCCCCCACTTGTACTATGAATTTAGTACTGGCATTAATTGATTTAGATGCTCAATTTATCCCCTTTAAAGATTATCAACTCGTGGCTCCTCAAAAACTTCAAGGTAATTGCCTAGAACGCGTTTTTGTGACACCCAAAGGTGCATTTTTGTGCTTTAAGGATTTTCTGAAAAATAAGTAGTCGCTATGAGTTCCAAGTGTTTATTGACATTGTTTATAGTCAATAATAATATTTTAAGGTGTTACATTGAGTTATATGGGGTTATATCAACTCAAAACACAACTTCCGGGCTAACCGGGGCAAAAAGGAGCGTTAAGAAATTCATCCGAGCCCTTTACTTATTTTTGGGGAATTGGCTCGAGCATTCTTTTTAGAATATTGAAAAATGATGTTGAGGACTTCACCTTATATGTTTAATAAAGTGTTGTGGTGTATTTGGAATGAAGAGTAATGCTTTACTTCATCCTATAATGTATTTCCATGACTTTCGGGCCTGAAGGGCCTTTAAGGGAACTCCCGAGCATTTTGTATTTTCACTCAGTTTTAGATGAGGTCCTGTGTTCTAAGGGACATATAATGATCCTTGATTACCTTTACATGAAGTTTGTAGCTTGTATAACTTATTTAACTCAAGGTCGGGCTTTAACGCATGTTTCCGACCTTAAGGTGTTTAGGTGCGTTTTAGCGCCTAAATGTTTATATACTTCCTTTAGGGTTTAATAATCCCCTAAATAATACTTATTTATCATTATTTAATTATTTGAATGTTAGGGGTATTTCAATCTACCCCCCTTAAAAAGGACTTCGCCCTGAAGTCTCATATCTAAGTTCAAATGGTTGTGGGGAATCAAGTTCCACTAAGCATCCACAACTCAATTCTATTTTAGGGATCAAGTCCCAAGTTTCACTACTTCTCAGTTCGTAGTATATATTCAATCACAACATACAATATAATGAGCATGAAATGTCATCACCAAAATGACTTTAGTGCAGTGCAACATAGTGCACATAATTCATTCACAGTAGTGTAGCACAGTACATATTGACAAGTGCACGCAATCACAGAGTAATACCAATATAGTATAATGTAGTACACATAATTTCATTGTACCCAAGTATCTTCAATATAGTGTAACGTAGTACACATAATCCATTCATACTAGTGTAACGTAGTACACATTAATAAGTGAAATTCATAGGATCACAAAGTCACACATGTAAACATGCAAAACACAGTGCAACAATACAACAAAAATGTACTTCCATGCTAAAAATGCTAAAACGCAGTAGGCTCCTCCCCCTCCCCCCCTTTAAAAGAGGGGTACGCCCACGTACCCTAGACTAGCATAACTTGTCTGTAAATAGTGAGAAATCTTCACCCTTATTTGAATCTTATGATTAGTTTAAAAGATAGCCTCCCGGCTGTAAGATTTTAGCTGGGTATGGCACATATTTTTTTGTTAAGATACGTGTAATACGTTGTGTATTTCCCTTGAGCTCAGTAGATAATTTTAACTGAGGGGACCACCCGCTTCCGTTGCGCGACTCTGATTAAGTAATGTTCAATTATTTGGAATAGTCTTAAATGCGCTTCATAGGTGGTTTATTGAAGTTTCTTTATGTTCACATGTAGGGTTGGTGAGTTGTGTTCATCGTTATTTTCATTTGATTGTCATTGTTGATCTTGTCTGGACTTCTGTCCATTTACGGGGTATTGCCCCTAAGAATCTATGCATTCTCTGACATGTTTTATTTTGCATTATCATGCTTTTATATTTGAATCCCGTATGTATGAGTGAAGGTGATTTACCATCTTGGTTGTTGCTGGTATTATTCCATGTCTTGTTTAGACTGTCGGATCGATGTGCCGAGTTATGCCACTACTCCCGATTATCTTGTCTCTAAGTAACTGTTAGTTGCAGCATAGTTGGTATTCCTCATTGTATATCTTATTACTGTACGACAACTTCCAATAATATTCTAAGGTTTGTTCATCCTGTGATGCTCAAGCACATGTCATGTATCTTCCATTATCCTTTTTGGGCAAATCTACTACGAGGTTCTTCCTCTACGTGGCATATACTGTAATACAGTTCACCTTCCATTTGATTTTTCGTCGTTGAGTTCTTTTCCTGTGTTCTTCCCGCTAGTTGCCTTCGCATATGGGGTATCTTCTTGATATATATTACTACTTACCTGTCCAATTTAGGATTATTCCTTGTCAAGTCCATAGGCTCTCGCACGTTTAGTTGAAGCATTCTTCCTTCTATGGGTCCTTACCCGATTGGTTTACTATTAAAATTCTCCATTGATAGTAGTAGCGTCCTGATAGTGGGGTTCATCATCTTTGTCGGTGTTGCTGATGCATTCAGTGGTTCAGTTGTTGTAGCTGTAAGGTTGCAGTATTCTTGTTGGTTTTAAATTTGTCTTCTATTCATCGCCTCCTGTAGTTGTAATCGTCGGCGTTCGGGTCTTGTATAATACTGGGGTATATTAAAGTTCCTCTCCTTGGTCTTCAACTCATCATCTTGTGATTCTGGTATTTTAGTTTACTATCACCATATTCGGTTTCCAATCTCAATATAGAGTATGAGCTACGGTCGAGCCGTGCATCTGGTTTATAGTATAGAATATTTCCTGTTATTATCGATTCACCAATTGTCGGTAGTACATACCCGATCTTTTATTGTCTGTTCATTAAGTATTCCACAGTAGGGTTCCCGTTAAGATTTCTAACAAGGTATAGATTTCCACCATTCAACATGTTCTTATGGTTTATGAATCAACTCATGTGAGTATTAGTATAATGTTTCTACTCTTTATATTCTACCATACTTATAGGAAGGTACCCACTAAATATATAATGGGTTTGAATTCAAAAAAAAAAACTTAAAGTCGATCCTTCTCTCTAGATGGCAGTAAGGCCATAACTTAGAGGGTAGCTTGTAAATCCAGTCATTATAGATAAATGTCTCTTGATCTCACATTTATTTTATTATCATGACTTATGGTATAACAACAACTAGTATTTCCTTCATAGTTGATTATTTTTCTGACAAACACGGAGTTGTTTAGCTATTTAAATCTCTTCAGGGTAACCTGGACAATTTAACTTTTAACTTATGTCCTCTGCATCTAATATGCTTTATTAGACAGATTTTTTATTAAGGACAAATATTTACTTATCACAGAGATATTGGTGTGAAATACCCCAAACCTTGATATGTGGTTTAAATATCAAATTATGGTATGTAAAGGCTAAAAAGTGCCTTAGTAACATCAGTGAACAATTTAAACCTAATAAATGCAATAAAGCATTAAGACACAGTTTGAGCAAAAACATGCTCTAAGCTATGAGTGAACTTGGTTAGGACCCAAAGAGCTACCAAGACTTGATAACATTTAATTATGATTTAATAAGGCTAAATAAGTCCTTAAGAAACTTTGGTGGACAGTTAAACCAAATAAAACATAAGAAATACCTTAAAGTCAATATGAGCAAAAATGTGCTCTAAGCTTGGGATGAATGTGTATAAGACCTAATGGTCATACCTATACCTTATCTATATGTTAATGAACATATTAAATCAATTACTAAAAAAAACCAAGCTTGAAAACAAGTTAAAACAAAATGTGCTTTAAGAAGTCTTAAAGCACGTTTTTGAAAAATTGTCTTGTAAATGAGTTTTGAATGGCTAAATGTCCATCATTACTCTTTAATTAACATGTGTACTATATAGTATCACATTTGGGTGGCCATATTAGTGGGAAATCAAAAATTTCACTTCTATGTGCCTTGTTATTGGTGAATAGTGATTTTTATAACTAGTTTGTAACATATAATGTTTAAGTAATTAAATTGGTCAACAAAGACTAGTATGCCCTCCTAGGCATAATGGTGGCCGGTTTTTAGTATGGTGAGTCACCACCATGTGAAATCAATTAAAGGAAGGAAGGAAAAGAAAGTAAAAAGAAGAAAGTTACTTTAGTACATAAATATCTTCTAAAAGTAGACTCCAAACTCCATTCTCTCATTTCCTTCACTTCCCACCGTCTTCTACCTTTCTTCTTTCTCCTTTCACGATTTGCTATGGCAACCTCTCTTCTCCATCTTCATTTCTTTGCCAAATCCAACTCCATGCTCCAAATCAAATTCTAAGACTATATTTGTCTTAGTTAGACCAAGCTCTACACTTCTATCTTTTCAAATCTTCAAGAACTCCATTTGGTGCCATGAAGATTCACCATTGAAGGAGCTTGAGCTCACCTTTTCACATATTCATGATCTCCTTTGCTTCAAGGTAAGGAAACTCAAAAAAATCCATGTTTCCTCCATGTTTTCATGTTGTCCGAAAATTACCTCACAATGGTGTATTTATCTTGCTTGTTTAGCTTCATTTGAATCTTCCAAGGGCTAGGAGGAGTCCTCTCTTGATACTTATTCAAGTTCTCTTCCAATTCCAAGGTAAACAATTACCTTAATGTGTTAAAACAATATGTGTAACTAGGGTTTACAATGAGATGAAGCATAAAGCTTGAATACTCATTATGTTGTTTGTATAATGTTTAGAAGTTGACAAACAACCAAATGCCCCACCGGTTTTTACAAGGAAACAAGAAAGAAGTTTGTGAGGAAAAAGAGGTAAACAAAACTATCTCAATGTAGTTTAAATGCCTTAGGAAAATGAGCTTGATTTGCTTACTAAAATACCTAAGGAGCCAATGGCAAATGAGCTAGTAAAATGCTCTCAAGGAGTTTATTAAAGGAATATGTATTGTTGGGTGTATTTGCAGGTCAAAGGCATTATTATGTGGGAAATTCAGTGTTTAAGGTTATGCAATTTAAGGGCCTAAGAGCCATGCATTTAAGGGCCTAAGTGCCAAGCAATTTAAGTTATGCACTATATTGTGATGTAGTGCAAAATGTGTGAAGTTTGTGTATAAAAATGTGTTTGATGGATTTTAGGTGTTTTGAATGAAATAAGGTAAAAACCTAAGGTTTGGATGTGAGTATATACAAGAGAAGCTATGGCCAAATTTGGGAAATGTGTAAGAAGTTCTAAGTGTTGTAAGTGAGTTTTGGTGAACTAGGAAGTGTTATAGGTGAATAAATGTTTACTTGAGAAGAAAACATGTGTTAAAGGTGATTTGGAGTGATGCAAGGATTTAGGTGTTGTCTTGGAAGTTCTAGGAATTCAATGGGTGTTTGTGAATGTATTAAAGTCTTGGAGGAGTTGTTAAGGTTTAGGTAAGGTTGGTGTTCAAGGAATAAGTGATGTTTAGGTATGATGTGAAAAAGGGGATTTAGTTAGTAAGAAAAGAAGTTGAGAGGTAATGATAAGGTGTAGAGGGAACACCTTGGTATTGTGGTCATTATAGGTGAAATGCCACCTAGAAATCATAAGGAGAAAACATTGTAAGTGTTAGGAATTTCGTGGAGATATAAGTAAAGGTTTAAGGAATTAGGAAAAATAGTTTGTGAGGTTTAAGAATATCTTAAGGGTGTGTTTGAAGTGCCAAATGATGTTAGAACACATTAAGAGGCCTTAGGAGAAGTTTGGTGAAGAATTGGCAAGTTTGGGTAAGTTTAGAAGGCGACCGACCCAGGGGCCGACCCAGTTTTTGGGTCGGTCGAGCCTCTGTTAGATGTTGGGAAAATGTTCGGTGATGGTCCGACCCAAAAGGGTGGGTCGGACATGGGTCGGTCGGTCAAGTTTCAAAGGAAGGAAAATGTTCGCACATGGACCGACCCAGAATGGTGGGTCGGACGTGGGTCGGACGGGCATGATTATAAGGAAGTAAAAAGGGTTCTGTAATGGACCGACCCAGCTGTGGGTCGGTCGGTGGGTCGGTCGGACCAAAAACATGGTTAAGGTATGAAATGGTATGTGATGATGGGATTGGTAGGTAATGATGTTATAAGGATGTTAAGGACATGTTAGGTGAGTTTTAGTGACAATTAAGTGGGTTAAAAGTTGTATTAAAATGTGAGAGTAAAACAAGTTAAAAATGTTAAGTTATGTAACTAAGTAAACGGGGAAAAATTAAGCATTGACATTAAATGATCAAGCAAACCCCGATGTTAATGAAAACACGTGTGATGTTAACAGTTGTTCGAGAGTGCTCGAGGAACATAAATGGACAGGATAAGTGGACTCCGGTGACAGGTTGGTTTTCTTGCAACCTGCGTCCTACCGGATTACACCGGCTTGTATGCCAATGTGTTTTTCTGTATGTTTGCCACGTTGTAAGACTAAACATGTAATGAGTTTACAGTAATTCATTTATGTGGCGTGTTCAACTCCGATACCATTTAACCTCGGCAGTGTTAACCTTAGTTAACTGAGTCTAGGATCACATGAGAGTTCGGTATTCGGAGTAAACGACCCGTACCATGGGACGTACTAACCACGGCTATGCGTGCGTTAATTGTGTGATATGTGTATGTGAATGTAGGGATCTCCCTTGTGTGTTTAACCCAGTTGTAATACTGATGTGTGTAAGTGTGGTAGACTCCATAGTGGGGTTCTAACTATTATGTAAGTAAGTATGTACTAACAGTAGTGAGGAATCCGGTTTGGCCGGTCGCGCGTTGTTTGGGAGAGGGTATCCTTCCTAGCCTTACCCTTCTCTTTGTTATGGTTGTTTCCCTCACGGGTTATGATCTCCCATTAGCTTACTCCAAAGCTTGGCTATTTGACTTATGATCGGTTTAGGGGGAACATGTGTTTGTGTGGTGTGTTCGGGCCTCCAAACCCGAACCGCCTTAACTTAAGTTACTCGTCCAACTATTAGGACGGTAATGAGTGTTGTTGTTATTGTATAACGAGCTTATCATGAGACTGGCAACATTCTCTAGGCTCACCAGTGTGTAAACAATGTTGGGTCGGTTCCTAAGCGAACCATTCCCGTTGTGTTATGTGTTTGTGTGATGCAATATCCATTGCGGTATATGTTGTGTCCGTGGAAACGTGCAAAGTGTTGTTAGGTGTTGTATGTAGTGTATGTTATATGTTGTATAATGTAGATTGTGTGGATCATGGATATGATTCCCAGTTTGTGATAAGAGGCGTTTAAGGATAACCCGATTTAAGGGTAAGTGTCGTCTATTAAGGAAGTAGCTCCGTTGGAGGAGAAACACTCTAGGGATGATGAATACCATGGGTGACTTGTAAGTAGGATGTATTATCCGATTGTTGAGCCCATTGAGGCGAGATGTTAAGTGTTGTGTGTTTATTGTCACATGCATGATTTAAATATAATCAACTGCATGCTAAGACGACAATTAGTTGTGCGTGGCCGGTAGCATGTGGGCTGCGGGATTACCATACCAGCAAAGGTGCTGAGCCCCTTGGGCCACCCCTTTCTCTTCTTTCCCTATTTCAGGTACGAAGTGCTGGAAGCCGTTCGAGAGTAGGACGGGTAGTCATTGTACATGGGTAAACTTTTAAGTGTATGTATACAGTAGGAGTAGTAAGACCGATATTGTTGTCGGCATCAGTTTATAATACTCGGTATAGTTGATAAGGTGTATGTTATTGTTGTTGTTAATGGAAAGGGATTCTAATGTATAGTTGCTCGGGAATTTAGCCCATCAGACCGGTACATTGTGTATGTATTAGCCTTGTTAGCCACGTGGGTGGCTAACGGCGTGTAACACCAACAAGTTAAGTATGTGATGAGGTTGTTCTTCCGCTGCAGTTTGTTGTAAGTATGTTAATGTTGGATGGGGTGTTACAAAAGTGGTATCAGAGCGAAGTATCGCTCTGATGACTGAATTACCGAGCTTAGGAAGTACCGAGTTAGGATTTAAGTACTTTGGGTTAGGGTTGAGTGATAGCGTGAGAGATACGCTAGTTAGGAACTACCAGTGGCTACTGGAAACCTACTATCCTTCCCACCCTCCACAATCCCTGTATAAACTTGGGGAAAACAACGCCAGGGAGATGGAAGTCCTCTCTTACTCGGGGATACCCGATCTGGCTGTTATTAAATACCCTTAGGGTACGGAGACCTGTCACACGGTAGATCCGAAAACTGGGAATCCCGGAGACGGTCTCCATCTGAATAATGTTAACCGCATTTCATAGCGATGAATGAAGGATCTTGTGTATTGGAGAATAGAATTTCCGGCAACTGGGTCGACATGCAGAGTAGTCGAGAATAACCAGCTTGCAACGCACCTACCGTGCAACAGGCAAGAAATGGATTAATAACACCGAGACAAGTGTCTACGGAACCACAGTTGATAAATAAAACACAACGGTATACCAGCCGACAAAGGAACTACAACGTAGTGCCCAAACAAGAGACAAGTCTCAGTAACCACGACAAGTGCGTGGAAGGGCTATTAAGAGAATACGACACGAAAAAAAGGGGGGTCTCCCAGAATGGGAAATCCCTAGTTAATGATTATTATGTGAATACAGTGAGAAGTCACCTAGACAAGTTATTATCAAGACAGTAAGATCAGTGAGGGCCAACAAGGCCACTGATGACAGTGCGGGTAAAAACAATACCACAACCGGTATGTGTTAAACGATAGCCAGTTAGCATGGCGCACTTGCCATAACAAGTGCTGCTATAACAGGGCTGTTCGGGAAATCTATAACCACTACAAGTACTTAGTAAAGTACCACGAAGTTAAGTGTGAACATTATAACCATGGAAGGGCTTAACAGCCTGACCTTTGTAATTGTAAGTACACCAGTCAGCAAGAAGCTAGACTTGGTTAAGGTAAGAAGATGTTGTGGAACCATGAAAATTTTTTTTTCTCTAAACCCAGATTTATTCAAACCCTTTTTTTCAAAACCAGATTTTCTTTCAAACCAACACTTCTTTCCAACCTTCTTTTAAACCAAACCAGTAAAAACCAAGAGCAGTTGATAAGATACAACAATGGATAAACCTTCCCTCGATTAAGTTCGGGAAGTAAGGAATGAATATTGTCAGGGACAATATAAGGGAGTTGACAACAGAATACTTCACTAGGCGTGTGACGGACACTACAAGTGTACCAATGTGTTGTGGGACGACGCACTCCGATAGGAGCATGTGGGCCTGCAGACCTAATTATAGGTTAGTTGGGTAAGTAGCAATGTATCAGTATGATACCCCATATATGTATACGAGTAGAGTCGAAACACGGGAAGTAGTCGACTCCGTCTACGGTGAGCAGTATAAATCAAACGAGAGCTAAGGATTACAAGGAATGGTGGAAGTTAAGGAACTCAGTTAAATTAACAAGACTAAAGGAATTAGTGAATTCCTTTCAAGGAAATGTTTAAGAGTTAGGAAGTGCGATAGGCACAAACTGTTATGTAAAGACACCACATATGTCTTAAGGATCCTTAGGAATAAACATCATAGCTGGAATGGTGACCCAGCCTGTACATGGCAAGCAGATGCCTAATGTGGACACATTAATGTGCAATGAACGGATAAATTCTCAGAATGAGTACCTACACTACCAGGAAATGTTAATCTTCACAGAAGAAGATAATAACCAGTAAACAACGCGAAAGGCGTAGCTAACGGAATGTACCAATAAGTGTGAGCCAAATGTAAAGGCCAAACTTAACAACACCCAGGAGCAATCCTTGAAGGGTGTTCGCATCAACAATTGTTGAACAAAATGACATGACAGAAACACAAGGGTTGAAACTAACACCCAGTTTAGACATGAGTTGTCAGGAGACGGACTGACAAACCTAAGGGGCATCCCATGAAAGGAAACGTGATGCAACGACTGTATATTGTACAGAGAAGTACATGTGTGTGGACAGCCTATAATGAGCCCAGCCTCAAGGCAAATAAGGCTTATAAGCCATAAGTAAGATATGTTATATAAATTCGATTGATGGTAGAAGTTTATGTTGTATAGTGAATAGAGTGGTAAACGAACAACTACATTAAGAGTGGGGATACCTCTCGATATTGTGACACCGCAGGAGCGGTAGTTATGTGAATCAAGTTCAAGAAATATGTTAAGGATGGACGATGTCATTAATGAAAGAGAGTAATTAGCTTAGTAGTACGTGTATAAGGTGAACACCGAGCTGAATAATGCCGGTTTGTGACTCGAATGATCGATGCTCAAGGAGCATTTAGTAGTCATCCAAAGGAGGGATGAACCAAAATGTGAAAAATGTAAGTTTATGTGTGGAAGTTGATGTGACAGTAAATACTATGTAAGTTAGTGTTATAGATAAGTGAGAGCACGGTGCGCAACAAGCGACCGTTGTATAAATGTTGTCAAACGATAATGTAACAGATAAAACCAGTTAAGAGTTAAACTCAGTGGAGATGCAAGATAAGTGATGTTAAACAACTGAGCAATAAGCCAGTGGTAGGTACTGTGTGATGAGGAACTCAGTGTGAATTCCATGGCGAATCGCATAAGGGATTTACTGTCAAGAGTTTACGCCTCGCATTCTGTATGACTGAGTGTTTTGGTATTGCACTTGCGCAGTAATGATCGAATGAGATAGCTAGGAATTGGAAACATGTTGATTGTGGACAAATAATGTTATAATGGCCGATGCATAGGAAATGCAAGGCCGCACCAATAAAAGTACTTGTACAAACCAAACGTGGAAATATGATTAACAGTAAGTGACTACAGTAGCACTAGCTGCCAAATATCGGTATGGAATATACCACAAAGGTTGTAAATAGCTGAGAGAGCACTACACACTAGGTAGTAGCTCAAACTCAACCGACAGTAAGTCGGAAGGGAAAAAGTCGATCATTGTGAAATACATAACTGTATACACAGTAAATGGTTATGGAAGTGGATAGAAAGTTTATAACTCACCGAATTCGCTAACGGTAAAAGATACCACGCGTAGGTTGAGAAACCATTGTCACCAAGATAAAGGTGATAATTGGGGATGTACAATACAGTAAGAATAACAAATGGAGCAATTAAGCTCTACAGTTTGAGTTTCGCAGCAGAAACTAGTGAGCCAGTGATTCAAGTGTTGAATGTACATGGTGAACATGAGTGAATGGCTAATTATTAATGCCTAAAAGCCTCACAGGCCAGGACCGAAACCGGTTATGAGTTACAACTCCAATGAGAATTCCTGGTTTAGGAACTAAACCGCCAATATGGTTGAAATCCTCTAATCAGAATCCATTGTGTAATAGACCGCGTGGAAGTTAAAACACTTCACGACGGCAGAACATTTAAGCCAATGTTTAGTGATTGATTACGTGGGCGTAATCCCTTTTAAGGGGGGTAGAGCGCAAAACCACTCAGTGTATATTACCGTACAAGTGTACGAAGTGTATGTGATTTATATTGTGCATAGCACAAAATTATATTATTGTTTTGATGATTGGTGTGTGTGTTACGTAAACATACACACTCATTCATGGTTTAATTGTGGTAATTGCGCACAGAAGATGCGAATACCATTGTGATAAGTGTGTGTGTTTGTTAACAGTTGTGTGTGATTGTACAAGTGTGGGGAGTAGATGAACTCCCGGGGGAACAAAAGCCCCGACAGTGTATAAATGTAAAACCAGGTGTGTATTTTGGATAAAATATATGTGTATATATATATATATAAGTGATGCATGAAAGGGCATGATACCGACATAGAACCTAGTGAGAATAAGATTCCCTAGGCAACAGGATTAAAAGTGAATGGAGGTAACCGATAGACGGAGTTCTATCCTTTGGAGATGTTGTGATCATGACTAGAATGATTCGAAAGATAGAAAATTGGAAATGAGTGACTTACTTGATGCTTGAAAATGAAGTGGGAGGTGGAACTTGATTTGCATGTGATCAAGGGAAGCCGAACACAAATTGGGGTGGAAGGATAGTTCAACACTGATGCTGATCACATCAGGGTTGGATGACTCTTGAAACTCCCTATAAGTGGTCACAAATAACCACGCTAATAAAAGAAGCAAAGAGCTTAAGTTGGACTTGGAGTGTGTTGTTTTCAAAAGGATTTTAAATTGGTATTTATAAAACGTTGATGGATACTTTACGTAATTAAAGTTCTCTTACTTAACCTTACAAAGAAATTTTAAATTTAAGTGATTGTTTTAAACTCCCAAAGGCACGGGGACGGAAGGTGTCCATCGCGACCGTGTTCTGCGGGATCACAGTGTATATCAAGGATATTTTTGATTGCTATACATGCTCTGACATGTTGTGTGGTATGTGTAATGAATGTTGTTTTGACTTGGATTTCTTAAAGTGTATACTATCAAGGCCTATGAGTCTAAATGTGTGGTGTTACATGGACCTATGTGTCTAAAGACTGTTATGTGGTGGGGACCTATGTGTCCAAATGTTGTTATGTTACCCAAGACCAGTGAGTCAAAGGGGTTGTTATGTATGTGTAAGTGTTGTTAATATACCCGGACCATAGAGTCCGAGGTTATCATTTGGATATGTTATGTTATGTGGATGTGAATGTGTTGCCCGGACCATCAAGTCCGAGGTTGTGATGTAAAGTGTGTTTGGTCAAGGAAGTTTATTTCCAAGTGATTCCTGTGTTCTAATCTAATGATGTGTGAAAAGTGTGAACTTCGAGGACGAAGTTCTTTTAAGGGGGGTAGATTGAAATACCCCAAACCTTGATATGTGGTTTAAATATCAAATTATGGTATGTAAAGGCTAAAAAGTGCCTTAGTAACATCAGTGAACAATTTAAACCATAATAAATGCAATAAAGCATTAAGACACAGTTTGAGCAAAAACATGCTCTAAGCTATGAGTGAACTTGGTTAGGACCCAAAGAGCCTACCAAGACTTGATAACATTTAATTATGATTTAATAAGGCTAAATAAGTCCTTAAGAAACTTTGGTGGACAGTTAAACCAAATAAAACATAAGAAAATACCTTAAAGTCAATATGAGCAAAAATGTGCTCTAAGCTTGGGATGAATGTGTATAAGACCTAATGGTCATACCTATACCTTATCTATGTTAATGAACATATTAAATCAATTACTAAAGAAAACCAAGCTTGAAAACAAGTTAAAAACAAAATGTGCTTTAAGAAGTCTTAAAGCACGTTTTTGAAAAATTGTCTTGTAAATGAGTTTTGAATGGCTAAATGTCCATCATTACTCTTTAATTAACATGTGTACTATATAGTATCACATTTGGGTGGCCATATTAGTGGGAAATCAAAAATTTCACTTCTATGTGCCTTGTTATTGGTGAATAGTGATTTTTATAACTAGTTTGTAACATATAATGTTATAAGTAATTAAATTGGTCAACAAAGACTAGTATGCCCTCCTAGGCATAATGGTGGCCGGTTTTAGTATGGTGAGTCACCACCATGTGAAATCAATTAAAGGAAGGAAGGAAAAGAAAGTAAAAAGAAGAAAGTTACTTTAGTACATAAATATCTTCTAAAAGTAGACTCCAAACTCCATTCTCTCATTTCCTTCACTTCCCACCGTCTTCTACCTTTCTTCTTTCTCTCTTTCACGATTTGCTATGGCAACCTCTCTTCTCCATCTTCATTTCTTTGCCAAATCCAACTCCATGCTCCAAATCAAATTCTAAGACTATATTTGTCTTAGTTAGACCAAGCTCTACACTTCTATCTTTTCAAATCTTCAAGAACTCCATTTTGGTGCCATGAAGATTCACCATTGAAGGAGCTTGAGCTCACCTTTTCACATATTCATGATCTCCTTTGCTTCAAGGTAAGGAAACTCAAAGAAAATCCATGTTTCCTCCATGTTTTCATGTTGTCCGAAAATTCACCTCACAATGGTGTATTTATCTTGCTTGTTTTAGCTTCATTTGAATCTTCCAAGGGCTAGGAGGAGTCCTCTCTTGATACTTATTCAAGTTCTCTTCCAATTCCAAGGTAAAACAATTACCTTAATGTGTTAAAACAATATGTGTAACTAGGGTTTACAATGAGATGAAGCATAAAGCTTGAATACTCATTATGTTGTTTGTATAATGTTTAGAAGTTGACAAACAACCAAATGCCCCACCGGTTTTACAAGGAAACAAGAAAGAAGTTTGTGGAGGAAAAAGAGGTAAACAAACTATCTCAATGTAGTTTAAATGCCTTAGGAAAATGAGCTTGATTTGCTTACTAAAATACCTAAGGAGCCAATGGCAAATGAGCTAGTAAAATGCTCTCAAGGAGTTTATTAAAGGAATATGTATTGTTGGGTGTATTTGCAGGTCAAAGGCATTATTATGTGGGAAATTCAGTGTTTAAGGTTATGCAATTTAAGGGCCTAAGAGCCATGCATTTAAGGGCCTAAGTGCCAAGCAATTTAAGTTATGCACTATATTGTGATGTAGTGCAAAATGTGTGAAGTTTGTGTAAAAATGTGTTTGATGGATTTTAGGTGTTTTGAATGAAATAAGGTAAAAACCTAAGTGTTTGGATGTGAGTATATACAAGAGAAGCTATGGCCAAATTTGGGAAATGTGTAAGAAGTTCTAAGTGTTGTAAGTGAGTTTTGGTGAACTAGGAAGTGTTATAGGTGAATAAATGTTTACTTGAGAAGAAAACATGTGTTAAAGGTGATTTGGAGTGATGCAAGGATTTAGGTGTTGTCTTGGAAGTTCTAGGAATTCAATGGGTGTTTTGTGAATGTATTAAAGTCTTGGAGGAGTTGTTTAAGGTTTAGGTAAGGTTGGTGTTCAAGGAATAAGTGATGTTTAGGTATGATGTGAAAAAGGGGATTTAGTTAGTAAGAAAAGAAGTTGAGAGGTAATGATAAGGTGTAGAGGGAACACCTTGGTATTGTGGTCATTATAGGTGAAATGCCACCTAGAAATCATAAGGAGAAAACATTGTAAGTGTTAGGAATTTCGTGGAGATATAAGTAAAGGTTTAAGGAATTAGGAAAAATAGTTTTGTGAGTGTTTAAGAATATCTTAAGGGTGTGTTTGAAGTGCCAAATGATGTTAGAACACATTAAGAGGCCTTAGGAGAAGTTTGGTGAAGAATTGGCAAGTTTGGGTAAGTTTAGAAGGCGACCGACCCAGGGGCCGACCCAGTTTTTGGGTCGGTCGAGCCTCTGTTAGATGTTGGGAAAATGTTCGGTGATGGTCCGACCCAAAAGGGTGGGTCGGACATGGGTCGGTCGGTCAAGTTTCAAAGGAAGGAAAATGTTCGCACATGGACCGACCCAATGGTGGGTCGGACGTGGGTCGGACGGGCATGATTATAAGGAAGTAAAAAGGGTTCTGTAATGGACCGACCCAGCTGTGGGTCGGTCGGTGGGTCGGTCGGACCAAAAACATGGTTTAAGGTTATGAAATGGTATGTGATGATGGGGATTGGTAGGTAATGATGTTATAAGGATGTTAAGGACATGTTAGGTGAGTTTTAGTGACAATTAAGTGGGTTAAAAAGTTGTATTAAAATGTGAGAGTAAAAACAGTTAAAAATGTTAAGTTATGTAACTAAGTAAACGGGGAAAAATTAAGCATTGACATTAAATGATCAAGCAAACCCCGATGTTAATGAAAACACGTGTGATGTTAACAGTTGTTCGAGAGTTGCTCGAGGAACATAAATGGACAGGATAAGTGGACTCCGGTGACAGGTATGGTTTCTTGCAACCTGCGTCCTACCGGATTACACCGGCTTGTATGCCAATGTGTTTTCTGTATGTTTGCCACGTGTGTAAGACTAAACATGTAATGAGTGAGTTTACAGTAATTCATTTATGTGGCGTGTTCAACTCCGATACCATTTAACCTCGGCAGTGTTAACCTTAGTTAACTGAGTCTAGGATCACATGAGAGTTCGGTATTCGGAGTAAACGACCCGTACCATGGGACGTACTAACCACGGCTATGCGTGCGTTAATTGTGTGATATGTGTATGTGAATGTAGGGATCTCCCTTGTGTGTTTAACCCAGTTGTAATACTGTATGTGTGTAAGTGTGGTAGACTCCATAGTGGGGTTCTAACTATTATGTAAAGTAAGTATGTACTAACAGTAGTGAGGAATCCGGTTTGGCCGGTCGCGCGTTGTTTGGGAGAGGGTATCCTTCCTAGCCTTACCCTTCTCTTTGTTATGGTTGTTTCCCTCACGGGTTATGATCTCCCATTAGCTTACTCCAAAGCTTGGCTATTCTGACTTATGATCGGTTTAGGGGGAACATGTGTTTGTGTGGTGTGTTCGGGCCTCCAAACCCGAACCGCCTTAACTTAAGTTACTCGTCCAACTATTAGGACGGTAATGAGTGTTGTTGTTATTGTATAACGAGCTTATCATGAGACTGGCAACATTCTCTAGGCTCACCAGTGTGTAAACAATGTTTGGGTCGGTTCCTAAGCGAACCATTCCCGTTGTGTTATGTGTTTGTTGTGCAATATCCATTGCGGTATTATGTTGTGTCCGTGGAAACGTGCAAAGTGTTGTTAGGTGTTGTATGTAGTGTATGTTATATGTTGTATAATGTAGATTGTGTGGATCATGGATATGATTCCCAGTTTGTGATAAGAGGCGTTTAAGGATAACCCGATTTAAGGGTATGTGTCGTCTATTAAGGAAGTAGCTCCGTTGGAGGAGAAACACTCTAGGGATGATGAATACCATGGGTGACTTGTTAAGTAGGATGTATTATCCGATTGTTGAGCCCATTGAGGCGAGATGTTAAGTGTTGTGTGTTTATTGTCACATGCATGATTTAAATATAATCAACTGCATGCTAAGACGACAATTAGTTGTGCGTGGCCCGGTAGCATGTGGGCTGCGGGATTACCATACCAGCAAAGGTGCTGAGCCCCTTGGGGCCACCCCTTTCTCTTCTTTCCCTATTTCAGGTACGAAGTGCTGGAAGCCGTTCGAGAGTAGGACGGGTAGTCATTGTACATGGGTAAACTTTTAAGTGTATGTATACAGTAGGAGTAGTAAGACCGATATTGTTGTCGGCATCAGTTTATAATACTCGGTATAGTTGATAAGGTGTATGTTATTGTTGTTGTTAATGGAAAGGGATTCTAATGTATAGTTGCTCGGGAATTTAGCCCATCAGACCGGTACATTGTGTATGTATTAGCCTTGTTAGCCACGTGGGTGGCTAACGGCGTGTAACACCAACAAGTTAAGTAATGTGATGAGGTTGTTCTTCCGCTGCAGTTTGTTGTAAGTATGTTAATGTTGGATGGGGTGTTACAAAAAGTGGTATCAGAGCGAAGTATCGCTCTGATGACTGAATTACCGAGCTTAGGAAGTACCGAGTTAGGATTTAAGTACTTTGGGTTAAGGGTTGAGTGATAGCGTGAGAGATACGCTAGTTAGGAACTACCAGTGGCTACTGGAAACCTACAATATCCTTCCCACCCTCCACAATCCCTGTATATAACTTGGGGAAACAACGCCAGGGAGATGGAAGTCCTCTCTTACTCGGGGATACCCGATCTGGCTGTTATTAAATACCCTTAGGGTACGGAGAACCTGTCACACGGTAGATCCCGAAAACTGGGAATCCCGGAGACGGTCTCCATCTGAATAATGTTAACCGCATTTCATAGCGATGAATGAAGGATCTTGTGTATTGGAGAATAGAATTTCCGGCAACCTGGGTCGACATGCAGAGCAGTCGAGAATAACCAGCTTGCAACGCACCTACCGTGCAACAGGCAAGAAATGGATTAATAACACCCGAGACAAGTGTCTACGGAACCACAGTTGATAAATAAAACACCAACGGTATACCAGCCGACAAAGGAACTACAACGTAGTGCCCAAACAAGAGACAAGTCTCAGTAACCACGACAAGTGCGTGGAACGGGCTATTAAGAGAATACGACACGAAAAAAAAAGGGGGGGGTCTCCCAGAATGGGAAATACCCTAGTTAATGATTATTATGTGAATACAGTGAGAAGTCACCTAGACAAGTTATTATCAAGACAGTAAGATCAGTGAGGGCCAACAAGGCCACTGATGACAGTGCGGGTAAAAACAATACCACAACCGGTATGTGTTAAACCGATAGCCAGTTAGCATGGCGCACTTGCCATAACAAGTGCTGCTATAACAGGGCTGTTCGGGAAATCTATAACCACTACAAGTACTTAGTAAAGTACCACGAAGTTAAGTGTGAACATTATAACCATGGAAGGGCTTAACAGCCTGACCTTTGTAATTGTAAGTACACCAGTCAGCAAGAAGCTAGACTTGGTTAAGGTAAGAAGATGTTGTGGAACCATGAAAATTTTTTTTTTCTCTAAACCCAGATTTATTCAAACCCTTTTCTTTTCAAAACCAGATTTTCTTTCAAACCAACACTTCTTTCCAACCTTCTTTTAAACCAAACCAGTAAAACCAAGAGCAGTTGATAAGATACAACAATGGATAAACCTTCCCTCGATTAAGTTCGGGAAGTAAGGAATGAATATTGTCACGGGACAATATAAGGGAGTTGACAACAGAATACTTCACCTAGGCGTGTGACGGACACAAGTGTACCAACTGTGTTGTGGGACGACCGCACTCCGATAGGAGCATGTGGGCCTGACAGACCTAATTATAGGTTAGTTGGGTAAGTAGCAATGTATCAGTATGATACCCCATATATGTATACGAGTAGAGTCCGAAACACGGGAAGTAGTCGACTCCGTCTACGGTCAGCAGTATAAATCAAACGAGAGCTAAGGATTACAAGGAATGGTGGAAGTTAAGGAACTCAGTTAAATTAACAAGACTAAAGGAATTAGTGAATTCCTTTCAAGGAAATGTTTAAGAGTTAGGAAGTGCGATAGGCACAAACTGTTATGTAAAGACACCACATATGTCTTAAGGATCCTTAGGAATAAACATCATAGCTGGAATGGTGACCCAGCCTGTACATGGCAAGCAGATGCCTAATGTGGACACATTAATGTGCAATGAACGGATAAATTCTCAGAATGAGTACCTACACTACCAGGAAATGTTAATCTTCACAGAAGAAGATAATAACCAGTAAACAACGCGAAAGGCGTAGCTAACGGAATGTACCAATAAGTGTGAGCCAAATGTAAAGGCATAACTTAACAACACCCAGGAGCAATCCTTGAAGGGTGTTCGCATCAACAATTGTTGAACAAAATGACATGACAGAAACACAAGGGTTGAAACTAACACCCAGTTTAGACATGAGTTGTCAGGAGACGGACTGACAAACCTAAGGGGCATCCCATGAAAGGAAACGTGATGCAACGACCTTGTAATATTGTACAGAGAAGTACATGTGTGTGGACAGCCTATAATGAGCCCAGCTCAAGGCAAATAAGGCTTATAAGCCATAAGTAAGATATGTTATATAAATTCGATTGATGGTAGAAGTTTATGTTGTATAAGTGAATAGAGTGGTAAACGAACCACTACATTAAGAGTGGGGATACCTCTCGATATTGTGACACCGCAGGAGCGGTAGTTATGTGAATCAAGTTCAAGAAATATGTTAAGGATGGACGATGTCATTAATGAAAGAGAGTAATTAGCTTAGTAGTACGTGTATAAGGTGAAACACCGAGCTGAATAATGCCGGTTTGTGACTCGAATGATCGATGCTCAAGGAGCATTTAGTAGTCATCCAAAGGAGGGATGAACCAAAATGTGAAAAATGTAAGTTTATGTGTGGAAGTTGATGTGACAGTAAATACTATGTAAGTTAGTGTTATACGATAAGTGAGAGCACGGTGCGCAACAAGCGACCGTTGTATAAATGTTGTCAAACGATAATGTAACAGATAAAACCAGTTAAGAGTTAAACTCAGTGGAGATGCAAGATAAGTGATGTTAAACAAACTGAGCAATAAGCCAGTGGTAGGTACTGTGTGATGAGGAACTCAGTGTGAATTCCATGGCGAATCGCATAAGGGATTTACTGTCAAGAGTTTACGCCTCTGCATTCTGTATGACTGAGTGTTTTGGTATTGCACTTGCGCAGTAATGATCGAATGAGATAGCTAGGAATTGGAAACATGTTGATTGTGGACAAATAATGTTATAATGGCCGATGCATAGGAAATGCAAGGCCGCACCAATAAAAGTACTTGTACAAAACCAAACGTGGAAATATGATTAACAGTAAGTGACTACAGTAGCACTAGCTGCCAAATATCGGTATGGAATATACCACAAAGGTTGTAAATAGCTGAGAGAGCACTACACACTAGGTAGTAGCTCAAACTCAACCGACAGTAAGTCGGAAGGGAAAAAGTCGATCATTGTGAAATACATAACTGTATACACAGTAAATGGTTATGGAAGTGGATAGAAAGTTTATAACTCACCGAATTCGCTAACGGTAAAAGATACCACGCGTAGGTTGAGAAACCATTGTCACCAAGATAAAGGTGATAATTGGGGATGTACAATACAGTAAGAATAACAAATGGAGCAATTAAGCTCTACAGTTTGAGTTTCGCAGCAGAAACTAGTGAGCCAGTGATTCAAGTGTTGAATGTACATGGTGAACATGAGTGAATGGCTAATTATTAATGCCTAAAAGCCTCACAGGCCAGGACCGAAACCGGTTATGAGTTACAACTCCAATGAGAATTCCTGGTTTAGGAACTAAACCGCCAATATGGTTGAAATCCTCTAATCAGAATCCATTGTGTAATAGACCGCGTGGAAGTTAAAACACTTCACGACGGCAGAACATTTAAGCCAATGTTTAGTGATTGATTACGTGGGCGTAATCCCTTTTAAGGGGGGTAGAGCGCAAAACCACTCAGTGTATATTACCGTACAAGTGTACGAAGTGTATGTGATTTATATTGTGCATAGCACAAAATTATATTATTGTTTTGATGATTGGTGTGTGTTACGTAAACATACACACTCATTCATGGTTTAATTGTGGTAATTGCGCACAGAAGATGCGAATACCATTGTGATAAGTGTGTGTGTTTGTTAACAGTTGTGTGTGATTGTACAAGTGTGGGGAGTAGATGAACTCCCGGGGGAACAAAAGCCCCGACAGTGTATAAATGTAAAACCAGGTGTTGTATTTTGGATAAAATATATGTGTATATATATATATATAAGTGATGCATGAAAGGGCATGATACCGACATAGAACCTAGTGAGAATAAGATTCCCTAGGCAACAGGATTAAAAGTGAATGGAGGTAACCGATAGACGGAGTTCTATCCTTTGGAGATGTTGTGATCATGACTAGAATGATTCGAAAGATAGAAAATTGGAAATGAGTGACTTACTTGATGCTTGAAAATGAAGTGGGAGGTGGAACTTGATTTGCATGTGATCAAGGGAAGCCGAACACAAATTGGGGTGGAAGGATAGTTCAACACTGATGCTGATCACATCAGGGTTGGATGACTCTTGAAACTCCCTATAAGTGGTCACAAATAACCACGCTAATAAAAGAAGCAAAGAGCTTAAGTTGGACTTGGAGTTGTGTGTGTTTTCAAAAGGATTTTAAATTGGTATTTATAAAACGTTGATGGATACTTTACGTAATTAAAGTTCTCTTACTTAACCTTACAAAGAAATTTTAAATTTAAGTGATTGTTTTAAACTCCCAAAGGCACGGGGACGGAAGGTGTCCATCGCGACCGTGTTCTGCGGGATCACAGTGTATATCAAGGATATTTTTGATTGCTATACATGCTCTGACATGTTGTGTGGTATGTGTAATGAATGTTGTTTTGACTTGGATTTCTTAAAGTGTATACTATCAAGGCCTATGAGTCTAAATGTGTGGTGTTACATGGACCTATGTGTCTAAAGACTGTTATGTGGTGGGGACCTATGTGTCCAAATGTTGTTATGTTACCCAAGACCAGTGAGTCAAAGGGGTTGTTATGTATGTGTAAGTGTTGTTAATATACCCGGACCATAGAGTCCGAGGTTATCATTTGGATATGTTATGTTATGTGTGGATGTGAATGTGTTGCCCGGACCATCAAGTCCGAGGTTGTGATGTAAAGTGTGTTTGGTCAAGGAAGTTTATTTCCAAGTGATTCCTGTGTTCTAATCTAATGATGTGTGAAAAGTGTGAACTTCGAGGACGAAGTTCTTTTAAGGGGGGTAGATTGAAATACCCCAAACCTTGATATGTGGTTTAAATATCAAATTATGGTATGTAAAGGCTAAAAAGTGCCTTAGTAACATCAGTGAACAATTTAAACCATAATAAATGCAATAAAGCATTAAGACACAGTTTGAGCAAAAACATGCTCTAAGCTATGAGTGAACTTGGTTAGGACCCAAAGAGCCTACCAAGACTTGATAACATTTAATTATGATTTAATAAGGCTAAATAAGTCCTTAAGAAACTTTGGTGGACAGTTAAACCAAATAAAACATAAGAAAATACCTTAAAGTCAATATGAGCAAAAATGTGCTCTAAGCTTGGGATGAATGTGTATAAGACCTAATGGTCATACCTATACCTTATCTATATGTTAATGAACATATTAAATCAATTACTAAAGAAAACCAAGCTTGAAAACAAGTTAAAACACAAAATGTGCTTTAAGAAGTCTTAAAGCACGTTTTTGAAAAATTGTCTTGTAAATGAGTTTTGAATGGCTAAATGTCCATCATTACTCTTTAATTAACATGTGTACTATATAGTATCACATTTGGGTGGCCATATTAGTGGGAAATCAAAAATTTCACTTCTATGTGCCTTGTTATTGGTGAATAGTGATTTTTATAACTAGTTTGTAACATATAATGTTATAAGTAATTAAATTGGTCAACAAAGACTAGTATGCCCTCCTAGGCATAATGGTGGCCGGTTTTTAGTATGGTGAGTCACCACCATGTGAAATCAATTAAAGGAAGGAAGGAAAAGAAAGTAAAAAGAAGAAAGTTACTTTAGTACATAAATATCTTCTAAAAGTAGACTCCAAACTCCATTCTCTCATTTCCTTCACTTCCCACCGTCTTCTACCTTTCTTCTTTCTCTCTTTCACGATTTGCTATGGCAACCTCTCTTCTCCATCTTCATTTCTTTGCCAAATCCAACTCCATGCTCCAAATCAAATTCTAAGACTATATTTGTCTTAGTTAGACCAAGCTCTACACTTCTATCTTTTCAAATCTTCAAGAACTCCATTTTGGTGCCATGAAGATTCACCATTGAAGGAGCTTGAGCTCACCTTTTCACATATTCATGATCTCCTTTGCTTCAAGGTAAGGAAACTCAAAGAAAATCCATGTTTCCTCCATGTTTTCATGTTGTCCGAAAATTCACCTCACAATGGTGTATTTATCTTGCTTGTTTTAGCTTCATTTGAATCTTCCAAGGGCTAGGAGGAGTCCTCTCTTGATACTTATTCAAGTTCTCTTCCAATTCCAAGGTAAAACAATTACCTTAATGTGTTAAAACAATATGTGTAACTAGGGTTTACAATGAGATGAAGCATAAAGCTTGAATACTCATTATGTTGTTTGTATAATGTTTAGAAGTTGACAAACAACCAAATGCCCCACCGGTTTTACAAGGAAACAAGAAAGAAGTTTGTGAGGAAAAAGAGGTAAACAAACTATCTCAATGTAGTTTAAATGCCTTAGGAAAATGAGCTTGATTTGCTTACTAAAATACCTAAGGAGCCAATGGCAAATGAGCTAGTAAAATGCTCTCAAGGAGTTTATTAAAGGAATATGTATTGTTGGGTGTATTTGCAGGTCAAAGGCATTATTATGTGGGAAATTCAGTGTTTAAGGTTATGCAATTTAAGGGCCTAAGAGCCATGCATTTAAGGGCCTAAGTGCCAAGCAATTTAAGTTATGCACTATATTGTGATGTAGTGCAAAATGTGTGAAGTTTGTGTATAAAAATGTGTTTGATGGATTTTAGGTGTTTTGAATGAAATAAGGTAAAAACCTAAGTGTTTGGATGTGAGTATATACAAGAGAAGCTATGGCCAAATTTGGGAAATGTGTAAGAAGTTCTAAGTGTTGTAAGTGAGTTTTGGTGAACTAGGAAGTGTTATAGGTGAATAAATGTTTACTTGAGAAGAAAACATGTGTTAAAGGTGATTTGGAGTGATGCAAGGATTTAGGTGTTGTCTTGGAAGTTCTAGGAATTCAATGGGTGTTTTGTGAATGTATTAAAGTCTTGGAGGAGTTGTTTAAGGTTTAGGTAAGGTTGGTGTTCAAGGAATAAGTGATGTTTAGGTATGATGTGAAAAAGGGGATTTAGTTAGTAAGAAAAGAAGTTGAGAGGTAATGATAAGGTGTAGAGGGAACACCTTGGTATTGTGGTCATTATAGGTGAAATGCCACCTAGAAATCATAAGGAGAAAACATTGTAAGTGTTAGGAATTTCGTGGAGATATAAGTAAAGGTTTAAGGAATTAGGAAAAATAGTTTTGTGAGTGTTTAAGAATATCTTAAGGGTGTGTTTGAAGTGCCAAATGATGTTAGAACACATTAAGAGGCCTTAGGAGAAGTTTGGTGAAGAATTGGCAAGTTTGGGTAAGTTTAGAAGGCGACCGACCCAGGGGCCGACCCAGTTTTTGGGTCGGTCGAGCCTCTGTTAGATGTTGGGAAAATGTTCGGTGATGGTCCGACCCAAAAGGGTGGGTCGGACATGGGTCGGTCGGTCAAGTTTCAAAGGAAGGAAAATGTTCGCACATGGACCGACCCAGAATGGTGGGTCGGACGTGGGTCGGACGGGCATGATTATAAGGAAGTAAAAAGGGTTCTGTAATGGACCGACCCAGCTGTGGGTCGGTCGGTGGGTCGGTCGGACCAAAAACATGGTTTAAGGTTATGAAATGGTATGTGATGATGGGGATTGGTAGGTAATGATGTTATAAGGATGTTAAGGACATGTTAGGTGAGTTTTAGTGACAATTAAGTGGGTTAAAAGTTGTATTAAAATGTGAGAGTAAAACAAGTTAAAAATGTTAAGTTATGTAACTAAGTAAACGGGGAAAAATTAAGCATTGACATTAAATGATCAAGCAAACCCCGATGTTAATGAAAACACGTGTGATGTTAACAGTTGTTCGAGAGTTGCTCGAGGAACATAAATGGACAGGATAAGTGGACTCCGGTGACAGGTATGGTTTTCTTGCAACCTGCGTCCTACCGGATTACACCGGCTTGTATGCCAATGTGTTTTTCTGTATGTTTGCCACGTTGTAAGACTAAACATGTAATGAGTTTACAGTAATTCATTTATGTGGCGTGTTCAACTCCGATACCATTTAACCTCGGCAGTGTTAACCTTAGTTAACTGAGTCTAGGATCACATGAGAGTTCGGTATTCGGAGTAAACGACCCGTACCATGGGACGTACTAACCACGGCTATGCGTGCGTTAATTGTGTGATATGTGTATGTGAATGTAGGGATCTCCCTTGTGTGTTTAACCCAGTTGTAATACTGTATGTGTGTAAGTGTGGTAGACTCCATAGTGGGGTTCTAACTATTATGTAAAGTAAGTATGTACTAACAGTAGTGAGGAATCCGGTTTGGCCGGTCGCGCGTTGTTTGGGAGAGGGTATCCTTCCTAGCCTTACCCTTCTCTTTGTTATGGTTGTTTCCCTCACGGGTTATGATCTCCCATTAGCTTACTCCAAAGCTTGGCTATTCTGACTTATGATCGGTTTAGGGGGAACATGTGTTTGTGTGGTGTGTTCGGGCCTCCAAACCCGAACCGCCTTAACTTAAGTTACTCGTCCAACTATTAGGACGGTAATGAGTGTTGTTGTTATTGTATAACGAGCTTATCATGAGACTGGCAACATTCTCTAGGCTCACCAGTGTGTAAACAATGTTTGGGTCGGTTCCTAAGCGAACCATTCCCGTTGTGTTATGTGTTTGTTGTGATGCAATATCCATTGCGGTATTATGTTGTGTCCGTGGAAACGTGCAAAGTGTTGTTAGGTGTTGTATGTAGGTATGTTATATGTTGTATAATGTAGATTGTGTGGATCATGGATATGATTCCCAGTTTGTGATAAGAGGCGTTTAAGGATAACCCGATTTAAGGGTATGTGTCGTCTATTAAGGAAGTAGCTCCGTTGGAGGAGAAACACTCTAGGGATGATGAATACCATGGGTGACTTGTTAAGTAGGATGTATTATCCGATTGTTGAGCCCATTGAGGCGAGATGTTAAGTGTTGTGTGTTATTGTCACATGCATGATTTAAATATAATCAACTGCATGCTAAGACGACAATTAGTTGTGCGTGGCCCGGTAGCATGTGGGCTGCGGGATTACCATACCAGCAAAGGTGCTGAGCCCCTTGGGGCCACCCCTTCTCTTCTTTCCCTATTTCAGGTACGAAGTGCTGGAAGCCGTTCGAGAGTAGGACGGGTAGTCATTGTACATGGGTAAACTTTTAAGTGTATGTATACAGTAGGAGTAGTAAGACCGATATTGTTGTCGGCATCAGTTTATAATACTCGGTATAGTTGATAAGGTGTATGTTATTGTTGTTGTTAATGGAAAGGGATTCTAATGTATAGTTGCTCGGGAATTTAGCCCATCAGACCGGTACATTGTGTATGTATTAGCCTTGTTAGCCACGTGGGTGGCTAACGGCGTGTAACACCAACAAGTTAAGTAATGTGATGAGGTTGTTCTTCCGCTGCAGTTTGTTGTAAGTATGTTAATGTTGGATGGGGTGTTACAGTCGAGCTACAGCAGTCAATTTTAGGTTAGTTTTTTATTACGAATTTGAAGTTTCGAATTTATGTTAAACTGAGCCTTAATTTGTTGTTTATGTGTAGTTTTTGCTTGATTTATGTTATGGTGTGTAGTAGATTGATTGGTTTGATTGGAAATTCTAAATGTGTGTAATTTTACAAAATAATGCATATGCCCGCAAAGTGTTCGATGAAATGGCTGAACCAATTTCAGTGATATTTTTGTGCTTTTCTACCATTTTTTGTGTGAATTGTTGCCAAGTAAGCGTCATTGGTGATTTGTCGTGTGAATTAACATCAAAAATGTTGACTTATAGTTACTTAATTTTATAATTTGATTTACAATAAGTTGTGATTATTGATTAAATATTGACAATGAATTAGATACTTCATAAGTTGGCGGTGTAGCTACACGCGACAATTCATCCTCACTTCTAACAAGTCGCCGGTTTAGCGACCTGAAACGAGTCCAAAAAGGGGGAAAACACGTGAGTTGAGGGTTTGTTTTTGTTGATAATTAATTGTGATTTTTTATATAACTACAACTATTATCCTCACTTATTATTAATATGGTTCATTACAATTATACCCTTTGACACCATTTGTCGCTGTACTCCGTCCTGTTACCTCCATCTGAGTTCCGTCTGCTCATCTTGTCGTTTCGATTCTGCTACTATTATCCTAGCCCAATTGAGGTGAGGGTAGTTTTTTGTTGATTAATTGTACGTATTTTTTTTATAACTAAAACTATTATTCTAATTATTATGGTTCACAGTTACTCCTTTTGACACGTTTGTCGCCGTCCTCCGCCTTGTTTCCTCCCTCCGAGTTTCGCCTACTCCACGTCCTTCCAAAAACAGGTTAGTTTTATTCTTCAACCTCGTTGAATTTCTGTTTATCATAATTGTTTGTAAAATTCGTTGATTTATATATAATAGTTAGTTGCAGAATTATATATACATATATATTTAATATATTATCCACTCGATTCTGCTACTATTATCCTAGCCCAGTTGAGGTGAGGGTAGTTTTTTGTTGATTAATTGTACGTATTTTTTTTATAACTACAACTATTATTCTAATTATTATGGTTCACAGTTACTCCTTTTGACACGTTTGTCGCCGTCCTCCGCCTTGTTTCCTCCCTCCGAGTTTCGCCTACTCCACGTCCTTCCAAAAACAGGTTAGTTTTATTCTTCAACCTCGTTGAATTTCTGTTTATCATAATTGTTTGTAAAATTCGTTGATTTATATATAATAGTTAGTTGCAGAATCATATATACGTATATTTAATATATTGTTGGTTATATATATATATATTATATATATATACATATAAGATAATCAAGTAGTATATATATCTATAATACATCTAAGATAATCAAGTAGTATACATATCTAAATATACAGACTCGCCATGCAAGAACCATATCATTATATATCATTTCCAAAGATTGTTTAGTTATTGTTGTTTTCATATTATTATTTTAAATATTATTTAATTCATTATACATTATCAATATATTTTGTAGTTATTTTTTAGCTGTACCTTTCATTTGTGTTTGTAGAATGGACCGTGAATGGATGTACGGTCAGCGAGGGAATTATTTGAATCAAAAGTGGATAATGAATTTTGCAAAGCATCTCTCGATCATCAGAAAAGGATGAACGAGACACACATTCTCTGTCCATGTGCACAATGGAACTTCGCAATAAGTTTCCTAACCTACATACAATCAGATTTCATCTATCAAGGCGTGAATTTATGCCGAACTATAAGATATGGTTTTTGCATGGGGAGTCA
>CM041783.1:21849778-22084088 GCA_023374045.1 Limonium bicolor | reverse complement strand
GTACGAAATTGTTTATATAGGTGGCCATGAAGAGCATGAGTGATTGGGATGGGAATTAGGAACTGTGGAGAGTTATTTTGTTTTACGTTCAGTTTTGTTTACATTGTTTTCTTGAGTTTAGACCGTAACTTAGATAATTGCAATGGTTGTAATTGGTGAGGTTGGTACCGGGTGTTTGGAACCCGATGGTCTGTTAACGCCTTTAGTATTTTATTTCCGCTGCAATTATGTTAAATAGAGGCGTTACAATGAATAACCTCTAAATAAATTAAGGCCGAAATACTATGGGTTATAATGTCAAGAAAATAATTTATAACATATAAGGTAAGATTATTACCTTAAGGTATTAATTTGTGTCACAAAAAATAAATTATGATACATATAAATATAGGCCGAAATATCAAAGGATAAAATGCTCTATTTTGAGTTTATAAACATTCTAAGTCATTAGCATGTTTTGGAAGTGTTTTATGGCTTATATACATTTATATATACATATTATAAAGTTTAAATCAAGTTTTGAAACCTTATGGTAAAACATAATTAAGGCGGAGAATTGAATGTGCAATTTGGTGATTTTTTGAAGTGTATAAGTATATTAGCTTATAATATAAATTTTGGGAGTATTAAAAATAGCTACAAGTATTTAAATGGCTAGTTTAATAAGTTATGTGGCTAAAATGTAAATTTTGTAAAGTTTGGTGTACAAATAACAATTGCTGAGATTTAAAGGGTTGATTTGGTATATTTATGTTATAATATAAGGTGGGAATTAATATTATGAATTTTAGTGAACTTAAACAAGTGATTTTATGGGTATATTACTAATGATTTTATGGGTATATTAAGGAAAATATAGGGTGTTGTAGACACCAAAAATTCTCACCCCATAAAGCAAAATCTAAAATAATGAATACAATAAGAGGGGTCGTCGCCTTTCTTTTTCAAAACGTATTAGCGTGTGTGCCGAAACGAAACCATCGTTTTATAGTCTTTTTCAAAGCATTTCATAAAACACGATTTTGCGAAAATGAATTTCCAACGACATTCCTGTTTCAAAGCCATCCCTTTTGTTTATTCACTTATTTCACATTCTTATTCTTATTTATATTCTATTTATTTATTTATTCGTTTATCCACTTTTTTCTTATATTTTATTTTATCCTGCCATTAACATTGGTGGTTTTATTATCATTTCAATTCACTTCAATTTATGTACTCTCATTTTCATCTTACAAACCCAATCCACACTTTGTTCTAGCTCAATTCTTAGATCCACTCTTTTTTCAGCCCATGGTTTCAAGAAGCCCACCCAAACCCTACAGTTCTTTTAATAAAAGCACGCATCCCCAAAACCCTAAGAGGAGGGGGGCTCATTCTCTTCGTTGCGACTGTAGTCGCCTCCCTGATGTTTTCGACACCTTCCAATTCGCTCCCTCCTCCAGCTTCAAAGGAACAAACCCAGAAACATACATGCTCTACCGTCATTCTCTTCATTCATGGCGAACAAGACGGCACCTGCTCTGTGCCTCTCACCCTCTTCATTCACGGAACATTTGCAACCCGACTGGCGAACGAGGAGCACATACGCTTTGTGCCTCCCTCTCATTCTCTTCAGCCTCGACAATTTAGCAAACAAGGAACAAGTGATGCTCAGCGCATCTCTTCGTTGAAATCAACCGCATTCTCCTTCCTCATCCATTTTCAAGCGCTTGGCACCACAACCGACATAGATGAGTCCCTCACGATTCTTCATTTCCCTCACCACTCTCCCTGGGAACGGACGTTGTTCACCATCTACCGCCTCCAACCTCACCCTCAAACTACGAGTCAAAACCCAGAAATCCCGTTTTCTCCTTCCATTGTTCATCCTGGACTCCAAGCTATCCCTCTCTGACTTTCCTCACAAAAAAAACTTACACCATCTGCAGCCATGGTCTCCGATCTGACCGATCGATCTTCCCCTAGTGGAAGGCGTTTGTGGTTTCCTTCAAAAAATTCCGACCCACTCATCACCTCACTCTAAATCCAACGCAACTTCATCATCTCTGCTCTTGCAATCGGTGGATTTGAATGCTTCTTCGAATCGAGCCTAGGATAAAACCGATTTCGGATTGTCTTATTCGAGACACTCAATCTTTCGATTTCTCCTCCTTGATTATGATTTTTCCATTTCTTGTATACTCATCTGATGTCTCCTCTGCTAGATTCGACATTGTTTTGCAGGTTTTGTTCCATTTCAGGACGTTGGGTTCGATTTTGACAGCCGAGCTCACCACTAAAACCTTCTAACTTCCTGCACTGTTCGAATGTCATCCGCATGCTAAACCAAAGTTGGAGGTGATTCCATCTGTTGTGCTGATGCTCGACTTTATTTCCTTAACTGATAAAAGTGGGTCTGTCGGTAAAATCATTATTGATTCAGTATTTCATTTGCCCCTTTTGATGTTCTCACCGAACTGTCAGTTGTTGTCGTAGTAGGTTGTACCGTTGCTAATATTTATATCGTTTGATATTCTGTCCAAGTTCAGCTCCCTGCTGATTGGTGTATCCACTCTTCTCATCATGGTCACGCCGTCGGGCCCTTCCAAGGTCTCATTCTGCCGTTCTTATAGATCTACAGTCCGGTATTAAGATGTACAATAACTGTAGCGTTCTACTATCTCGATCTCACCATGATGGCTTTCTGTGTAGCTTAACTGTGGTAGCACTTGCTATGGCAAGTGCGCTATGCAAGATGAGTTACCGGTGCTTTGCGTATCAGTAATGGTACTTCCTCTTAATATTCTATATCTTTGGTAGTCCTCGGGACTCCCTCGATGTTCTCTATCTTAGGATAACTGGCCATCCGGCAGTTTCCTGGTCGTTTTGACCGTACTGTCACTTATCCGGGCGTTCCTCTTCCTGAGGGGACCCCTTATTATTTTCTTATGTCTTAATCCTCGCTCTCGTTCCCACACATTTTGTCGTGGTTACTAAGTAACGTTCCTCCTTTAGGCACTACATCGTAGTCCTATTCCAGTATACAATTTGTATGAATTTTTTTTTCCGTCGTCTGCGCCATGTCAGCCAGGTGTGTAACCTTCTTCATTGTATGGGGTTTGGAGTTCCCGTTCTTAACTGGACTTTCCAGTAATCTTAATCCTCAAGATTTGTAAATCCCACTGTTATGCTCATTCGGACCACTGTCCGGTACTCACGTCGCTTAACTTTCCTTATCCATTGCACTCGTAGTGCTTTTCTTATCATTGGTATGGCGGGTTATTTCGACTGCGTAGCATGTCGACCCATGTTTCCGGTAATTACCGTTCCCTTATTGATAGAATTCCATAGGTAGCGCCTGTTTCTCTGTTGTGCTCCATTAAAAACCTCTAAGTTCTCCGTAACTGTTGTGCAACAAAATGTTTCTCGTATTGCTTACTGTTAACTAACTGCCAGATCGAGTTTTCCCGAGTAAGAGAAGGCTTTCTTCTCTCTGGCATTTGTTCCACATATTCGGGTTGGGGATGTGGAGGGCGGGTATAGGTACTATGGATATTCGGTAAATACCGGGAAGTCCTAACTAACGCACCTCTCACTCTATCACTCAACCCTTAACCCATAACTCAAACTCAACCTCAGTATTCACCTAAGTTCGGTATTTCTTGTCTTCAGAGCGTAACTACACTCTGATACCACATTTTGTAACACCCCATCTCGGTCCAATCGTGGTTATCACAAACTTGTCATCATATATATAAACTCTGTAGCGGATTTAAATACATTCCAGGACCTTGCCACGGTCTGACTACCGAATATACCGAACATTAGTACATACAAATCTTAACCAAATACATATCCTTCTTACCAACCCCTCACAACCTATACATTTTACTAACTCAAATTGCTACACGAGTGTACATGCACAACTCATAGGCCACACTTAACCCACAACGCTTGTACCCTATCTTACTCTCGCGACGGCCGCCTCTTGACATTCACCTGTATAGTAAAAACAGCCCCCAAAGGGGGTCAGCACGAATGCTGGTACGATCCTCTTATGGCCCCCAAGCTAACGTGGCTACGACGACTAATTGTCGATAGCATGGAGGTTGATTAGATGCACAACATAATAGAAAGTGTGATAAACAACAATCCAAATATGAACAATCAAAGTTCAAACATAATGAATGACTTAAATGCGTTCCCTTAATTAGAGAGTTGATTATTTAACTCCTTAAGTTATGTTTCCTATTAATCTTAGTCCATCCTTATCTTACCTCAATCTTAGTCTTAGAAACAACGATCCTTTAAAAAGGAATGGATGTAGCTTATCTTAGTCTTATAATACAAACCATCCTTTAAATAGGAATGGTTGCAACTTATCTCAAACCTTATCTTAATCTTATAATACAAACCATCCTTTAAAAAAGAAATGATTGTGTCTTACCTCAATGTTTATTTTTGTCGGGTCAAAAGCGACCCTAGCCAATGAGCTATTAACTCCATTGGTTGAATAAACAACTTATCTTACAATTTAGGATTTAGGTGATCCTACCGCACCATCTTAATGCCTCCTACCTTGGACTGTATGCCTAATGTAGCTGAGCCGGCAACCGACCCTAGGCAACAAGTCCGAAGACAAGTCCTTAAGCGGAAGTCGGATCTGCTTTAGATACCGACCCCCTTTTCCTTAGCATGCATGACCGGAGTCAGTCCCGGGTTCCTCACTCCCCCCTTAAGTCTTGTGTTTTCCATGATTTAAATTGTCCACCAATCTTTCTAAGGCATCTATTAGCCTTATTACATCATAACTTGATGTTTAATTAGCATACTTAGGTTTGGGGTATTTCATAAGTAGTACACATGTTGATTTTAGAGTAATGATGGACATTTAGCCATTCAAAACCCATTTACAAGACAATTTTTCAAAAATGTGCTTTAAGACTCCTTAAAGCACATTTTGTGTTTTAACTTATTTTCAAGCTTGGTTTTCTTTAGTAATTGATTTAATATGTTCATTAACATATAAATAAGGTCTTGGTAAGCTTATTAGGGCTTAACCAAACTTATCCCAAGCTTAGAGCACATTTTCGCCCATATTGGCTTTAAGGTATTTATTTGTGTTTTGTTTGGTTTAATTGTCTACCAAGGCTTCCTAAGGACTTATTTAGCCTTATTAAATCATAATTGAATGCTATAAAGTCTTGGTAGGCTCTTTGGGTCCTAACCAAGTTCACTCCAAGCTTAGAGCATGTTTTTGCTCAAACTGTGTCTTAGTGTTTTATTGTTTTTTACTATGGTTTACATTGTTCACTGATGTTTCTAAGGCACTTTTTAGCCTTTAAATACCATAGTTTAATGTTTAAACAATATATCAAGGTTTGTGGTATTTCACGTACTCAGATACTTTTGCTAATGGGCTTTATGGAATGTTTAGAAAATGCCAATTGTTCTTAAATGGATTTCTAAGGAAAACTGTTTGTGTGACTAACTCAGCTTGATGTGACTAACTGAGCCTTGAATGTGAAACTTACATGGTTATTGGTTCCTTCAATTGGGGTATTTCATTAGACATTAACTGCCTAGGGTTTACGCTTCTGCACTCTGTAGGACTGAGTGTTTTGGTATTGTGCTGGTGCAGTTAGTGTTCTAGTGGGAATATGGAAAAGGAAAATCTTGGTAATTCTTCCTTTGACTCTGGATATTGTTTCATCCATGAGCTGAATCTTTTGTTTGACGTGCGCACGTCTTCAATGGTAACAGTGAGGGGCTGTATATCCCCTGTCCCAAAAGGGACGTTGTAAACAGTGAGGGGCTGTATATCCCCTGTCCCAAAAGGGACGTAGTAAACAGTGAGGGGCTGTGTATCCCCTATCCTAAAAGGACGTACTTGGCGGTGGGGGCCATCTCTCCCAATTGGTTTTATTCCACTCTTGAGTTATTGGTTCTTGGATATCTATCTTTCCATTCCTAGTCCTTGTGACTACTTGGGTCTTTCTACTCCTAACTGGAATTGGTTCTAACTTGAGCATTGGATGTTCACTAACTCATGGTGTGGTTTTTGGATTGACTAACTTTACCTTTCTATTATTTATCTTTATCCTTAACTTGTTATCTTTGACTTGGTGATTTTAAAGTGCCTTGTTTCCCTGTTTTACTTTCAAGAGTTTGATTTCAAGTTACTGTTTATTTTGAAGAGTTATGTTTTAAATATTATTTTGGATAATTGTACCAGTTCCATTCCAGTGAACTGACTCACCCCTCTCGGGGTGGGCTGCTTGGTTTCATCTTGCAGGTACGAAATTGTTTATATAGGTGGCCATGAAGAGCATGAGTGATTGGGATGGGAATTAGGAACTGTGGAGAGTTATTTTGTTTTACGTTCAGTTTTGTTTACATTGTTTTCTTGAGTTTAGACCGTAACTTAGATAATTGCAATGGTTGTAATTGGTGAGGTTGGTACCGGGTGTTTGGAACCCGATGGTCTGTTAACGCCTTTAGTATTTTATTTCCGCTGCAATTATGTTAAATAGAGGCGTTACAATGAATAACCTCTAAATAAATTAAGGCCGAAATACTATGGGTTATAATGTTAAGAAAATAATTTATAACATATAAGGTAAGATTATTACCATAAGGTATTAATTTGTGTCACAAAAATTAAATTATGATACATATAAATATAGGCCGAAATATCTAAGGATAAAATGCTCTATTTTGAGTTTATAAACATTCTAAGTCATTAGCATGTTTTAGAAGTGTTTTATGGCTTATATACATTTATATACATATTATAAAGTTTAAATCAAGTTTTGAAACCTTATGGTAAAACATAATTAAGGCGGAGAATTGAATGTGCAATTTTTTATTTTTGAATTGTATAAGTATATTAGCTTATAATATAAATTTTGGCAGTATTAAAAATAGCTACAAGTATTTAAATGGCTAGTTTAATAAGTTATGTGGCTAAAATGTAAATTTTGTAAAGTTTGGTGTACAAATAACAATTGCTGAGAATTAAAGGGTTAATTTGGTATATTTATGTTATAATATAAGGTGGGAATTAATATTATGAATTTTAGTGAACTTAAACAAGTGATTTTATGGGTATATTACTAATGATTTTATGGGTATATTAAGGAAAATATAGGGTGCTGTAGACACCAAAATTCTCACCCCATAAAGCAAAATCTAAAATAATGAATACAATAAGAGGGGTCATCGCCTTTCTTTTTCAAAACGTATTAGCGTGTGTGCCGAAACGAATCATTGTTTTATAGTCTTTTTCAAAGCATTTCATAAAAACACGATTTTGCGAAAATGAATTTCCAACGACATTCCTGTTTCAAAGCCATCCCTTTTGTTTATTCACTTATTTCACATTCTTATTCTTATTTATATTCTATTTATTTATTTATTCGTTTATCCACTTTTTTCTTATATTTTATTTTATCCTGCCATTAACATTGGTGGTTTTATTATCATTTCAATTCACTTCAATTTATGTACTCTCATTTTCATCTTACAAACCCAATCCACACTTTGTTCTAGCTCAATTCCTTAGATCCACTCTTTTTTCAGCCCATGGTTTCAAGAAGCCCACCCAAACCCTACAGTTCTTTTAATAAAAGCACGCATCCCCAAAACCCTAAGAGGAGGGGGCTCATTCTCTTCGTTGCGACTGTAGTCGCCTCCCGGATGTTTTCGACACCTTCCAATTCGCTCCCTCCTCCAACTTCAAAGGAACAAACCCAGAAACATACATGCTCTACCGTCATCTCTTCATTCATGGCGAACAAGACGGCACCTGCTCTGTGCCTCTCACCCTCTTCATTCACGGAACATTTGCAACCCGACTGGCGAACGAGGAGCACATACGCTCTGTGCCTCCCTCTCATTCTCTTCAGCCTCGACAATTTAGCAAACAAGGAACAAGTGATGCTCAGCGCATCTCTTCGTTGAAATCAACCGCATTCTCCTTCCTCATCCATTTTCAAGCGCTTGGCACCACAACCGACATAGATGAGTCCCTCACGATTCTTCATTTCCCTCACCACTCTCCCTGGGAACGGACGTTGTTCACCATCTACCGCCTCCAACCTCACCCTCAAACTACGAGTCAAAACCCAGAAATCCCGTTTTCTCCTTCCATTGTTCATCCTGGACTCCAAGCTATCCCTCTCTGACTTTCCTCACAAAAAAAACTTACACCATCTGCAGCCATGGTCTCCGATCTGACCGATCGATCTTCCCCTAGTGGAAGGCGTTTGTGGTTTCCTTCAAAAAATTCCGACCCACTCATCACCTCACTCTAAATCCAACGCAACTTCATCATCTCTGCTCTTGCAATCGGTGGATTTGAATGCATCTTCGAATCGAGCCTAGGATAAAACCGATTTCGGATTGTCTTATTCGAGACACTCAATCTTTCGATTTCTCCTCCTTGATTATGATTTTTCCATTTCTTGTATAATCATCTGATGTCTCCTCTGCTAGATTCGACATTGTTTTGCAGGTTTTGTTCCATTTCAGGACGTTGGGTTCGATTTTGACAGCCGAGCTCACCACTAAAACCTTCTAACTTCCTGCACTGTTCGAATGTCATCCGCATGCTAAACCAAAGTTGGAGGTGATTCCATCTGTTGTGCTGATGCTCGACTTTATTTCCTTAACTGATAAAAGTGGGTCTGTCGGTAAAATCATTATTGATTCAGTATTTCATTTGCCCCTTTTGATGTTCTCACCGAACTGTCAGTTGTTGTCGTAGTAGGTTGTACCGTTGCTAATATTTATATCGTTTGATATTCTGTCCAAGTTCAGCTCCCTGCTGATTGGTGTATCCACTCTTCTCATCATGGTCACGCCGTCGGGCCCTTCCAAGGTCTCATTCTGCCGTTCTTATAGATCTACAGTCCGGTATTAAGATGTACAATAACTGTAGCGTTCTACTATCTCGATCTCACCATGATGGCTTTCTGTGTAGCTTAACTGTGGTAGCACTTGCTATGCTATGCAAGTGCGCTATGCAAGATGAGTTACCGGTGCTTTGCGTATCAGTAATGGTACTTCCTCTTAATATTCTATATCTTTGGTAGTCCTCGGGACTCCCTCGATGTTCTCTATCTTAGGATAACTGGCCATCCGGCAGTTTCCTGGTCGTTTTGACCGTACTGTCACTTATCCGGGCGTTCCTCTTCCTGAGGGGACCCCTTATTATTTTCTTATGTCTTAATCCTCGCTCTCGTTCCCACACATTTTGTCGTGGTTACTAAGTAACGTTCCTCCTTTAGGCACTACATCGTAGTCCTATTCCAGTATACAATTTGTATGAATTTTTTTTTTTCCGTCGTCTGCGCCATGTCAGCCAGGTGTGTAACCTTCTTCATTGTATGGGGTTTGGAGTTCCCGTTCTTAACTGGACTTTCCAGTAATCTTAATCCTCAAGATTTGTAAATCCCACTGTTATGCTCATTCGGACCACTGTCCGGTACTCACGTCGCTTAACTTTCCTTATCCATTGCACTCGTAGTGCTTTTCTTATCATTGGTATGGCGGGTTATTTCGACTGCGTAGCATGTCGACCCATGTTTCCGGTAATTACCGTTCCCTTATTGATAGAATTCCATAGGTAGCGCCTGTTTCTCTGTTGTGCTCCATTAAAAACCTCTAAGTTCTCCGTAACTGTTGTGCAACAAAATGTTTCTCGTATTGCTTACTGTTAACTAACTGCCAGATCGAGTTTTCCCGAGTAAGAGAAGGCTTTCTTCTCTCTGGCATTTGTTCCACATATTCAGGGTTGGGGATGTGGAGGGCGGGTATAGGTACTATGGATATTCGGTAAATACCGGGAAGTCCTAACTAACGCACCTCTCACTCTATCACTCAACCCTTAACCCATAACTCAAACTCAACCTCAGTATTCACCTAAGTTCGGTATTTCTTGTCTTCAGAGCGTAACTACACTCTGATACCACATTTTGTAACACCCCATCTCGGTCCAATCGTGGTTATCACAAACTTGTCATCATATATATAAACTCTGTAGCGGATTTAAATACATTCCAGGACCTTGCCACGGTCTGACTACCGAATATACCGAACATTAGTACATACAAATCTTAACCAAATACATATCCTTCTTACCAACCCCTCACAACCTATACATTTTACTAACTCAAATTGCTACACGAGTGTACATGCACAACTCATAGGCCACACTTAACCCACAACGCTTGTACCCTATCTTACTCTCGCGACGGCCGCCTCTTGACATTCACCTGTATAGTAAAAACAGCCCCCAAAGGGGGTCAGCACGAATGCTGGTACGATCCTCTTATGGCCCCCAAGCTAACGTGGCTACGACGACTAATTGTCGATAGCATGGAGGTTGATTAGATGCACAACATAATAGAAAGTGTGATAAACAACAATCCAAATATGAACAATCAAAGTTCAAACATAATGAATGACTTAAATGCGTTCCCTTAATTAGAGAGTTGATTATTTAACTCCTTAAGTTATGTTTCCTATTAATCTTAGTCCATCCTTATCTTACCTCAATCTTAGTCTTAGAAACAACGATCCTTTAAAAAGGAATGGATGTAGCTTATCTTAGTCTTATAATACAAACCATCCTTTAAATAGGAATGGTTGCAACTTATCTCAAACCTTATCTTAATCTTATAATACAAACCATCCTTTAAAAAAGAAATGATTGTGTCTTACCTCAATGTTTATTTTGTCGGGTCAAAAGCGACCCTAGCCAATGAGCTATTAACTCCATTGGTTGAATAAACAACTTATCTTACAATTTAGGATTTAGGTGATCCTACCGCACCATCTTAATGCCTCCTACCTTGGACTGTATGCCTAATGTAGCTGAGCCGGCAACCGACCCTAGGCAACAAGTCCGAAGACAAGTCCTTAAGCGGAAGTCGGATCTGCTTTAGATACCGACCCCCTTTTCCTTAGCATGCATGACCGGAGTCAGTCCCGGGTTCCTCACTCCCCCCTTAAGTCTTGTGTTTTCCATGATTTAAATTGTCCACCAATCTTTCTAAGGCATCTATTAGCCTTATTACATCATAACTTGATGTTTAATTAGCATACTTAGGTTTGGGGTATTTCATAAGTAGTACACATGTTGATTTTAGAGTAATGATGGACATTTAGCCATTCAAAACCCATTTACAAGACAATTTTTCAAAAATGTGCTTTAAGACTCCTTAAAGCACATTTTGTGTTTTAACTTATTTTCAAGCTTGGTTTTCTTTAGTAATTGATTTAATATGTTCATTAACATATAAATAAGGTCTTGGTAAGCTTATTAGGGCTTAACCAAACTTCCCAAGCTTAGAGCACATTTTCGCCCATATTGGCTTTAAGGTATTTATTTGTGTTTTGTTTGGTTTAATTGTCTACCAAGGCTTCCTAAGGACTTATTTAGCCTTATTAAATCATAATTGAATGCTATAAAGTCTTGGTAGGCTCTTTGGGTCCTAACCAAGTTCACTCACAAGCTTAGAGCATGTTTTTGCTCAAACTGTGTCTTAGTGTTTTATTGTTTTTTACTATGGTTTACATTGTTCACTGATGTTTCTAAGGCACTTTTTAGCCTTTAAATACCATAGTTTAATGTTTAAACAATATATCAAGGTTTGTGGTATTTCACGTACTCAGATACTTTTGCTAATGGGCTTTATGGAATGTTTAGAAAATGCCAATTGTTCTTAAATGGATTTCTAAGGAAAACTGTTTGTGTGACTAACTCAGCTTGATTGACTAACTGAGCCTTGAATGTGAAACTTACATGGTTATTGGTTCCTTCAATTGGGGTATTTCATTAGACATTAACTGCCTAGGGTTTACGCTTCTGCACTCTGTAGGACTGAGTGTTTTGGTATTGTGCTGGTGCAGTTAGTGTTCTAGTGGGAATATGGAAAAGGAAAATCTTGGTAATTCTTCCTTTGACTCTGGATATTGTTTCATCCATGAGCTGAATCTTTTGTTGTGACGTGCGCACGTCTTCAATGGTAACAGTGAGGGGCTGTATATCCCCTGTCCCAAAAGGGACGTTGTAAACAGTGAGGGGCTGTATATCCCCTGTCCCAAAAGGGACGTAGTAAACAGTGAGGGGCTGTGTATCCCCTATCCTAAAAGGACGTACTTGGCGGTGGGGGCCATCTCTCCCAATTGGTTTTATTCCACTCTTGAGTTATTGGTTCTTGGATATCTATCTTTCCATTCCTAGTCCTTGTGACTACTTGGGTCTTTCTACTCCTAACTGGAATTGGTTCTAACTTGAGCATTGGATGTTCACTAACTCATGGTGTGGTTTTTGGATTGACTAACTTTACCTTTCTATTATTTATCTTTATCCTTAACTTGTTATCTTTGACTTGGTGATTTTAAAGTGCCTTGTTTCCCTGTTTTACTTTCAAGAGTTTGATTTCAAGTTACTGTTTATTTTGAAGAGTTATGTTTTAAATATTATTTTGGATAATTGTACCAGTTCCATTCCAGTGAACTGACTCACCCCTCTCGGGGTGGGCTGCTTGGTTTCATCTTGCATGTTTTTTTATTTGGGGTGATTTTTGGTATTTTTTGGTTTTATTTTTGTTTTTTTTTTTTTTTTTTTTTTGTGTGTTTTTTTTTTTTTTTGGTTTTTTTTTTTTTTTTTTTTTTTTTCTTTTTTTTGTGTTTTTACGACATTTGTTTATATAGGTGGCCATGAAGAGCATAGTGATTGGGATGGGAATTAGGAACTGTGGAGAGTTATTTGTTTTACGTTCAGTTTTGTTTACATTGTTTTCTTGAGTTTAGACCGTAACTTAGATAATTGCAATGGTTGTAATTGGTGAGGTTGGTACCGGGTGTTTGGAACCCGATGGTCTGTTAACGCCTTTAGTATTTTATTTCCGCTGCAATTATGTTAAATAGAGGCGTTACAATGAATAACCTCTAAATAAATTAAGGCCGAAATACTATGGGTTATAATGTTAAGAAAATTTTATAACATATAAGGTAAGATTATTACCATAAGGTATTAATTTGTGTCACAAAAATTAAATTATGATACATATAAATATAGGCCGAAATATCTAAGGATAAAATGCTCTATTTTGAGTTTATAAACATTCTAAGTCATTAGCATGTTTTAGAAGTGTTTTATGGCTTATACATTTATATATACATATTATAAAGTTTAAATCAAGTTTTGAAACCTTATGGTAAAACATAATTAAGGCGGAGAATTGAATGTGCAATTTTTTATTTTTTGAATTGTATAAGTATATTAGCTTATAATATAAATTTTGGGAGTATTAAAAATAGCTACAAGTATTTAAATGGCTAGTTTAATAAGTTATGTGGCTAAAATGTAAATTTTGTAAAGTTTGGTGTACAAATAACAATTGCTGAGAATTAAAGGGTTAATTTGGTATATTTATGTTATAATATAAGGTGGGAATTAATATTATGAATTTTAGTGAACTTAAACAAGTGATTTTATGGGTATATTACTAATGATTTTATGGGTATATTAAGGAAAATATAGGGTGCTGTAGACACCAAAAATTCTCACCCCATAAAGCAAAATCTAAAATAATGAATACAATAAGAGGGGTCGTCGCCTTTCTTTTTCAAAACGTATTAGCGTGTGTGCCGAAACGAAACCATCGTTTTATAGTCTTTTTCAAAGCATTTCATAAAAACACGATTTTGCGAAAATGAATTTCCAACGACATTCCTGTTTCAAAGCCATCCCTTTTGTTTATTCACTTATTTCACATTCTTATTCTTATTTATATTCTATTTATTTATTTATTCGTTTATCCACTTTTTCTTATATTTTATTTTATCCTGCCATTAACATTGGTGGTTTTATTATCATTTCAATTCACTTCAATTTATGTACTCTCATTTTCATCTTACAAACCCAATCCACACTTTGTTCTAGCTCAATTCCTTAGATCCACTCTTTTTTCAGCCCATGGTTTCAAGAAGCCCACCCAAACCCTACAGTTCTTTTAATAAAAGCACGCATCCCCAAAACCCTAAGAGGAGGGGGGCTCATTCTCTTCGTTGCGACTGTAGTCGCCTCCCGGATGTTTTCGACACCTTCCAATTCGCTCCCTCCTCCAACTTCAAAGGAACAAACCCAGAAACATACATGCTCTACCGTCATTCTCTTCATTCATGGCGAACAAGACGGCACCTGCTCTGTGCCTCTCACCCTCTTCATTCACGGAACATTTGCAACCCGACTGGCGAACGAGGAGCACATACGCTCTGTGCCTCCCTCTCATTCTCTTCAGCCTCGACAATTTAGCAAACAAGGAACAAGTGATGCTCAGCGCATCTCTTCGTTGAAATCAACCGCATTCTCCTTCCTCATCCATTTTCAAGCGCTTGGCACCACAACCGACATAGATGAGTCCCTCACGATTCTTCATTCCCCTCACCACTCTCCCTGGGAATGGACGTTGTTCACCATCTACCGCCTCCAACCTCACCCTCAAACTACGAGTCAAAACCCAGAAATCCCGTTTTCTCCTTCCATTGTTCATCCTAGACTCGAAGCTATCCCTCTCTGACTTTCCTCACAAAAAAAACTTACACCATCTGCAGCCATGGTCTCCGATCTGACCGATCGATCTTCCCCTAGTGGAAGGCGTTTGTGGTTTCCTTCAAAAAATTCCGACCCACTCATCACCTCACTCTAAATCCAACGCAACTTCATCATCTCTGCTCTTGCAATCGGTGGATTTGAAAGCTTCTTCGAATCGAGCCTAGGATAAAACCGATTTCGGATTGTCTTATTTGAGACACTCAATCTTTCGATTTCTCCTCCTTGATTATGATTTTTCCATTTCTTGTATACTCATCTGATGTCTCCTCTGCTAGATTCGACATTGTTTTGCAGGTTTTGCTCCATTTCAGGATGTTGGGTTCGATTTTGACAGCCGAGCTCACCACTAAAACCTTCTAACTTCCTGCACTGTTCGAATGTCATCCGCATGCTAAACCAAAGTTGGAGGTGATTCCATCTGTTGTGCTGATGCTCGACTTTATTTCCTTAACTGATAAAAGTGGGTCTGTCGGTAAAATCATTATTGATTCAGTATTTCATTTGCCCCTTTTGTGTCGTTAGCCTATTTCGGTTTCTCCTCCTTACCTTTTGGATTCATCTTTGACCGAGGCATACATATAATTGACTGGACACTCACTCCATGTGCATTGTGTTCGCTTCTGGTTTTGTATATTGGTCGAGGTACATATAAAAAACTGATAAGGTACAGGTTGGATTTACTTGACTTGGTGATGGTCTTGCACTCTGGCGATAAATCCTACTGATGGTTTTCGGGCCTGGATGCACTCCTCTGGTTCAGAAATGCTATCTGTCAACCACTCTGATTTTATCCTGATCAATGTCATTGCCCCTTGCATATTGAATGTAGTTTGGAATTCATTTGACTCCCGCACACTCGTTATCGTTCTTGTATCGACTGCCCTTACTTTGTGACTCGTTTGAGGTTCGTATGTGATGAATTGGACACGAATTGATGTCTGGGACTGCTCGGAAAGACTCTAGGCTTTGTGTGTAGCTGAGCTGGCAGCATACCTTTAGACTTCATGGTTGCTTATGGGTTTGGAAGCTTTGTGGGTCAGTTATTCTTGGTTACTACCTGATAAACTGCTTAAGAATCTTCTTCACGAATTGCCATTTGCGCATTGGCTCCTGATCTTGATTTGAGTCCTCAATTTGGTTTATCCCCCCCTTACGCATGGATGATGGTCTGGAGATTGTCATGCTTCTGCTATGCGCATTCATTTGTTTTTTGGAAGTTGTCTCACTTTTACCATCATTACTTGGTGCCTTGCGCATTTCATGCTGTTATCTTGACCTTTTCCGTGCTTATCATCCTTTGGTTTCATGTTTGGCTGAGGACATATGTTTGCGTGATGTGGGCTAAATTTGACCGATGCTGCACTTGCTAGACTTGGAGGTTGCATTGGAATCATACGAGTTATCTTGCTGATGCGCTTCGGGCTTGACACCCCTCCAATGGGTTTGGAAAATTCATTCTTATCTTTTCTATGACCACAATTCGATTATCTTTGACAATTAATGTCCCCTTTGCGCATAGATATGGTTTGGAAATTTATTTGATAACTAGCATGATGTTGTCCCTTTGCGCTTAGATAAGAACATAGAATCGAGTGATAGTTGCCCTATACTGTAATTGTACATAAATCACTCATTGGTTGGATGCTCCTTATTAATTTTTCATCTTAGAGGGAAATGATATAATCCCTTCTAGGTATGATCCCGCAGGACTCACAACCCCACCCCTTTGATACTACACTTTGGTTTGAGTCATAATCTAAGATGACAGATTAATTTGAGTAGCAACCCCAATGCTTGATTTATCTTACAATCCTTAGCATTTGTTGGCAGCTTGAAACTCTTTTCTATGTTCTCGGCTGGGGTGTGGGAGATGATTAGATTGCCCCCTTTCCTCCCATTGAGAGGGGCCGTATGATCCCATTGCACACATCCTAGCCCTCTTCTGTTCTTTGACTAACGCATTTTGCCTCTTTTGGTTGTGTTTTTGACATGTATATAATGCTCGTGAAACGGGAAACTAATCTAAGACTAAGGAACGGGATCTTGGCTTGGACTACCGGGTCTCCGCTTCAAACACATGTAACGGTTGGTGCACTTCTCGCTGATCCTATCAGCTCAAGTGAGGCGGCGTCGATGCGACCCCCCATAGCAGCTCTATTTAAGATTTTTTTTTATCTATGTTTGTATTAATCTGTAATTTGTTTATTGTTCTTACTTTCGATGGTAGTCTTAGGATTTATTCATTTCTGTAATTTAATTCATTCTCTACATGTGAACAATTTTAGAATGTTATCTCTAGCTGGTTTTGTATTATGTTGTCCTAGCGCTTATCTTACCCCTTTCTACATATTGATTAGAGTTCGAAATTAATTTGAAATCTCGTAGGATTTTCGCTAGTATTCAATCACCAAATTTTTGTACATAATGTTTACACTTCATTTTGCTTCTCCAATGTTTGTACCCTATGTGAGATATTTGCTTTGTTATTTTGTGATTTATACCCCTTGCTTGTTGCTTATTAATGTCATAAGCTTTAGTTACTATGTCTTTAGGACCAAGCCTTAGGATAGAGGGTGAACCCTAAGATTTAGGTGAGCCATGGTCCCACCTAATAAACTGGGTAATCCCTAGACCCAAACCACATCTTATTATAATAACATGTATTAATAAAAGCACTTTCTCAAAATTCATCCCAATTTGATTCATCATTTCTCCGCAAATTTTCCAAAGCTCAAAACAACTCAAATATGGCCCAATTTCTGACCCAATTCCAAGAAGGCCTAATTTTCCCAATCTCAAATAAGGCCAATTTGGCCCAAAACCAGATACTTTTCATGAATTGCTCGAAATCAAACCTCTCCACACCCCAATATCAAATACTCTTTCTACACTCGTCAAACACACCCAACCCCCAAGACATTTGAGATACTTCCAAAAGTTTCAAGACCAAACACAAACTTCACCTAAACTCCAATTGTCTCATAGATTCAAATCATCTTCCAACCTCAATTTCCAAGGCCCAATTTGGCCCCTTTCCAAGACTATTCGGCCCATTCTCCAAGGCCCAAACCGGCCCACTTTACACAGGCCCGATCCGGCCCATTCTCAAAGGCCCGATCCAAGGCTCGATCCAAGGCCCAATCCAAGGCCCATTTCAAAGCCTAGTTCAAGGCCCGGTTCAAAACCCAATTCGAGGCCCATTTCAAGGCCCACTTTGACCAACCTTTCAAGGCCCACTACGGTCCATTTTTCAAGGCCCACTTCGGCCTAATTATCAAGGCCTACTTTCGGCCCAATTTTTAAGACCCACTTCGGTCCATTATTCAAGGCCCAATTTAGCCCACTTTCAAGGTCTATTCCGGCCTAACGTTCCAAGGCCCTAACCTGGCCCATCAGTTCAAATTTGGCACGCGATCAATCCAAATACCGATCCAATCCCATCTGAAATTCAAATCTAAATCCAAAATCAATTCAGTTCAGCCTAAATTCAACCCGACTTGTAAATTCCAATTCGATTCAAAAACTACATTCACTCATTCATTCATTCAAAAGTTTAATTCAATTCATTCTCATTCAAATAAATTCATTTCCAAATTCAATTTCATTGCAATTCCAAATAAAAATTCATTCAATTCCAATTCAACTTCAATTTCAATTCAATTCCATTTCCACCCACATTCGAATGTCTCACAGACCCGAGCGTCTCACAGACTTTATTATTCTAATGATTCGAATATCTCACAGACCAAAGCATCTCACAGACCCGAGTGTCTCACAGATCCAAGCGTCTCATAGATTTTGACATCTTAAGGTTTCAAACGTCTCATAGACCCGAGCGTCTCACAGACTATAACATTCCACACATCGAACATCAAAATTCCAAAATCCTGAAACCGTGAACTACGTAAGGTTGATCTCAACATGGAGTTGAGTACGTAGGCAGCCCATCTAGGGTGCGACCCTATTCCAATCAAAAAACCCTTTTCCCACTCTAAGGTGGTACTCATATCTCTCAAAACACTCAAACCTTCTTCGACTCCTACAAACTTCAAACCATCAGACTCTATATCTTGTTTATTCACTCAACCCCCGGTTTTCCCAAACCTTTATTCTAGACTCATTGGAATACGTCAGTTTTTCTTCTCGGCGCTGGCTTGGCAGAAAAGCTCGCCTCACCCACTCGTTTTCTTTCCTCCTTTTCTAATCCTATCCTTGGCTTCTAAATGAATCTCTTTAATAAGGTTTTGAAAGAGGGCAATCCTGACAATTGGAGACCGAGGTTTCCTCGGGCACCAATCCGAAGTCGTGGTCGTTGCCACTTCCGAGGGGTGTAACCCAGTGCGAACCCACATGGAATCTCTGCAAATGACCGGATAAGTCCTATCCATAGGCAACAAATTCAGAGTCAACCAATGGTTCTTAGAACCCTTCATCCCTTCCTTCCTAGTATCTTAGGTCAAACTAGGTGGCGACTCTAGTCAATTTCCGCCCTTAGGGCATAAGTCCGCGTGGAGCCCATCGAGAGCGGGTGTAGTGCACACTTGCACTCCCCTTTATGCTTTCTGGGAAAGACGGACGATTTAGTAGGTATTTGAGGGTGCCATGAATAACGGGTTTTCACCCTCCACAAAATGGCATTTTCTAGGATCTCGACTTTTCAGTCAGACCATATTGGCATAGACCCCCCTCATACCGAAAAATCACCCTCCACAGAATGGCGACTCTGCTGGGAAAAACTTGAGTAAGTTTTTCTCAAACTCAAGGAAGACTGAACTCCATTCAAAATTGTCGGGACTTCCCCACTTCTTTCAAAACCTTCATGAGATTCATTCCCAGCCTCTAGGATTATTCTACTCCACACTCAGAGTGTGTATCTGATGAGGACAGATAGGACTTGATAGATCCTCAACAAACATTGCAACAATTGGGTTAATGGTTAGCTCACATATAGAAAAAGACACTTAGGATTGAATGAAGCTAACTTCCCTTTAGGTTAATAAATAACCAATTTGGAATCGCTTTCAAGATAAAACTCTTAGCAAATAGGGTGTTATTGACTTCATCGCTTTCATATTTATGTTATGATTGTGGGGTGCATTGGGAGGGTAGCTTAGGACATGCATTCCTCTGTGTCACCCGATTTATCCACGAGTCACGGAATCCCGACCGGTCCACGGTTTATTTCCCATGAGTTGGGTCATTTATATAAATGGCTAACCCACGGGGCAAGATGGTCATCGACCTACGCCCTGCAGGCTCATGATCCAAAAATATCCTTCATTATCCGAGTTTAAGCCAGCATATAGTGAACCATGAGCCTTTAGTGTCCAGCTGCCTAATCCGGTGTCTAAGACGGGTTTTATGGGTAGTCACCCCCTTTGTATGCCGCCTGTGTGACCACCTCTTTGCCTTACCTTGAAGATTGCATGGGCTCAGTTCTCCATTGTTCCTCTGCGCCACGGGTGTCTCTAAAGCCCAATGTCACGCTACACGTCCATAGAGGATCCCGTATTTACCGGATACCCATACATGGCACAACGTAGTCAGTGAATAATTTGGACTTTAGACACACCTGACCGTGCAGATGACGAGAGACATGTTCCTATGCAATACTTCCCCGAGTTTCCCAAAAAGTGGGGTGTTGTCGGATCATCACTGGCCGTGGCGTATGTTTCCTTATCACTTCGGGTATCCGGACCTTTCGAACTTAAGCACTCCGGACTTTCTTGATGACGTGCCCCGCAAGGGGCATAGCAGAGAAAAACCCCGAGAGATGACAGTGAAGGGACGATGGTTCCCCCGGTGAGACGGAATCATAATTGACCTGGAAAGTGATTATCCCAACACTAACACTTACAACTCCTCATCAAAATACAACCACGATTTACTTCTTGCTATGCATGTGTGCAAACCGCTTTTTCCAACCAATCTGTTTCAAAACGTTCGGAATTCTCTTTTGCACATCCCTTAAAGCTGTTTTACGAGCTCGTTTAATTTCAAATCCCACCTAAATTTTTCTCATAAACATTTGCGGTTTTAAACTTGCCACTTCATCTTTAGAATGTTATTCCAAAACAATTTTCATAAATAGATTTCAAAAACTTACTTTCTACAAACCTACATTCTACAAACGAATTTCAAACAACATTTTTCACCAACATTATTTCAAAATAGTTTTTGAAAACGGTTTTCAAAGTTGATTTTCATAAACGTATTTCAAAATAAATGATTTAGTCCCCATGTCGTGACCCGCTATTTTTGAAGTTCTACCCACCTTCAAGAGGAGCGGTCATTACTGTGGAGCGTACTAGTCATTTCGTGTTTTCACAAAAGTGGTGGATTTTCACATAAGATTTTGTGCTCGATCATTCACCTTTTCCTTTCTCAAGAATATCCCTCATCTCCCTCGTCGGAGCGGATCGAGCTAAAAATCAGAGGCGCACCAACCCGTGGAGCTAGCCGAGCGACATGAGGACTGACGCCAACCGTTCAATTACAAAATCAGAGGCGTACCAACCTGAGCCAAACAACATGAAGACTAGAGACACCGGTTCGAGTTCAAACTATTGAAAATCAGAAGAACACCAACCCGTTTTGTTTGATCACAGTTTTGCTTCGCTGTGAAAGCCTGAAAATGAGCCAGCAGTCGGTCAAGCACCCGAAGACAAGCGAGCAACCGGTCAAGCGCCCGAAGACAAGCGTGCGGCCGGTCAAGAGCCCGAAGACAAGCGTGTAGCCGGTCAAGAGCCCGAAGATAAGTGTGCAGCCGGTCAAGAATCCAAAGACGAGCGAGCAGCCGGTCAAGAATCCAAAGACGAGCGAGCAACCAACCAGAAGGCCGGGCGTTAGCAGCCAACCAGAAAACTCCCATTTTTAATGACTTTTTTAGAATTGATGATGTATAGGTTTTCCCCTATGTTTCTTTTCTCTCTCGTCCATTTTTGAATAGATTATATGTATAGGTTTATACACTCCTTTGAATTTATTTAGATCAATGTGTACAGAGTTCCCCTACTCACCATTTTATTTGCGAATGACAGAGTGTCAAAGTTTATATTGAGAAAATCCACCGCTTTGAAAACACGCGTTTTCAAAATTGTTTTCTAAAAATTGGTTTCTTTTGGCATGCACGTATAGTGAGAAGAACGAATAAAGGACGACCCCTCACATCTATATATCATTCATCAACTTTGCTTTATGGGGTGAAAATTCAAGGTATCTACAGGAGGCATCCCCTAAGTAAACAACGCCAACAAATGCAACCGAGCGCAAAACAAAAAACATGCATTGCATTCATGACAAAAGGGTCACATGCATTTACAATCAGTCCAAAATCATCAACCATACATGAATCTCGTCCACACTCACGAGCATCACACACTTACGTGTTTCATCGTCACTTGTCACACACCAGCTTCATCCCAATATCTCAAACGCCAGAGCCCGATCTCAGAGGGATAGAAAAGAAAACCAAGCTCAAACCTTTCCCAATCTCAAAGTGTATCATACCATGGGGCTACCATACGGGAGTTGTCACTCCCCAAAATCCAAAAAAATCATACATCCAAAAATCCCAAAAAATGTAGTCTCCGTCATATCGTTGGGCCACCATGCGGGAGTTGTCACTCCCTAAAAATTCAAAATCAACTGGAGCCAATCACCAAGCCGCCCTCACTCGAGAATTTCTTCTTCGACTACAACCCCGGCAGTTAGACCATCTCCAGGGTCAACAGTGACTGGATGAGCTTCATAAGCCGCAAGCTGAATACGACTCAAGCGAGACTAGTCATAACCTTACCACTCATGCATTGCATCCAAAAACAAAAAAAACAACAAAAAAAAGCATTCAATCAACCATTTCCATTCACCATTTTCAGCATTTCATGCATCCTATATATAGTAATTCCATATTACCACAATACATCGCATGGTAGATAATCGCATTTGCATACTCCCATATCGAAATGACATCTTTGGGAAAATAGTGAGAGATTGATTGAACATAGTCGTGAACCACATAACTCTCGACCCATCGATGAACACAAGGGTCCAATCAAAATCAGCACCACAAACCAAGTGAGTAGTGTGCGAAGAGCGGTATTTTCCTTTGAATTTTAAATGAATGTTTTGGACAATCCAATGAGTGATGAGGAAAGATAGAGCGAGACCATGGAGGTAAAACCACGAGCGACTTGTGCTTTCCTTCAGCACATGGAAAGGCACAATTCATAGCGAGATCAATGTCGATAAACAGGATACGAACTGTGATTCATGCAAAGATCCGAGAATAGTAAGAAAACAATCATTGACTAATGAAAATGACGAGGCACTTAGGAATACAAATCTTCACAAAACCAAAAAGCTTTGACTACCCTGTACATAATCCCTTAGTTAGCCCCGCTGAGCCTTTCACGATAAACCTTTTCTTTGAACTCCACAACATGCCAACCCACGTATATATACTTACTTGCCCTTGCAATAGAGAATCTCGAAAGAGCCGGAGCCATGGTCTCTCCCCCACCATCTTTCACAAGAGAACAACAAACGAAAATGTCCAAAGGAATCAGTGAGTCAATGCGACTCCAAAGTCAGACACCAAAAAATAACACCGAAATATTAGAGAAGATTAGCGAGTCAATGAAAACTCCAAAGCTGAAAGCAAAGCTGAAAGCCAAAAAAGTAAGCAGAAAATGCCCAAGAAGGTTGATGAGCCCATGCGATTCCAAAAGCAGGAAGCAGGTAGCGAAAATCACACACCAAAGAAGAAGGAGAAAATAAGCAAAAGGACCAATGATGTCCCGAAGAAACCGATAAGGGGTTATCAAAACCTGTCTAATCATTCCACCCATGACAAAGGTGAAACATGTCCTTTATTGCACAAAAGCTCCACAATTTCCAAATAAGTCCCACAGTCCCATGTGACATGCATCATACCCCTCATCCCCGTTACAACCCAATAAAAACCTCTGACTCATAAGTTAATGAGCGTTAACTGAAAGTACCGGATCTGAAACATGAATCATAAGCTTCATACTCGTTATCAACATGTCCCATCATCCCAAAGGGACTATGAGCGGAAGAGTGTGACCTTACTCCACAAGGTCTTTCGAGTGCGAGTGATTCTTTGATCCAAGCACCAAGTCATAAACAGCTAATCCCATTGCAAGTGAGGAATTTGTGAGGATCGGAAAGTCCAGAACCTCGAAAGGAAATTCTCATGAAAATACTGCTCTAAGCATCGAGAGTATCATCACACCGCTTTGCACACACAACCGAACTCACGAGAGATTGACCCGTATCCCTCCATGAGAGGAAAATGATTCACGCCTTCCAATTCAACAATCATTCAAGATCGAATCGAAGATGTCTTATATTCGTAAACCTCATATTAATAGAGATAGGACCGTACCTTCTCTACAAAACTGCATATGCATTTTGCACCGTATCTAGCATTTAATATTTGCATGCATCATAAGCACTCCATCATCAACACCTGATTGGTAAGAACTCTGCCTAGTCTCGCTGAGAGTCGACTTCAGTTGCTGCAGTTGAAGTAAAACTTCCTATCAATGGAAATCAAGTTGAAGCCATTCCAGGGTATGTTTGAGCTACGTCGAATCATGATGAAGCCACCCGGGGCCATCCTCGAACTACATCGAAGCATTCAGAGCCATCCCAGGCTACCTTTGAGCTACATCGAACCAAAATAAGGCCATCCTAAGTCGTACGAAGACAATCTCGGAGCCATCCACTGTCATACTCGGGCCTCATCGACACCATTCCCAAAGCCAAGCTGGAGCCATGCGGGAGCCATCCTCAAACTTTAAGACCATCTCTAGAGCTACACAGGAGCCATCTCAACAGTTCGAGAACAATATAGGAGCCACCTAACATCCCTGTTAGAGCCATTTCATCACCAGGGTCTTGCCTACACAGTTTCGAACTACGTATGGTCTGATCTCAATACGAAATTGAGTACGTAGGCAGCCCGCCCAGGGTGCGACCACCTCAAAGGAAAAATGCCCCTTTCTTCCTCGCTATCACCAAATAGAGCTGAAGAGGGGAAAATGTGTCCAGAGGCCCTGAAGAAAGAGCAGCAGCCTAATAAGGCTAGGACGACGACCGGGCGTCCCTGGCCAAGCCCGAATAGGCCTCAAGCGGTGACCGGTCGTGGGCGACCGGGCGCCAAGAATCCAAGAACAGTATGCGGAATAACCGATCGCCCTCCAAAAGCACCGCTACGACCGGTCGGTTACGACCGGTCACCTGAGGTATAAAGGGCAGTATGAGAAGCGACCAGTCGTCTGTGACCAGTCGCCTAGTAAAGCATAAATAACGACTGGTCGTCTGTGACCGGTCGGTAGGAAGATTAGGGTAAGAAATTTAGCAGATATTTCTGTGCCAGCCTGGCACAACGTGATAGGCCAGGAGGCAGATGGGAAACACTATAAATAGGGGTACACCCCTTAATAAAAGGCACGCGAACAATACTTGGGAAATTTCACTGTTGCATTGTGTTGTTGCGAATCTCTCTCTCTCTCCACCCCTGTTCTTGCGCTCCCCTCTTTCGGTAACAAGGTAACTCGGTAGAATTCAGCAGTAGATTAGAATCCCAGCCATTAGACCATGTGAGAGGACAGTGTGAGGATCCTGGGGTTTGTACCATTTCATTTGGCGCCGTCTGTGGGAATCGAGCAGCTCATATCTAGCAACCACGAGACCACCAGCAAGATTAATAACTTTGGAAAACACACGAAATCGACACATCTGAGAACAAAATTGTGTTTTTTGCAGGTTAGGTACGAAGATGGCACCCAGAACAAGGAAAAATCTGCAAACCAACGACGGAAGCACTGGACCCGAGGCAACCCACGACTCCATTTCCAAATAAGACCTGGAGAACATGCTGGCGAGCCTCACTAGATCAATCGACGAAAAAATCGTGGAAGGAAACGAGCTCCTGCAACAGGAATTGATGCAGAGAGACGAGGAATTCCAGCGAAAGTGGGAGGAGATGTCAGAAGCGATAGATCTCCTGAAGGGTCGGGATGCGACCGGGAGCAATGAAGGGAAAAGAGGCACCCGGGGAGAGGCCTTAATCACCATCGAGGAAGAAGAAGATGATGCCATTGACATGAGCCTGTATCCCTTCTCCGAGAAGATCCACAGAGCCAAACTTCCGCCCCACTTCGTCGCCCCGGCGGGGGAGAAGTACGACGGTACGGGGGACCCCGCCCAGCACATTAGGAAGTTCATGTTCGCCATGAACACCCAAGGGATCAGCTCCCTCGCCCTGTGCAACTTGTTCCCGGGGACACTCTCCAAGAGAGCCCTGAGTTGGATCTCGTCTAGGCCACCCCAGTCGATCTCCAGTTTCAAACAATTGACCGAAGAGTTCCAACAATACTTTGCGGCCAGTAAGAAGGTGAAAAGGGAAACGATAGAGCTCATGGATGTCAAACAGGCGAAGGGAGAGACTGTAAAGGAATACAGCGAGCGGTTCCATAAACAGGTGGCTGAAATCGACGATATCGATGAGAAGATACTGATCAAAGCCTTCGGTAATGGCCTGGCCCACCCATGCCTTGCTGGAAAGATAGCCACCAAGGCGCCAAAGTCGCATGGTGAATTAGCTGAGATGATCCACGACTTCCTCAAATCGGAAGTTGCGGAGAATAAGGCCAAGGAGCTCCTCAATAGCTTTAAAGCCCCCGCCGCGGGTGAAAAGAAGGCAGGCCAGTCAGGAGGGGCGATTGCGACCGGAGGATCGCACCAGGGGGGAAGTCGGTACAAGCTTTATTCTAAGACACCGGCCCCCCAGGGACAGCAGGCCTCCAGCTCCAGAACCTTCCCATCGGTATCGATAGACCCAGGGAAATACGCCGCTGCCGTGAGAGAGGGGCTCCTGCCTCCACCAAGGAAACCCTTCCCGGGAGAAGTGTCGGTGGCCTTCTGTGAGTACCATGGACACCGCAGCCACAGAACCATAAACTGCGCGAACCTCGCCAAAGATCTGAGGATAATAGAGGAGAACAAGAAGAAGGGAAGATACGGGAGCCAGCAAAGGCAGCACCATGGTGGCCAGTCCTCCCGACCTAAATCAGAAGAAGAGGTCCACCCCGAATTGGATCATAGCAAGTCCTTCGGGGTAATCACAGGTCTGTAAGTTGTCTAGGATAATTCTCTAGGGTAGGGGGCGGAGTCCCCCCTTTAGGAGGAAAAAATCACCCCCGCACTCGACAGGGGGTTGTAATTTGTTAACAATTTATTAAAGCTTTCTTATATATGAGTAGTTGTATCCCGGTAAAGTTTCGCGTATCTCGAAATTCACAAGTAAAACAATGCTAACAAAAAGCTAATGAAATCCTCCGTGAGAATGCTTACAGGACTATTCTCAGAAGTAGGACCCCTGACCCCCAATGAGAGGAAAAGACACGTCCACGAGGTTCACCGGGAACTCCCGCACAAGAAAGACACGAAACACCAAAAGCTCCCCCCAATCTACTTCACCGAAGACGACGAAGACGGAGTCCTGTACCCGCATAACGATCCACTGGTCATAAGGGCCCAGGTGAATGACCGCATGATGGAAGGAATCCTGGTCGATAGCGGGGCAGGTGCAAACGTCATTTCTGTCGAAGCGGTAAGGAAACTCAAAATACCGGAAGATAAGATCAAGCCCTACACAGCTGTACTGGGAGGTTTTGTAGGAGGAATCTTGGCTAAATATACAGGAAGCATCGACTTCACCATCACCCTAGGGCAGGGGGATGAGAGGCGCACGGAAGAACTGACGGACTTCATCCTTCCCGGGCTCTCTGGATACAACATGTACCTCGGGCGACCCGGAATAAACGCCTTCAGAGCCATTTGCAGCACTCACCATCTGAAAATGAAGTACCTGACCCGCTCAGGGAAGCTCGTAACGGTGAGGGGAAGCCAGAAGGTCGCGCGGGTGTGCGAAGTACGGATCATGGAAGGTCTGCCGGAAAATGAGACCGTCAAAACCGTGGGGTCCGGAAAGGAATTCAAGGGAAAGCTCCCCCTTCCCGACAAAACAGCAGGGCGATACGAGGCCCCCGCCAATCCTCCAAAAGAGGGCCACATTCGCCTGGAGCACAGAGGAGATGCCCGGAATAAGCCCAGACGTTATCCAGCATAACCTCAATGTGGACCCAGCGCACCCGTCAATCCGCCAGAGAAGAAGGGTGGTCGGGGCAGAAAGGGACCAGGCCGCTCGAGAAGAAGTCCGGAAGCTCCTGCAAGCAGGTTTCATCAGAGAGGTGTCTTACCCCAAGTGGCTGGCAAACGTGGTCATGGTAAAAAAGTCCAATGGGAAATGGAGAATGTGCGTGGACTTCACCGACCTGAATAAAGCATGTCCCAAAGACTTTTACCCGTTGCCATCAATAGACAGACTGGTCGTCTCATCCGCCCAGAGCTCCGTCTTGAGCTTCTTGGACGCATTCTCCGGGTATAACCAAATAAAGATGAACGAGAAGGACTCTGAGAAAACTTCCTTCGTCACCTCAGCAGGAATCTTCTGCTACAAAGTGATGCCATTCGGATTAAAAAATGCTGGCGCCACTTTCCAACGAATGATAGACAAAGTGTTCCGGGAGCGACTCTCGAGAAATGTGGAAGCCTATGTAGACGACATAGTCGTGAGAAGCCCGTCCAAAGAGCAGCACATGAAAGACTTGGAAGAGACATTCACCACGCTCGACAAATTCCAAATCAAGCTAAACCCGGAAAAATGCGTGTTCGGAGTCTCCAAAGGAAAATTCCTCGGCTTCATCGTCGGGCAACGAGGGATAGAGGTGGACCCGGAAAAGACCCAAGCAATTCTCGACCTCAACCCTCCCCGAAGCATCAAAGATGTCCAAGCTCTCAACGGAAGGCTCACGGCCCTGAGTAGGTTCTGCTCAAAGTTACAGGAAAAGGCAATCCCATTCTTCAACATACTAAGGAAGAACAGCAAGTTCCAGTGGGGCCAAGAATGCAAAGAAACCTTCGAAAAGATCAAAGAAATGCTCCGAGGGTTACCCAAGCTGGGAGTCCCGGCGCCCGGCCAGGACCTCTACCTCTACCTGTCCGCATCGGCATGGGCAGTAGCAGTGGTCCTAATTATGGAGCACGAAAAAAAGGAGATTCCCGTCTACTACACAGGGAAGATCCTGACCCCCGTAGAAAGACGCTACACCAACATCGAAAAGGTTTTTCTTGCTCTGGTGGTGGCATCCCGGAAGCTGCGCCCATATTTCCAATCACATCGAATTCTTGTGAGGACTAATTGGCCGCTGAAGCAAATAACGAATAATCCGAATGCGTCGGGACGCATGGTAAGCTGGGCAGTCGAGCTCACTCAATATGAAATCCACTTCCTACCACGAACGGCAATCAAGGCTCAGGCCCTGGCGGATTTCATAACGGAAACCAGCTTCGACCAAGAAGAGGGAAAGCCGCCTCCTCCCTTCGTTATCCAGGTGGACGGTGCTCGGTGCAAAACGGGAGCGGGAGCGGGGATTGTAGTCCAGACTCCCGACGGACGGGACATCAACTACGCCTTCCGACTGGAATTCGAGGTAACTAACAACGAGGCCGAATACGAAGCTCTCATTCAAGGCCTAGAAGTCGCCATCGCCCTAGGTGCGACAGACCTGGAGATATACTCAGACTCCTTGCTGGTCACCCGCCAGCACGACAACATATATGAGGTAAAGGAGGAAAAGCTCTGGAAGTACTTGCTAAGGGTTCAAGAACTAAAAGCGAACTTCTCGAGATGTGAGCTGAAACACCTTCCTCGGACAAAAAACACTGAAGCAGACGGGCTGGCAAAGTTAGCAAGCATGGCCGAAAGAATTCCAAGAATGGTCTGGTTGGAGACAAGGACCAATCCAAGCGTAGACGAGGCACAGGTCCTGGCGACCGAGCCCCTCGTGCTGGAAGAATCTTGGATGACCCCGATCGTGGAGTACATCCTTGAAGGGAAATTGCCCCCGGAGGATAAAGAGGCCCGGACCCTGAAGCGACGAGCGGCATCATTCTTTTTCGAGGAAGGGCGCCTCTATAAAAGGTCGTTCGCCAGGCCCGCCCTCAGATGCGTCACGGACGAAGAGGGAGGTGAGCTCATAAGGGAGGTACATGAAGGGGTTTACGGGAACCACCAGGGAGAAAGAGCCACGACCCACAAAATCATGAGGCTCGGCTACTACTGGCCGAGAATGCAAAACCACTGCAAGGAGTACATTCGGAAATGCACCAGGTGCCAGGAGCATGGCAGCAAGATACATAACCCCCCGGCCGCGCAACAGGCCATACTATCCCCGATCCCGTTCGCAATGTGGGGGTTGGATATCATCGGCCCTTTTCCAGAAGCATCCCCCGGGAGGTTCAGGTTCATGTATGTGGTCATTGATTATTTCACGAAGTGGGTGGAAGCGATGCCAACCGTATCCATCACGGCCAAGAGGTCGCAAGAATTCGTATGGAAGCACATTGTGTGCAGATTCGGGTTGCCAAGGATCATAATAACTGACAATGGGACGCAGTTCAATTGCGACAGTTTTCGGGAGTTTTGTGAACAGTGGAAAATCGAGGTAAGGTTCGCGTCAGTGGCGCACCCACAGGCCAACGGGCAGGTCGAGAACGCAAACGGGCAGATCATAAAAGCGTTGAAGAGAAAATTAGGAGACAAGAAAGGGGGATGGGCCGAACTACTACACCAAGTCTTATGGTCCTACCGAACGACGGAAAAGGGGCCAACTGGAGAAACACCTTTCAGGTTAACTTACGGTCTAGAGGCAGTCGTCCCGGCCGAAATCATGATCCCATCAATTCGTTGTGAATCTTATGACGAGCAGCTCAATGAGGAAAAAGTAAAAGATGGCCTAGACCTTCTTGAAGAAAAAAGAACCCTCGCAGCCGCCCGGATGGTAAAAGACAAGAGGAAAGTTGAGAGGTATTTTAACCACAAAGTCAGGGAGCGAAGCTTCGTCCCCGGCGAGCTTGTCCTAAGGGAAGTTAAGCAGCCCAAAAAGCTCGACCCCCAGTGGGAAGGTCCTTACGTCATCCATCAGAAGGTTGGACGAGCTTCGTACCACCTGAAGAATGTCGAAGGTTACGAATTGCCCCATTCTTGGCACGCGGAGTGCCTCAAGAAATTTTATGTATAAAAATCGATGTAACACGTTGATGACATCAATAAAGGAATTATTTTTTGAAAAAAAAAATTTGGACTCTAAAGAAACAGGATGTAATGCCTTGGAAAAGAAACACCCGGGTCATGCCCAACAGGATGTAATGCCCTGGAAAAGAAACACCCGGGTCATGCCCAACAGGATGTAATGCCCTGGAAAAGAAACACCCGGTCATGCCCAACAGGATGTAATGCCCTGGAAAAGAAACACCCGGGTCATGCCCAACAGGATGTAATGCCCTGGAAAAGAAACACCCGGGTCATGCCCAACAGGATGTAATGCCCTGGAAAAGAAACACCCGGGCCATGCCCAACAGGATGTAATGCCCTGGAAAAGAAACACCCGGGCCGCGCTCTACAGGATGCAATGCCCTGGAAAATCTTGCTATGAGTTGTCGCACTCAAACAAGAGCAAAAACAGAAAACCCATCTCTGGAAACTATGGGAGCTCTGGTCGCCTGTAATGGGTGAATCACTAGGTGTGGGACGCCACACCGTATCTCGGCTGAATCCCCCCTTGCAGGCTCTTTCTCCCTCTCGCAGGGAAAAAGAAAAAGGGGGGAACAGCCGCAAGTATCGCCGCTTGGCTACCAAAAGCAAGGACAGGGAAAGAACAAACAAGAGCGCCCGGTCGCTAAAAATGACCGGCGAGAGCGGGAACGACCGGTTGTCAAAAGCGACCAAGTCGCGCCCTTAAGATAAGAACGAGGCGACCGGTCGCTCGAACGCGACCGGTCTTGCCTGTAAAATGAATCAATTAAAGAAATGCAATCGGAAACGCGTGCAGTCGAAAGTGACCGGTCTAGGGAAGCGACCGGTCGCGAGGCAAAGAATAGCGTTAAATTAGCAAAATAGCGGGCGAAACATTCCATTAATCACTAAAAATATGTACAACATCAAAACGAAAAAAAAGAGAAGAAACTAAGACGGACTAAGACTAATCTAAATTTTCTTTGGTCTAAGTCTCCTGTACAGTGTTGGCATTCCCGGGCGTCGCCCCTTGGACGCTCTCAGAAGACCCGGACCTCCCGGGTGACGACCAGAGACCTACACCACCCTGATGCGCGGTACTCCCGGGAGGAAGAAAAGACGCCTGACCAGGGACGAGGCACGTCTCCCCCGGAAGGCGCCCGAACTTCTCAAGCACCTCATAGAAGGAGGTCCTTTGCGCGACCTCTTTGAAGGACAACTCCCGGTAGAGGCCGTCATCCATAACCTCTCCCTTGCCCGTGAAAAACTTCGACACAGCCTGGCGGCACGACTTCACCATCCTCTCACATTGAGAGGTGAAGGATTCCTTCAGCTGGGCAAGTTTCGTGCTCTGCTGCCGCAGGTCCTCTCGCACTTTCCGGGAGTAAGTCTCGAGATTGGCCACCTGTTGTTCCAAGGTATGACCATAGGCCCGGTACCGGTCGTGGTTAGCGTTTGCGGCAATCAACTCCTCATCGAGGTCGTCGATCCGCAGGTTCAGCTTCTCCAGTCCTTCAATGGGGTTCCCAGGCTTCGGGCCTAAGTAAAGAAAAAGGGAAAAACTTTTATATAAAAAAAGGGGAGGAAGGCGAAAAGGGCAACAGGAGATGATCGAGAATGTAAAGAATTACCTTTTATGACCAGCTCGGAGTTTTCTAGCCGCAGCTTAGCAATCTCCTCCTCCAGCATTTTTACTCTCTCCTCGGAGGACAGCCGTTGCTCTCTAGAGGCCGCAAGCTCTCCGGATAGCTTGAGAAGCTCGGCCGACAGTTTCTCTTTCTCGGAGGACAGGACCTCGCCCGCCCGGGCCACCTCCACCGTCTTCGCCTCTGAAGACGACAACTCCTCTTTCAGGAGAGCGTTCGCCTCAGCAAGCGATGCCTTCTCCCGCGCCAAAGCGGCCTTCTCGGCGCGAAGCCCCTCAACCTCTTGATCGTGGGAAGCTCGGGCCTGCCCCACCAAGGACTCCAAGTCAGATAAGGCATGCAACTGGGCGTCAGCAAATTCACCTCGTACCTTTTTAGAAGACGCGGCGTCCGTCTCCAACGTCTGGACCTGACCCTTGAGGGAGAAAATCTCCCCACGCAGCCTCTTCAACTGCCCCTCGTACTCGTCGCTTTGCTTGGTACACGCCTGGCGAGCGTCGCCCAGCTCTTTCTTTATGGTCGCGGTCTGCTCATGCACCCGCCGGGAGATCTCCTCTTGAACAGTGTCAACGAAGATGCTGTTGGAGGACCGCTCTATCCTCAACTCCTCTTGGGCATTGCGGGCCCGGCATTCCTCGAGGTGGAGCTTCGAGCGGAGGGCCCGGGTGTGCACGTCCACGCTTTGGGCAAATGCTACAGTCTGTACAAAGCGAAACAGTGGGAATAAGAAAATCCAAAAGAGACATACAAGGCTGGCGTTAAAACAAGTCACGCACCCGGTAGATGCCCTGCCACAAGTAGTTAAGCGAGTCGTCTAGGGGGAAGGAATGACGCATGATAGCATCCGCTCCGCCCCCTCCAATCCTCAACCGCTCCTTGGCTGCGGTGATAGTCTTCATCGGAGCAAAGAGGCCGTCTGGGGAGTCAGACCGGTGAATTGCTTCCTTCCACAGGTCCGAGTAGGACGACGACTCGGTAACCGGCAATAGAGGGAGAGGCTGGCCGCGGTGGTAGAACCACCCCTCCTTTCCGGAAGGACCACAAAACGAGTCACTGGCGGGCGGAGGAGGTGAAGACGGTACGGCGGTATCAGCATCCTCCAGGGCCTCGGGGCCCGGGGGTACCTCCTTGGCCACGCTCGGCATAGCACTCGCCCCGTAGACACCTTCCCCCGGGAGAGAAGTCCCGGACTCGGAGGGAGCAGCCTTCTCCAAAGACTCCCGTTGGGGTGCCACCTCTGGAGCATCTGACTCGTCAAGGTGCACGATATCCACGGCCCTTGTCCTTTTGGCCATATGCTTCACTCTGCCCTTCGAAGCAAGGAGCTTCTGGCGATGCTGAGTCGCGGACGGCTGGCCGCGCGTCTCGCCCGCGCCAGGTTGCCCGGCTCCCTCCTTGGCCTTGGCCTTCTCAACCTCGGGAGCTGCACAACAGAGGAACACAAAAGCAGGTAAGCACAAAAAAAAGCCGGGCGCCAGCGGCAGGTAGCAGCCAAGGCAACAAAAGAATAAATCAACAAAAAAAGACCAGAACAGGTGGAACACGAAGGATAAGACCGCACATGCACGCTCTCTCTCGTCCCACGGACTAAGATTGAGATCTGACCCGGGCGTAAGAGGAAGAAATACCCTACGACCGGAACCTGGACTAGTGTACCAAGTACCTGGTTGGTTAGTAGTATCAGACGACCGGGCCTCCAGGGTCCGAGGGGAGCCCCCTTCCCCATCCTTTGCCGGTCTCGGCTTCTTTGCCAGGCGGTCGGCTTCGCCCCCGGACCGCTTCCGTCCAACAACAACCGCCTCCTCCTCACGAAGGGCCGACTCCTCCACAGCTTCCAAGGTGGCGTAGTAGTCCACCTTTCCGTCTCCGGTCTTAAAAGACACCAGTTGCCAGCTGTGAAAGGGGCCAACCTTCACCCCGACCTGGGGAAAATCTGTGGCGGAAAAGAGGTAGGTAAGCCCGGGATAAGACAAAGCGATAAGGAAAGCAAGAAGGGGAGGGGAAAAATTCTTACTCTCAGAGTGTACGAGCGAGGCCAGGCGCGGACCGGTGAAAAAATCCTCCACACTCGGATGAAGGTCGGCAACCGCCTTCAGGGCCCGGGACATGGTAAGCTCCGACTTCGGCACTACAGGGCTGTGCAAAGAGCCCCTAATAATCGAGGGGCAATTGGCAACCCCGAGATACCTCCCAGCAGGGGGGACGATGACAAACCACCACGCGTTCCAGCGTTGGGCGAGCTTCTTGTATTCAAAAAGCGAATATCCGGAACGGCCGGATATGGTCAAATTATTGGAGTCGACCCTACTGGTGAAGAACTGGACGAACTCCGTAGCGGAAAGCGCAACCCCCTTTTCGGCGCAGAGAGCGATGTAGGCGTGAAGATGGCACACCGCCTTCGGGTGAAGCTGAGCGAGCGTGCAGCAGCGGCGGATTAGAAACCCCATCACGAATGGGTGGGGAGGAACTGTCATCCCACGCAAAAAGAAATTGGAGTACACGGCGTACCCACGCCCGAAGTCATCCAGTGCGTGCGAATCTTCGGAGGGAAGGAAAATCTGGGTTCCCGCGGGCACGTCTACCTTCGCGAGAAGCAAATCGAGAGCCTTCACATCCAGAATGCTGGGCAACGGTTCCCGATTACCGGAATAAGCTGATATAGGCTTCAAAAGTGTTGGACGGAATTTCCCGTCAGATTTAAAGCCCACGATGGCGCTTTTAGCAAAGACACGAGACGACTTGAAGCTGGAAGACGCCATTGAAGCACCGAAGACAGGCAGGAAAGGAGCACAGAAAAGGAAGAAAGAGGGAAAGCGGAAAAGCAAGGCGAAAGAAGAAGAGAGTTTGAAAACCTGGAAGAGTAAAAAATCGGAGGAAAGAGAAAGTGTCGCCCTCCTGAAAACCTTTTAAAGGCGGTAGAATACTTTCGGAAAAATTTAAAATATATAAAAAAAAGAAACGCTTTTTGCAGGAAAATTGCAGGGACTCTGCGTATTCTGCAGTGACGGCTGGCGTGCGCGAAACGATAGGAATTCTGCAACGGTCACTCCGTACGAGTACAGACGCGTGTGTGGCACGGACGTCGTACGCGCATGGCACGGACCAAGGAAGTCCCACCTCTTTGTCTAAAGAGAAACGGTGGAACTTGTGGGACTGGGAGATAGGAAATAAGAAGGCAAGGCTGCGCGAAAGAAAAAAAAATTTTCATCCCTCAAAATCGGGACACAAGGTCAAGTTCTAAGTTCTAAGTTCTACTTTCTTCGCAAAGCGCCAAAAAGTAGAACTTGTGGGACTGATGAAGAGGGGAAAATGTGTCCAGAGGCCCTAAAGAAAGAGCAGCAGCCTAATAAGGCTAGGACGACGACCGGGCGTCCCTGGCCAAGCCCGAATAGGCCTCAAGCGGTGACCAGTCGTGGGCGACCGGGCGCCAAGAATCCAAGAACAGTATGCGGAATAACCGATCGCCCTCCAAAAGCACCGCTACGACCGGTCGGTTACGACCGGTCACCTGAGGTATAAAGGGTAGTATGAGAAGCGACCGGTCGTCTGTGACCAGTCGCCTAGTAAAGCATAAATAACGACCGGTCGTCTGTGACCGGTCGGTAGGAAGATAGGGTAAGATATTTAGCAGATATTTTGTAAGTCTGCAGAGATATTTCTGTGCCAGCCTGGCACAACGTGATAGGCCAGGAGGCAGATGGGAAACACTATAAATAGGGGTACACCCCTTAATAAAAGGCACGCGAACAATACTTGGGAAATTTCACTGTTGCATTGTGTTGTTGCGAATCTCTCTCTCTCTCCACCCCTGTTCTTGCGCTCCCCTCTTTCGGTAACAAGGTAACTCGGTAGAATTCAGCAGTAGATTAGAATCCCAGCCATTAGACCACGTGAGAGGACAGTGTGAGGATCCTGGGGTTTGTACCATTTCAAGAGCCATCTCGTATCCCTTCCTGGAGCCATCCCGAGCTATCCTGGAGCCATCATGAGAGAACCCTGAAGTCATAACCGGGCCGAAGCCATCCATCCATGACCAAGAATTTATCTACCACATCAAAATACGTCAAACACAACACAGTCCACCAATCACATCAACCCACCATTCGACTCAAAATCTCAATCCAAATCGAAACCCAGCAACCACCCCAGAGCCGTTGCTCATAATGGGGTCATGAATCATGTCAGAGCCATCCGACCACACTGGAGCCACCCGACCGCACCGGAGCCATCAACGTAATCTGGAGCCATCAGTCCATACCGGAGCCATCACCACATGCCAAAGTCATCTCAAAATTTCAAACAACTCTGGAGCCGTCTGCTCACACAAAAACCTACATCCACAAACAGGGAGTTTAATTCAATTAATACATTGGTTAATCACCTCACATCACATATCATCTGCATATACCCACAAAATTTGCTCACTGTCTGACGCATCTTCACACCCGCTAGGCAGCTATTGCGCTACTAGTGCGGTCGAATTTTTCATTTTACACCCTTTACGCTACTAGTGCGGTCGACTTTCTGTTTTACACCCGCTAGACAGCTATTACGCTACTAGTGCGGTCGACTTTTCGTTTTACACCCGCTAGACAGCTATTACGCTACTAGTGCGGTCGACTTTTTGTTTTACACCCGCTAGGCAGCTATTACGCTACTAGTGCAGTCGAATTTTTCATTTTACACCCGCTAGACAGCTATTACGCTACTAGTGCGGTCGACTTTCCGTTTTACACCCACTAGACAGCTATTACGCTACTAGTGCGGTCGGCTTTTCGTTTTACACCCGCTAGACTGCTATTACGCTACTAGTGCGGTCAACTTTTTGTTTTACACCCGCTAGACAGCTATTACGCTACTAGTGCGGTCGACTTTTTCATTTTACACCCGCTAGACAGTTATTACGCTACTAGTGCGGTCGACTTTCCGTTTTACACCCGCTAGACAGCTATTACGATACTAGTGCGGTCGACTTTTCATTTTACACCCGCTAGACAGCTATTACGCTACTAGTGCGGTCGACTTTTCGTTTTACACCCGCTAGACAGCTATTGCGCTACTAGTGCAGTACCGCAATTGCATTTTAGGCTCGTCATAAGTCCTATAGCTAGATGTCAAGAGGTCTAGTTGAGGCTCGTCATAAGTCCTCATGCACCCCAAATCAATCCAATTGTTAGTATTATAGGCTTGTCATAAGTCCTATAGCTAGATGTCAAGAGGTCTAGTTGAGGCTCGTCATAAGTCCTCGTACTTTCAATTGCATTATAGGCTCGTCATAAGTCCTATAGCTAGATGTCAAGAGGTCTAGTTGAGGCTCGTCATAAGTCCTCGTGCACTCTAAACCAATCGAATTGTTAGTATCATAGGCTCGTCATAAGTCCTATGACTAGATGTCAAGAGGTCTAGTTGAGGCTCGTCATAAGTCCACGTACTTTCAATTGCATTATAGGCTCGTCATAAGTCCTATAGTTAGATGTCAAGAGGTCTAGTTGAGGCTCGTCATAAGTCCTCGTGCACCAAAAACCAACCTTATTGTTAGTATCCTAGGCTCGTCATAAGTCCTAGGGTTTGATGTCAGGAGGTCTAACTGAGGCTCGCCATAAGTCCTCGTACTTTCAATCGTCTTCATACACTCATAGTCGCATCCCAATACACCACAAAACCGTTGTGAGAATTTTTGGCGCCTCATCAACCTGAATCCAATTCTGCAAGGGCATGCATAATTGAATCAAGGGGAGCCATCTATAGACACCAAAAATTCTCACCCCATAAAGCAAAATCTAAAATAATGAATACAATAAGAGGGGTCGTCGCCTTTCTTTTTCAAAACGTATTAGCGTGTGTGCCGAAACGAAACCATCGTTTTATAGTCTTTTTCAAAGCATTTCATAAAAACACGATTTTGCGAAAATGAATTTCCAACGACATTCCTGTTTCAAAGCCATCCCTTTTGTTTATTCACTTATTTCACATTCTTATTCTTATTTATATTCTATTTATTTATTTATTCGTTTATCCACTTTTTTCTTATATTTTATTTTATCCTGCCATTAACATTGGTGGTTTTATTATCATTTCAATTCACTTCAATTTATGTACTCTCATTTTCATCTTACAAACCCAATCCACACTTTTTCTAGCTCAATTCCTTAGATCCACTCTTTTTTCAGCCCATGGTTTCAAGAAGCCCACCCAAACCCTACAGTTCTTTTAATAAAAGCACGCATCCCCAAAACCCTAAGAGGAGGGGGGCTCATTCTCTTCGTTGCGACTGTATTCGCCTCCCTGATGTTTTCGACACCTTCCAATTCGCTCCCTCCTCCAACTTCAAAGGAATAAACCCAGAAACATACATGCTCTACCGTCATTCTCTTCATTCATGGCGAACAAGACGGCACCTGCTCTGTGCCTCTCACCCTCTTCATTCACGGAACATTTGCAACCCGACTGGCGAACGAGGAGCACATACGCTCTGTGCCTCCCTCTCATTCTATCCAGCCTCGACAATTTAGCAAACAAGGAACAAGTGATGCTCAGCGCATCTCTTCGTTGAAATCAACCGCATTCTCCTTCCTCATCCATTTTCAAGCGCTTGGCACCACAACCGACAGAGATGAGTCCCTCACAATTCTTCATTTCCCTCACCACTCTCCCTGGGAACGGACGTTGTTCACCATCTACCGCCTCCAACCTCACCCTCAAACTACGAGTCAAAACCCAGAAATCCCGTTTTCCCCCTTGTTCATCCTGGACTCCAAGCTATCCCTCTCTGACTTTCCTCACAAAAAAAACTTACACCATCTGCAGCCATGGTCTCTGATCTGACCGATCGATCTTCCCCTAGTGGAAGGCGTTTGTGGTTTTCTTCAAAAAATTCCGACCCACTCATCACCTCACTCTAAATCCAACGCAACTTCATCATCTCTGCTCTTGCAATCGGTGGATTTGAAAGCTTCTTCGAATCGAGCCTAGGATAAAACCGATTTCGGATTGTCTTATTCGAGACACTCAATCTTTCGATTTCTCCTCCTTGATTATGATTTTTCCATTTCTTGTATACTCATCTGATGTCTCCTCTGCTAGATTCGACATTGTTTTGCAGGTTTTGTTCCATTTCAGGATGTTGGGTTCGATTTTGACAGCCGAGCTCACCACTAAAACCTTCTAACTTCCTACACTGTTCGAATGTCATCCGCATGCTAAACCAAAGTTGGAGGTGATTCCATCTGTTGTGCTGATGCTCGACTTTATTTCCTTAACTGATAAAAGTGGGTCTGTTGGTAAAATCATTATTGATTCAGTATTTCATTTGCCCCTTTTGTCGTCGCCTATTTCGGTTTCTCCTCCTTACCTTTTGGATTCATCTTTGACCGAGGCATACATATAATTGACTGGACACTCACTCCATGTGCATTGTGTTCGCTTATGGTTTTGTATATTGGCCGAGGTACATATAAAAAACTGATAAGGTACAGGTTGGATTTACTTGACTTGGTGATGGTCTTGCACTCTGGCGATAAATCCTACTGATGGTTTTCGGGCCTGGATGCACTCCTCTGGTTCAGAAATGCTATCTGTCAACCACTCTGATTTTATCCTGATCAATTTCGTTGCCCCTTGCATATTGAATGTAGTTTGGAATTCATTTGACTCCCGCACACTCGTTATCGTTCTTGTATTGACTCCCCTTACTTTGTGACTCGTTTGAGGTTCGTATGTGATGAATTGGACACGAATTGATGTCTGGGACTGCTCGGAAAGACTCTAGGCTTTGTGTGTAGCTGAGCTGGTAGCATACCTTTAGACTTCATGGTTGCTTATGGGTTTGGAAGCTTTGTGGGTCAGTTATTCTTGGTTACTACCTGATAAACTGCTTAAGAATCTTCTTCACGAATTGCCATTTGCGCATTGGCTCCTGATCTTGATTTGAGTCCTCAATTTGGTTTATCCCCCCCTTACGCATGGATGATGGTCTGCAGATTGTCATGCTTCTGCTATGCGCATTCATTTGTGTTTTGGAAGTTGTCTCACTTTTACCATCATTACTTGGTGCCTTGCGCATTTCATGCTGTTATCTTGACCTTTTCCGTGCTTATCATCCTTTGGTTTCATGTTTGGCTGAGGTACATATGTTTGCGTGATGTGGGCTAAATTTGACCGATGCTGCACTTGCTAGACTTGGAGGTTGCATTGGAATCATACGAGTTAATCTTGCTGATGCGCTTCGGGCTTGACACCCCTCCAATGGGTTTGGAAAATTCAATTCTTATCTTTTCTATGACCACAATTCGATTATCTTTGACAATTAATGTCCCCTTTGCGCATAGATATGGTTTGGAAATTGATTTGATAACTAGCATGATGTTGTCCCTTTGCGCTTAGATAAGAACATAGAATCGAGTGATAGTTGCCCTATACTGTAATTGTTCATAAATCACTCATTGGTTGGATGCTCCTTATTAATTTTTCATCTTAGAGGGAAATGATATAATCCCTTCTAGGTATGATCCCACAGGACTCACAACCCCACCCCTTTGATACTACACTTTGGTTTGAGTCATAATCTAAGATGACAGATTAATTTGAGTAGCAACCCCAATGCTTGATTTATCTTACAATCCTTAGCATTTGTTGGCAGCTTGAAACTCTTTTCTATGTTCTCGGCTGGGGTGTGGGAGATGATTAGATTGCCCCCTTTCCTCCCATTGAGAGGGGCCGTATGATCCCATTGCACACATCTTAGCCCTCTTCTGTTCTTTGACTAACGCATTTTGCCTCTTTTGGTTATGTTTTTGACATGTATATAATGCTCGTGAAACGGGAAACTAATCTAAGACTAAGGAACGGGATCTTGGCTTGGACTACCGGTCTCCGCTTCAAACACATGTAACGGTTGGTGCACTTCTTGCTGATCCTATCAGCTCAAGTGAGGCGGCGTCGATGTGACCCCCCATAGCAGCTCTATTTAAGATTTTTTTTTATCTATGTTTGTATTAATCTGTAATTTGTTTATTGTTCTTACTTTCGATGGTAGTCTTAGGATTTATTCATTTCTGTAATTTAATTCATTCTCTGCATGTGAACAATTTTAGAATGTTATCTCTAGCTGGTTTTGTATTATGTTGTCCTAGCGCTTATCTTACCCCTTTCTACATATTGATTAGAGTTCGAAATTAATTTGAAATCTCGTAGGATTTTCGCTAGTATTCAATCACCAAATTTTTGTACATAATGTTTACACTTCATTTTGCTTCTCCAATGTTTGTACCCTATGTGAGATATTTGCTTTGTTATTTTGTGATTTATACCCCTTGCTTGTTGCTTATTAATGTCATAAGCCTTAGTTACTATGTCTTTAGGACCAAGCCTTAGGATAGAGGGTGAACCCTAAGATTTAGGTGAGCCATGGTCCCACCTAATAAACTGGGTAATCCCTAGACCCAAACCACATCTTATTATAATAACATGTATTAATAAAAGCACTTTCTCAAAATTCATCCCAATTTGATTCATCATTTCTCCGCAAATTTTCCAAAGCTCAAAACAACTCAAATATGGCCCAATTTCTGACCCAATTCCAAGAAGGCCTAATTTTCCCAATCTCAAATAAGGCCAATTTGGCCCAAAACCAGATACTTTTCATGAATTGCTCGAAATCAAACCTCTCCACACTCCAATATCAAATACTCTTTCTACACTCGTCAAACACACCCCAACCCCCAAGACATTTGAGATACTTCCAAAAGTTTCAAGACCAAACACAAACTTCACCTAAACTCCAATTGTCTCATAGATTCAAATAATCTTCCAACCTCAATTTCCAAGGACCAATTTGGCCCCTTTCCAAGACTATTCGGCCCATTCTCCAAGGCCTAAACCGGCCCACTTTTCACAGGCCCGATCTGGCCCATTCTCAAAGGCCCGATCCAAGGCTCGATCCAAGGCCCATTTCAAAGCCTAGTTCAAGGCCCGGTTCAAAACCCAATTCGAGGCCCATTTCAAGGCCCACTTTGACCAACCTTTCAAGGCCCACTACGGTCCATTTTTCAAGGCCCACTTCGCCTAATTATCAAGGCCTACTTTCGGCCCAATTTTTAAGACCCACTTCAGTCCATTGTTCAAGGCCCAATTCAGCCCACTTTCAAGGTCCATTCCGGCCTAATGTTCCAAGGCCCTAACCTGGCCCATCAGTTCAAATTTGGCACGTGATCAATCCAAATACCGATCCAATCCCATCTGAAATTCAAATCCAAATCCAAAATCAATTCAGTTCAGCCTAAATTCAACCCGACTTGTAAATTCCAATTCGATTCAAAAACTTCATTCACTCATTCATTCATTCAAAAGTTTAATTCAATTCATTCTCATTCAATTAAATTCATTTCCAAATTCAATTTCATTGCAATTCCAAATAAAAATTCATTCAATTCCAATTCAACTTCAATTTCAATTCAATTCCATTTCCGCCCACATTCGAATGTCTCACAGACCCGAGCGTCTCACAGACTTTATTATTCTAATGATTCGAATATCTCACAGACCAAAGCATCTCACAGACCCGAGTGTCTCACAGATCCAAGCGTCTCATAGATTTTGACATCTTAAGGTTTCAAACGTCTCATAGACCCGAGCGTCTCACAAACTATAACATTCCACACATCGAACATCAAAATTCCAAAATCCTGAAACCGTGAACTACGTAAGGTTTGATCTCAACATGGAGTTGAGTACGTAGGCAGCCCATCTAGGGTGCGACCCTATTCCAATCAAAAAACCCTTTTCCCACTCTAAGGTGGTACTCATATCTCTCAAAACACTCAAACCTTCTTCGACTCCTACAAACTTCAAACCATCAGACTCTATATCTTGTTTATTCACTCAACCCCCGGTTTTCCCAAACCTTTATTCTAGACTCATTCGAATTCGTCAGTTTTTCTTCTCGGCGCTGGCTTGGCAGAAAAGCTCGCCTCACCCTCTCGTTTTCTTTCCTCCTTTTCTAATCCTATCCTTGGCTTCGAAATGAATCTCTTTAATAAGGTTTTGAAAGAGGGCAATCCTGACAATTGGAGACCGAGGTTTCCTCGGGCACCAATCCGAAGTCGTGGTCGTTGCCACTTCCAAGGGGTGTAACCCAGTGCGAACCCACATGGAATCTCTACAAATGACCGGATAAGTCCTATCCATAGGCAACAAATTCAGAGTCAACCAACGGTTCTTAGAACCCTTCATCCCTTCCTTCCTAGTATCTTAGGTCAAACTAGGTGGCGACTCTAGTCAATTTCCGCCCTTAGGGCATAAGTCCGCGTGGAGCCCATCGAGAGCGGGTGTAGTGCACACTTGCACTCCCCTTTATGCTTTCTGGGAAAGACGGACGATTTAGTAGGTATTTGAGGGTGCCATGAATAACGGGTTTTCACCCTCCACAAAATGGCATTTTCTAGGATCTCGACTTTTCAGTCAGACCATATTGGCATAGACCCCCCTCATACCGAAAAATCACCCTCCACAGGTGCAAGCCGAATTACTAATGATTTTATGGGTATATTAAAGTATTAATTATGAAATTAAGTCTTGGTCAAAGTGTTGACCAAAAACTTTGGATTAAAATGATTTATGACATAGAATATTAAGTTTATAAAAGTTTAAGGGTGGACATGTAATTTATGAAAGTATAAGTGTAAAACTGAATTTAATTTGGGGCGAATGCATAATCTGCAAAATTATAAGGACCATTTCGGTATTTTAGGAAATTAAGTATTAAAACTATAGTTTATAAGTTAATATGTAACTTATATAAAGTTTTGAAGTGAATATGTAATTTATGGAAGTTTATTTGAAAAAAAGAATTATAAATGGGGCGGAAATGTTATTTGTGAAAATATAAGTGTTCACTTGGTTATTTAAGAAAATTAAATATTAAAACTATAGTTTATAAGTTAATGTGTAACTTATATAAAGTTTTGGGGTTAACTTGTAAATAAAGGAAATATATATATTAAGACCGAAAGTAAATGTGGTCATTTGGTAATTTATAAAGATTAATATATTTGTTTTACAATTTCTGAAAGTTAATGTGGATAGTTAGTAAATTATAAAGGTTATATGGTTATTTGGTGATTTATAAAAGTTGTTGGGTACAAAATATAAATACTGAATCATTATGGTTAGTTTTGTGATTTAATAAAGAAAGGAATTAAAACTATGTATTATGCTATATTATGGAGTATAATATAAAGTTTATAAAATAATTGTGGTTACAATAAAATGAACAAAGGATATAATATAAAGAATAAGTGGAAACAATTATGAGTATATAATTAAGGAAATGGAAATATACTATAAGGTGGTAATTCATTATCACATGTGGAAATCACATAAAATAGTGAACTAATGAACTATCTAGAACCACTGTTAAATAACAGGGGGAAATAAAGAACATACAGAGTTAATATACAACGGGTATAAACGCTACAGTGACAGTACTGTTATATTTAGTGAATAGTTATATTAATATTACCCGGTATTGCATGTTTATATAACAACGTACGAGAAGGAACTACTGAACAGGAATTTGTCAAGCTAGCAGTTACTTGGTGAACTGTATGCTAATTGTGTGGTCTGAATGTCCTCAGGATTTTCCTAAGGTCCAGACGTTGTGTGTTTAAACTGTTAAGAGCGATATCTGTGATTTATGTATATTATCTTGTATACCGTATTGCTTGACACCGCTGCGTTTATTTGTACGCGAACATCTTATGACTGGAAGTTTATACATCTAAACTGGATTAAGACTAACTGACCTTTAGCTATTATTAAACCTAACTGATGGTCAACTGTTATAGTCTTAACTCAAGGATTGGATATTATATCATTGACAAAGGGCTAACTTATATAGAGAGGAATCCAGACTGTTTCGACTTTCTGGTTGCTCATCGTGATCACTACGAGAGACTTCAATGGGGAGTCACTCAAGGGAATTGTTATACCCAAAATTTCAACCCCCCCCGGAGTAGTCTCTAAGGCATACGTGTTACAAAGGACAAAGTGGTCAAAATGCACCAATGTAGGATTTTCCAAGGACATTCTCGGGATTTTCTATTTTATCATATGACTTGTTCATTATCTCCAAACACTTCCAAACATCATGGTCATTATGAAAGGTATTTCATGATTCTCTGATAATATTTATTCTGGAAATTTAGCTTTTAATTCATATGCTAATTTCTTTAATAATTAACACATGAAATAGCCTCAAAATAGAAATTAAAAGGTTTCCAAAATTAAAATAAAAGTGTCACATGGTTACCATGACTACATACAGTCATAAACCTGAAATTATTTTATTGGGAACCTTATCCCAAAATTTAAAAGAGAAATTCAATCATTTTTGCAATTTTCTCTCTCCTCTGGAAAATACCGAAATGAAAAAAAATGTCATGAAATTTTAACACAAGATAGAGGATGATTTTTAGAGACTAATGCCGTTGGAATTTCGTTATTTCGACTTTCCAATAATTAGTTATGAATTATGGGAGATTCCATATTGTGATTTTTATCTAATCGACTATTTATCAAAATAATCCGATTCCAACTCTCAAAATTCCTAAAAATCATTATTTACCTTCAGTTAAATTTTCATAATTTTTATCGGCTTGCAACACATTCTAAAAAATCAGATTCCCTTAGAGCACAAAATCAGTCTTTTAGATAAAGATCTTGCTCTATCAATTTGACCATGCTCTTTCTATAAAAGGACCCCCAAGAACGAACTAGGGCAGAGGAGATCATCCCCAAAGTCAGAGAACTCAGCCGTCAACCCACTTCCAACGTTTTTGCAACCCCAGCCTCGAATCTATACCGAAATCATCCCGAAATCACCAAAACACATTCCTTCTTCTCATTGAGATTCCTAGCACCAAAACACACAAATACAGAAGCAAACCGTGGCTAACAACACAAGGAAGAAGAGCCAGAAGCTTGGGTCAAAGTCGAACCGGATCGGCCATCCAACTCTCGAAGATTCCCGACGTGAAGGAACAACAAATCGAAGTCAAAACAGGAAACTTCCTTAACCCCTCTGATCAGAATACACTTATGGTGAAATTTCTAATCGAATTGACTTTTTTTGCTTCTGAATTAAGGTTTGTTTGTGTTTCTGTCTAATAACTTGTTCTAAGTTTCGTATTAATTTTGACTTCAAATTGAATTCTTTCAATCACTAACGTCTTGTACATCTTTTAGGCTACACACCCATAAAATTTGAGCCAAAAACACCTTCGGGAACAGCCTCAACGCCGCCGTCCGAGGGCGGTCCGCACCCACGGACGTCATGTCCGGGGTCCCGGACTCCCTGTCCGTAAGCCGGACGCCCACGGACGGCGGCGGGATTTTTAAAAAAAAATTTAGGTTTTCTAATAATGTCCGGGCCCACGGACAGCCTGTCCGTGGCCCCGGACTTTACAATTGTTTTCTGTTTAATTCGACTTTTATTTTCATATAGGTTAACTAGGGGTCCGTGGTTCGGACATTAGGTCCGTGGCTACGGATGGAAACAAAATTTGACCTAATTCTGCCTCCGAAACCCTAGTTTAGGTAATTTTAATTTCCACTTTAATTTTCTGTCAAAAAAGTTAAAAAAAAAAAAAACAGAAGCGCGCACCTAGGTTAAAACAACTTTGTAGAAAGCCGTAATTGAACCAAGTAGAGGAAAAACGACCTAGGAAGGGTAATGAAAGTAATTTGAACCCTAATTAAGTCGAATATCAAGCCCCCGAACCCGAACTCTCCTTTCCTAATTTGATCTAGGTTAAAATTAGGTGGCGACTCATAATAGGTTCCAGTGAGCTAGCTTAGGTTTTAATAATTATTGTTATATGACATAGTTATTAATCTTAGGTATAAGTGGACCTAAAACCCGATTAGATCCCAATCAAGTTAATCCACATAGGATAGGGTTTAAAATCGAGGCTCACAGACTGGCGACTCTGCTGGGGACAAACTCTTAATATTAACTTGATTAATTTTAAGAAAGAGGGCTTAACTCGAAAAATGTTTATTTATGGCTTTATTACTTTGTTTGTTTACTTTGGTGCGCACTTTAATTTTCTGCACCTTTGCATCATATGAGAGCGAGGGTCCACCTAAACCGATTTCACCCCGGGACCCGTTTGAGGGTCCCCTGTCAGGGACTCACACCTTTTAGGTGATGTGAATAAGCGGGGGAAAAGAGGAGGATGTCGTCTAACCACATCCCCTTAATACCTGGGCCTTAGCCCCAAGCGTTTTCCTGGCAGTGTCCTTACCTAGCCCATTGTTTGGTCAGTCAAAGACCCGGCCGCAGACGCACACCTTCAGGTGATGTGAAAAAAGTGGGGAAGCCCAAAGAGAATAGCGTGCAAGCCCTATTCCTTTGTGGCGACCTGGGCCCGAGCCCCAAGCACCTCTCCGGATCGATCCATACCCAAATTGATTTAACCGTCAAGTGAGGACATGTTGAATTTGTGTGGGCCTTGTTTGCTTGTATGATCGGCCCACTACGCAGCCTAGAAATTGATAGGAACCTCTCCTACCTCAACTCAGCCCAACCCGAATTGGCAGCTTTATCGTTTACGGCCCAGAGGCCCTGTTTGGTTTGATATGTGTGTCATTTGGGCTTCGGCCCAAAAGTTTAGACTTTGGTGATTTCTCTTTCAGCCTAATTTGAATTATCAATTTAGTTCTAGGCCCATGAAAAACAAATCTACCTAAAGCAGTCCATAAGACATGAAAATCAATCAGGCTTTTCCATTTCGGCCCAAGGCCCATTCTAGTCTAGGTGAACCTTTTGTTCGGGCCCTGGCCCAAAGTCCTAGATCTAGGTGTCATACCTTTTAGGCCCACTCAAAACTATTTGTTTAGGTTTCAACTCATTCAAATTCAAGATAATTTTTCATTCATTGTAGTTTCTGGCCTCAAGGCCCAACAGGAACATCAAACAAATCTTAGACTTCAAAGTTTCTCTCTCGGCCCAGTGGCCCATTCATAGTTCATATGGCTTCCTTCAGCCTGTACATATCACCTCCAGATTAAGGGCCTTCAGGCCCACACAGAGTCCAAGAAGAAGACGGTCACGGTCATCTTAACGACATCCTAGCAGTCAAGAGCTCGAGTCTTCAGCATGCCGACATCAGACGGTTCAGCAGAGTTCAAATTCAAGGGAAAGTTTAGGGATCCCATGCATTCTACTGCATAACTTGCTAAAACATTCATCTTTCAAATGCATCGCTCAAAGTTTTCAAAGAATGATCGTTTTCAAACCACCGATAAGAAGCATCGATTTTTCATTTTCTTCCTCATGTTCACAAATGGATGACATTTTCGAGTCTAAAGGGTAACAAAAAAGATTTTATTTCACACAAGTTTCTTTTGAGAAAATGGTTCATGAAATAATTATTTCCCGACAATGGCATGCAAAGACTTGTATTTTGTTTCCGAAATTTTGAACATGCCTTACCAAACCCCACAGCTCATCCCAAGACATCCAAATAACCCCCAAAGCGGTTCCAAATCCATATCTTTTAAATTGTTGTCATTAACCCCAAATCAATACTGGGGGCAATCTGAGTTTAGGTACGTCATCTTTCATCTTTCGTTTAAGCGTGTGAACTAGTCTCTAAGTGAAATTCACGAGAGTGTCTTGAGCGGAAAAACCATGAGTGAATGAGCGTGTCACTTTTACACGACTCCGGTGAGACCACATTCAAAGGTGAGGTAAACGGCATAACTCCGACCGAAGGAGATAATTTGTAAATTTACTCTTAGATCTGCGAAAAGTAACAAAGAATGGATACACAACTATCAGGAATGACGAAGCACCTAGGTACAGCACCACATAGCCAAAAGCTTGTAAACCCTGTCATTAAACCCTAGGCACCCCCACTGAGCCTTTCATATATCCCTTTTCGATATTATGAGCTCCACAAAATAACCTAGCCAATGATGAATGTTCGACCCGGTGACCAAAGGAAGCGAGGAGCCTGACTCTCAGATAACACTCTCATCAGTCCAAAGAAGCAACGCCGCTGTCAGCGTGACAAAGTGATCCGCAAATGGTCCCAGAGTGACACAGGATCCAAAGAGCTCACATCGAAGCAGCTCTCGAAGCCCAAAACCGGGAAACACAAGAACCCCGAAGGCAAAATCAATAAAGGATAAAGAAAGAAAAAAGGCAAACCCGAAGCGCCTCGAAGAAGTCCAAATGACAAAAAAAAGAGAAATGGTGTAAAGGACAACTCCAAAAGTCCAGGTCCAGAAGCTCGAAAACAACGTCAACATGAAGCAGTAAGACAACTTCAAGACAATGAAGATGAATCCGAGAGAAGACGCAAGTTGCAGCTTTGGTCACCCATTTAAGCTCCACATACCTCAAATATCCCTCCATGATCCCGTCGTCTTTCATCGCACCCTATGGCCACGTTATAAGCTTTAAAGACTTCCGACTTGATAGTTGTGTGTCCTATCACGTGAAAGTAACAGATCAAATGCGTAAATCCATCAAATATCGAATTCAATGGTTTAGAAGTTAGGACCATGAGCGAGAAATGAGTGCAAACACCGACCACATCGAGTGTAGGTTAGGAAGCACCACGTCAAAGAATAAGCCTCAACCCTGTGAGGATGAGACTTGTTCGCACGTTTAATCAAAGAAAATACTGGGGGCAATCGATCGTTCCGATCGATTGCCATGAACTCTAGCTCGGATTGTCCTAGGGAAAAATACTGGGGGCAATTGTTGGTTCCAACAATTGCCATGTCAACACCAATTAAAACCCAAAGCTCGAGCACCACCATCCCACCACAGGCACACATAAGTCCTTACCACCACACACACTCTCAAGCCCGTCATTGGCCTTGACCTCCATCCAAAATCACAACCCAATCCCAGGTCTGTCACAAATCCTGAACACCGGCGAAAGCCTTCAGCACCACAACAAACACCACACACTTCCACCAATGACATGTTCATTTTTCAAGAAACAAATTGCGGATATAAAATTTTTAGTCAGGAAATGATCATTTCACTTTCCTTTTTCAGCAGAGTCTTTCTCAAGCATTGCCATGTTTGACATATTCTTCAACAGTTTCTTGTTTTGGCAAGCTTCCAACAAACACTTTAGTTGCATTTTACAACTTTTGCATAACACCTCAACAATGCCAAGTTTGGCACCTTTTCCAACAGTTTCCTGTTTTGAACAAGTATCTTTCATATATTTTGATTGCATACATTGCCATAATTGGCACTCCGGTAATCATTTTTTATCATTTGCACGAGACCATTATCTTTCTAACTCATTTTTAGCTCGAGACCCAAAATCAGTGCGAGACCCATCATTTTCAAGACTTTAGTACGAGACTTCAGTGCGAGACCATGCACCTTCATCAGTGCGAGACCATGCATCTTCATCAGTGCGATACCATCACTTTCGTCAGTGCGAGGCCTATCATCTTCATCAGTGCGAGACCTATCATCTTCATCAGTGCGAGACCTATCACCTTCATCAGCGCGAGACCGAGCATCATCATCCAGTGCGAGACCAGTACGAGACCTAGTATCATCTTCAGTGCGAGACAAGTACGAGACAGAGCGTGATCTAAGTTGGCGGGGCAGAGGCAATAAGTCCCCATCTTTATGTCAACTTGCTTTGGGATCAACGAATGGTGGGCAAAGGCAATAAGTCCCCAGGGTTTTTACCAGGAGTTATCCCTGCACACCGGCTTGGGGGGCGATGGCAATAAGTCCACATTGGGTCCAGCCAGGAGCATCGGCATGGGTTTCGGTCCCCAGAAGCATCCGAGCATCATCAACATCATCAATATCATCAGCATCATCAACATCATCAATATCATTAGCATCATTAGCATCGCTAGCATATCAGCATTCCTACATACACTTTGATTGTAATTTGATATGCACATCATCATAGCCATGTTTGGCACTTTCATAATCAACTTTCATCATGATCATTTGCATAAAGTTTGCCTTGCATCCGTCTGCATGAAACTCCTCATCATAGACTAAGAGATACAGATTCTCGCCCCGGAGATACAGATTCTTCAGAGATACAGATTCTCATCCCGAAGATACAGATTCTTCAGAGATACAGATTCTCGCCCCGGAGATACAGATTCTTCAGAGATACAGATTCTCATCCCGAAGATACAGATTCTTCAGAGATACAGATTCTCACTAAGATACAGATTCTCACCACGAGATACAGATTCTTCAGAGATACAGATTCTCATCCATAATACAGACTCTTCAGAGATACAGATTCTCACCCGTAGATTCAGATACAGATTCTCACCACGAAGATGCAGATTCTTTACAGATACAAATTCTCACCTGAGTTGAAGAACTCACCCTCAAGCTTGTCATAAGTCTTACCCACTTCCTTAGCACCTGCCACGTTTGGCACTCTCTGTCCTTAACCTTTTACACACACTTCGGAATAGGTTCCGGTCCCTAGATGCACCTAGGTCATACAATTCATCATCACATTAAGCACGTTTCACTCATTATAGGTAGTCAGCGCCTTAGAATAGCTTGACATCATTTTCATCGTTTAGGTAGTCAACGCCTTAGAATCGCTTGACATTACTTCATCTTATAGGTAGTCAACGCCTTAGAATCGCTTGACATCTTCTCATTCTCACTCATAGGTAGTCAGCGCCTTAGAATAGCTCGACGCAATCTGCATATAGGGCCTTTTAAGATCTAAAATTTTGGGGTATCACTCAGGCATCAACTAGTCTTTTCATCTTCATTACAAAGCCTAGTTGACGGGGGGCAATCTGTTATACCCAAAATTTCAACCCCCCCGGAGTAGTCTCTAAGGCATACGTGTTACAAAGGGCAAAGTGGTCAAAATGCACCAATGTAGGATTTTCCAAGGACATTCTCGGGATTTTCTATTTTTCATATGACTTGTTCATTATCTCCAAACACTTCCAAATCATGGTCATTATGAAAGGTATTTCATGATTCTCTGATAATATTTATTCTGGAAATTTAGCTTTTAATTCATAGCTAATTTCTTTAATAATTAACACATGAAATAGCCTCAAAATAGAAATTAAAAGGTTTCCAAAATTAAAATAAAAGTGTCACATGGTTACCATGACTACATACAGTCATAAACCTGAAATTATTTTATTGGGAACCTTATCCCAAAATTTAAAAGAGAAATTCAATCATTTTTGCAATTTTCTCTCTCCTCTGGAAAATACCGAAATGAAAACAAAATGTCATGAAATTTTAACACAAGATAGAGGATGATTTTTAGAGACTAATGCCGTTGGAATTTCGTTATTTCGACTTTCCAATAATTAGTTATGAATTATGGGAGATTCCATATTGTGCGATTTTTATCTAATCGACTATTTATCAAAATAACCGATTCCAACTCTCAAAATTCCTAAAAATCATTATTTACCTTCAGTTAAATTTTCATAATTTTTATCGGCTTGCAACATATTCTAAAAAATCAGATTCCCTTAGAGCACAAAATCAGTCTTTTAGATAAAGATCTTGCTCTATCAATTTGACCATGCTCTTTCTATAAAAGGACCCCAAAAACGAACTAGGGCAGAGGAGATCATCCCCAAAGTCAGAGAACTCAGCCGTCAACCTACTTCCACGTTTTTGCAACCCCAAGCCTCGAATCTATACCGAAATCATCCCAAAATCACCAAAACACATTCTTTCTTCTCTCATTGAACTTCCAAGCATCAAAACACCACAAATACAGAACCAAAACGTGCTTAACAACACAAGGAAGAAGAGTCAGAAGCTTGGGTCAAAGTCGAACCGGATCGGCCACCAACGAAGCTTCAGATTCCCGACGTGAAGGAACAAAAATCGAAATCAAAACAGGGTAAAACCAAATTCTCTAACCCTCTGATCAAATACACTGGTTGAAATTCTAACCGAATTGATTTTTCCTTGCTTCTGAATTAAGGTTTGTTTGTGTTTCTGCCTCTAACTTGTTCTAAGTTTCGTATTAATTCGATTTCAAATTGAAAACTTTCAATCACTAACGTCTGTACATCTTTCAGGCTACACACCCTAAATTTGAGCCAAAAACACCTTCGGGAACAGCCTCAACGCCGCCGTCCGAGGGCGGTCCGCACCCACGGACGTCATGTCCGGGGTCCCGGACTCCCTGTCCGTAAGCCGGACGCCCACGGACGGCGGCGGGATTTTTAAATTCAAAATTTAGGTTTTCAATAATGTCCGGGCCCACGGACATCCTGTCCGTGGCCCCGGACTCAATCGTTTTTCTGTTTAATTCGACTTTTATGTTCACATAGGTTAACTGGGTCCGTGGGTTCGGACATTAGGTCCGTGCCACGGACGAAACAAAATTTGACCTAATTCTGCCTCTAAACCCTAGTTTAGGAATCTTTAATTTCACTTTAATTTTCTGTCAAAAAATGCTAAAAAAAAAAAAAAACAGAAGCGCGCACTAGGTTAAAACGACTCGTAATAAGCCGTAATTAAACTGAGTAGAGGAAAAACGACCTAAGGGTAATGAAAGTAATTGAACCCTAATTAAGTCGAATATCAAGCCCCCGAACCCGAACTCTCCTTTCCTAATTTAATCTAGGTCAAAATTAGGTGGCGACTCATAATAGGTTCCAGTGAGCTAGCTTAGGTTTTAATAATTATTGTTATATGACATAGTTATTAATCTTAGGTTATAAGTGGACCTAAAACCCGATTAGATCCTAATCAACTTAATCCACATAGGATAGGGTTTAAAATCGAGGCTCACAGGAATCCATTGTCCACATTCGACGATGGCGGAGGGCACTGCCGTTGGTGCACAGGTTTGACCGGATCGGTCAAAATATTTATCCAGGGGCATAAGGTCAGCGGGTAACGGTTCCATTGGAACCCATGGGACTACTGTCCATTATTAAGTTATTAAGGGTTGTCTTGACATGACGCCTGAGGTGAAATTTAATTGGAAAAGGTTAAGTGATTGGTTTTAAAGGATAAGGGCCAGATAGCCAACTAACAAGTACAGTTATTTAATACGCGTATCTTGTTTGGTTAATGTTATGGATTGTTGGTGTTTGATTATCTGGTTGTTGGTTACTATTATGTGATGTGATTTGCAGGTGAGCTGTTGTGTGTTTTGTTTAGCATTTACAGTTATTACTGTTATTATTGTAAACTGGTATTTCTTGTAAAGAATCTAATATCAAGTTGGCTAAAACGACTTAAGAATTCCAGATGACTTAAGACTACATTTAGCATACCAGCATCTCGATTGCTGAGCCCTTTAATGGGCCAAACATTCTAGGTTATTGAAGAAGACTCAAGCCGGAGTGTGGGACACGGCGGTAGCTGATGTGTTTTCAACAGACACCTTTGGTTTTATTTATGTATTGTATTAAAGAGATTGTTGTATTTCATTAGTTGCTCATTTAGTTTGGAGTTGGTTTGTAATAATTAGAGTGCTCAGTATCTGTTCATCACAGTGTAAGGAGTTAAGGTTGTTGGATGGAGTAAGGATGCCTTGTTACTCACAAGGGTGAGTAACGGCGTGTAACACCAAGGATAGTTAGTTTATTTTCCGCTGTGAATTATTATTCATTATGCTAAGACTTGCGACGTTATTACAGGTTTAGGATTAGGGGTGTTACAAAAAGTGGTATCAGAGCATAGTTATGCTCTGATGAAGGATACTGAGTCAAGAACATGAGCATAGGAATATTGGGATACGGGGAAACGTCTGTGAGGATTCGTGACCTAGAAATTATGGGAATATCTTATTACTAGTAGTTAGCTTACTTACATGTTTGTGATTGTGAATGTGAAAACGGTGTAGCAACCAAGTAGAAATAAATAGTATACTACCCTATAGATGTCAAAAGCTGGAAGACCACGTGGAGGCAGCAGTGGACGCGGTGGTGAGACAATAGCAGATGTTCCAGAAGCACCAGGCCTAGCAGCGGCCATGGCAGCCTTCGCACAGCAGCTAAGAGCTCAACTTACGGGAGCCATACCCCACCCGCCGCAGCCCGGGGAAACCAACTGGTTAAAGAGCATCACAGACGCGAGAGTATCAACTTATTCAGGGGAACCAAACCCCGCCACACTGGAGAAGTTCATTGTAGAGCACCAGAAGGCCTTCAAAGCTGTTCGAGTTCCAGAAGACCAGAAGATTGACATCGTCGCGTACAACCTGAAGGACACAGATGACATTTGGTGGCGATCTGTGGAGGGCCGCCATAGAGCTACACCGGAGTTTGGATGGACAACGTTCGTAGAAGTGTTGCAGGAGAAGTACTACCCCGAACACTTGAAGTAGAGGAAGCGGCAAGAGTTCGAGACTTTAATTAATCCAGGTGAGTCAAACAGTTGACCAATACTACGCACAATTTATCAGCCTGCTAGACTACATCCCAGGGGTCGACTACTCCGACACCATCAAGATTCAAAAATTTAGGGGAGGTCTGCAATTTCGCATCTAGGGCGCCATGGGAGCAATACGTTTCGCTACTATTCAAGAATGTTATCACGCCGCATCGGCAACAGAACTAATGCTTCAGTCTAGGGAAGAGGCCCAAGGAAAGAAGAGAAAGAATACTGAAGGAGATGATGGTGGAGCAGCCTCTGACGGTTACTACAGGAAAGAGAAGAAATTCTTTGATAAAAGGAAGGGGCGGAAACACTTCCATGGTCAGAAGACGAAGGAGCAGGTCCGTCGTCTGACCGGCCCAGCTATTGATGCTCAGCCACTAAGATCAGCACCACCTAAGGGCAATAAGCCAACCTAGCGCCACTACTACTGTAAGCGCTGTGGAAATGATCACCCAGGCTTAGACTGCGCAGCAGGAAATGGAGTGTCGCTATTGCAAGAAAGAAGGTCCAGGGAGTATGAATGTTTTTCCAACCCAGGGAGCCGAGTATACAAGGATCTAGAGGTTCACAGAGAACACCAGCTATTGAGGCGGGCGGACCAAGGGGCCAAGCGCCGCAGAACAAACACCTATACTAGGAGACCGGGAGGACAGCCATCCTCATCCGGAGTCAGAAAGAAAAGGAGATAGTTCTGAGTAGAAACACCTTGTACTCAGTGGGAACTTCAGGCGCTGAGGCTAGCGCTCAGCGCGAAACCGGTAAGTGTAGAATGTCTTCCTTGCATGTATTGAATGTATGTATTCCTTGCGAAATGAGTGTATCAAATTGTATTGTATAAAGCATGTATGTATGTATGTATGTATGAATGAAACGAACCGCATGTATTCGACCAAATAGTTGGCGTACCCTCGCAGTACGGGGTATGCGGTTATCATATGCAGCGTAAGCTGAGTCCCTTGGGGCGATGTTTTTATTCTACAGGTACCCGCGAGGCGTGATGGTCGAGTAAGGACCAGAATGAATTCTTTTTGGGATAGTTAGTATATAGGAATGGTGTACCGAGTTGTACACGGCTAAGGCCTTTTTGAGAAGCCGGTGTACCATGTGGTACACCTTTTTGGATAATGAAATGTGATTGAATGGAAAGGAGTAGATGTACAACTCTTATTTTTGGTAGTAGCCTTGGAATGTAATTCGTATATTTTGGATACTCGGTAATCAAATGTAAGTAAGTATTTGGCGTTGTAAAGGAGTATCATGTATTCGGTATATTCTAATCGTCAGACCGTTACTGTAAGTAGTAGTAGCCTTGTTAGCCTTGGGTGGCTAATGGCGTTGTATCACCCGCCGGGAGTAAGTAGGTAAGTAAGTATTCCACTGCGAGTAAGGTAATTATGAGTAATGATTAGAGGATAATGGAAGGATTAGCGTTGGGTGTTACAAAAAGTGGTATCAGAGCGAAGTCTCGCTCTGATGATTAGAATACCGAGTGTAGTGATTACCGAGTTAGGTGATAAACCGTCTTAAAATAGAGAATTAGAAACCCTAACTAGGAATTACTGTTAGCCATAACGGATAACCCTTGACGTCTGTAAAGATGATACCATTGTTGAATCAAGACCACGTGGTCATTGTGTCATAGTATCTAATGTAATCCACACTTGTTCAGATGTCAGGACGAGGCCGAGGCCGAGCTAGAGGCGAAGCCTCTGAGGGGCCGGGCGCGCAGACGATAGCTGAAATCGTCGCCGCCACAGTAGCACAAATGCTACACCGCAAGTAATTACCGCGGTACAACAAACACAGCAAAACCAACAACAGCAGCAACGGCAGCACCCCGACCCGCCTCAACCCCGTGAAACAAATTGGATAAAGGCCGTCGCCGACCTTCGACCTCCATGCTTTAGAGGCGAGAGCGACCCCACCAAGCTCGAGGCCTACCTCTCCGAGATGGAGACGGCTTTTGAGACACTTGAGACTCCCGCTGGAGTTCAAGTGAGGATAGGTGCGTATTACCTCAAGGACGCTGCTATGGACTGGTGGAAGCTCGTTAAGGCCGAGCACGTAGCCGACCCCGCATTCGGTTGGGAAGCATACTCCTCTCTCCTCCGATCTAAGTACTATCCCGAGCATGTCAAGACCAAGAAACGGCTTGAGCTCGATGCCCTTAAGATGACGGAGAAGATGACGGTTGATGAGTATTACCGCACCATCACCTCTCTTCTTAGACTTCTACCCGACCTGGGGTATACCAGCCAAGTCTTGGTCGACCGCTTCTACGGCGGACTGAGCCATCGACTCCGGTATGGCATGGGATTCGCACGGTTTACCTCCCTTCAGGTAAACAATGTTGAACCCTTAAAAGCCAAGAACAATACGAATTAGTATTCCTGTATGTAAATGTGTAACCTAATGCCCGACTAATTCAAGAGTGCTACCACGCTGCATCTCGAGTTGAGATCACCTGCCAGCTAAGGGATGAGGAACAAGCGCTGAAGCGCAAGGGTAACACCTCTGACGACCAAAACCAAACCAAACCATGGAAAAAGAAGAAAGGGAAGTACTCCCACCAAAAGAACACCTCTGGAGACGGTGGTGCCCATGTTGAGAAGGGCAAGGCAGCTGAGCCGTTACAACTTGCCTACACCGCACCAGTGGCAGCGAAGCCACTGAGGTCTCAGCCCTACAAGGGTAAGAACACGAAATCGAATTAGTACGCTTGTGAAATAGTATGTATATGGAGTATTGTAAGTATACTGAACCTCGCTAACCTGGAAGCTATAGGTTTTGGATTTGGCCATGGCAAGGGCCAAAATGACGGCCGCAGCTATGTGTGCCTAAACTGCAACAAGGATCATCCCGGCACCGATTGCCAAGGAAGGGAGATCCGCTGCTACAACTGCCAGAAGTCGGGGCACCGTGCTAATGCATGCCTAGAAAACTCGAAGCCCAAGGGCAACTATCAGGGTTACAAGCAGCGTGAAGGCAAGGAGGTTGCATCTAGCGATGCTCACGCCCAGCATACCTCACAGGGACAGGGGTCCCGAGGTCCACAGAAGGGCGCACCGCAGAGACAGCCGGCCTTGCACATCATAGACCGTGACGGGACCGGTACTAAATCCGGCCCAAGTACTCACCGTAACCTTTAATCCTTGAAGAGCATGTCTAAGTATTGAAATATCTGTATGAATGGAGGCATGAATGCGTAAGTACTTGAAGTATGAAATTGAGTATGAGTAAGTAAAATTGAAGTATGTATTGAGCATGAAATAAATTAGTGAGCTTAGAACTCACACTAGATGTTATTTACCACCTTAGGGAAATTCCTTATCTGTTACCCAATACCTTCAAACCCACCTCAGAGACCGACATCGCCACTCACCACTTCAACAACGAGCAGTGTCAGGTCACCCGCCCAGGTATGATCTTATTAAAAAGATACTTGACACCCGAAGCACAAATTTCAATCATCTGACGATGCAACGAACTAGGAATGGGTCCAGGAGGATTTTATACACCCGAATTCCCCGGTGGAGCAACAATGAAGCTAAAAATGATGAGCTTGGAAAGGATTGGAATCCTTATACCAAGACATACCAAACGACGCGAGCAGGAGACAGAGCGACACCTCCATCAATATCTACTGAGTACCAAATGCTTGTCACACAAGCTGTAGAAACCGCACAACAGTACGAAGATGAACCAATCCCTGCACTTGAAGCAGATTTATGTATTGTCAACTTCTATGAGAAAGAAGGATGACTTGGCTTACACCAAGATAAGGACGAGACGACGGAATCTCTTGAACTAGGAGTGCCCGTAGTGTCTTGGTCCATTGGTGATGACGCCGTATTTTTGTATAGCCAGCAGAAGCGTGTGGAGCTCGCAGAGAGACTGGTATTGAGATCAGGAGATCTTCTAATCATGGGTGGGAAATCAAGGTTGTTGTATCACGGGATCAAGAAGATCAAGTTGAATACGGCACCACCGGCAATAATCAATGCCACACACATGAAACTAGGACGCCTGAACCTTACCTTTAGAAAGTATTAATCTTGTAGTAGCATGTAATCCAGTAGTAACGTGTATTAGAGACACAGTATGTATGATGGTTGGTTATTCAATAAAAGTAGTGTTGGTTATTAAATTCCACTTGCGTTCCACCATCGTTACTTATAATCTTTTGAATCAATAGGTTGTGGACTCGGTACCGAATGTAACCTGAGTATCCTCACCAAAGAACAAGCCGGCAAAAGCGGCACCATTCTAACGGGAACATTCCCAGTAAACGGCATCGAAGCCTCAGTACTATTCGACTCTGGCGCCTCTCACACCTCTGTATCGCCATCATTTGCGAAGAGGTTAGGGCTAGACGCAGATGAGCTACCAAACTTCTTAGTTACTCCCCCGTCGAAGGAGCGAGTAAAATGTACCAATTACTACCACACCGCCACAATTCGAATCAAAGGCGAAGAGTTTCCCATCTCCTTCATTGAATTCAACGGGTTGAAATTTGACCTAATAGTCGGAATGAACTGGTTGGAGCGGCACAAGGGTAGGATCCTATGCGCCGAACACCGATTGCTGCTCAAGAGTCCATCTGGGGTCACTGTTTCATACCGCCAGAGACCGAGAGAGCCTTCAACCACAGTCATCTCCGCTATGGCAATGTACCAGGAGCTCAGAAAAGGACATGATGTGTATTTGTGCCATGTGCAAGATCTGGAGAGAGATCCAGAATTCAGTAATGATGTAGCAGTTGTATCAGAATTTCCCGATGTATTCCCAAAGGAGCTACCTGGTATGCCACCACAGAGAGCAGTAGAGTTTGAAATCGACCTCGTACCTGGTATTGATCCCAATGCTAGGGCACCATACCGCATGGCACCTGCTGAAATAACAGAGCCTAAAGAGCAACTACGTGATTTACTCGACAAAGGGTTCATACGCCTGAGCGTATCACCCTGGGGAGCGAAGGTCCTCTTCATTAAGAAGAAGGACGGTAGTCTCCGCCTCTACATCTACTACCGCGAATTGAATGCGGTCACTATAAAGAACAAGTGTCCATTGCCACGCATCGACGACCTGTTCGATCAGTGAAGGGAGCTTCGGTCTTTTCTAAGATTAATCTTCGATCCGGGTATCATCAAATTGCTATCAAAGAGCAAGACATTGAGAAAACAGCATTCCGAACAAGATATGGCCATTACGAATTCACGGTGATGCCATTCGGTTTGTCTAACGCACCAGCCAAATTCATGGACTTAATGAATCGATTATTAAGTGATCAGCTGGACACTTCAGTAGTAGTATTCATCGACGACATCCTTGTATATTCGAAGTCACCAGAAGAGCATGAAAACCATTTGAGAAGAGTACTCGAGACACTACGCGAGAACCAGCTGTATGCGAAGTTCTCCAAATGCGAGTTTTGGCTAGATCAGGTATCTTTCCTCGGTCATGTCATCTCGAGCGCAGGCATTTCAGTGGATCCATCCAAAACCGAAGCAGTACGATCAAGGCCTATACCTAAGACTGTTACCGACATCCGGAGCTTTCTTGGTTTAGTCGGTAATTACCGGAGGTTTGTAACGGACTTCTCAAAAGTCGCTAAGCCCATGACGTCATTGATGAAGAAAGATGCACCGTTTGTATGGACAGACGAGTGCGAGGTATCCTTCCAGAGCCTAAAAGACTCATTGACCTCAGCGCCAATTCTCACACTTCCAGAGGGCACAAAGGGATTTAAGGTGTATTGTGATGCATCAGGCAAGTGAATGGGATGCGTACTCATGCAGCATGGCAAGGTAGTAGCTTACGCCTCCCGCCAACTGAAAAAGCCTGAGGAGAATTACCCGACACACGATCTAGAGTTAGGGGCCATTGTCTTCGCCTTGAAGATATGGCGACACTATCTCTATGGGGTAAGCGTCACCATCTACTCCGACCACAAAAGTTTGTAGTATGTACTCACCCAAAAAGAACTGAATCTAAGACAGAGAAGGTGGATGGAGTTCCTCTTAGATTACGACATCAACCTCCAGTATAAAGAAGGGAAGACAAATGTTGTAGCCGACGCCCTGAGTCATCGAGCACACTCGCTGAATTCGCTACTCGCCTCTTTTAGATTGGTTGACGAGCTGTGAGACGCTCAGTTGAGCGACCCTTACTTCACAGAGATCAGACAGAAAATCACAGAGGGTACCTTCGAGAGCCAAAAGTACGACTTCAAAATGCATGAAGATGATCTGATCCTATTGAATGGCAGATTATGCGTCCCCCGAAGCAATGCTGAGCTAAGGGATCGCATTCTGCGAGAGTCAGATTGTTCGACATTGCATGTCCATCCGGGAGCCTCTAAAATGTATAGAGACATGAAGAGGTACTTCTGGTGGTCAGGAATGAAATCCGACGTGACTGAGTATGTTTTGAGGTGTCTCACATGCTAGAAGGTGAAGTTCGAGCACCGAAGACCGGAAGGAATGCTGTAATATATGCCCTTTCTGGAGTGGAAATTGCATGATATCTCCATGGATTTTGTTGTTGGACTCCCACCTGCTAAGGGGGGACTCAACATGATCTGGGAAGTAGTCGATCGCCTCACCAAGGTTGCCCGATTCATACCGATGAAGGACACTGAAATACCCCAAACCTTAATAAGTTGTTTACACATTAAACTATGATATATTAAGACTAAAAAAGTGTCTTAGAAATGTTATTAAACAATTTAAAACATAGTAAACACAATTAAATACCATAAAGTCAATATAGGAAAAATGTGCTCTAAGCTTGGGATAATCTTGGTTAAGACCTAATAAGCTTACCAAGACCTTATTTATATGTTAATAAACATATTAAACCAATTACTAAAGAAAACCAAGCTTGAAAACAAGTTAAAACATAAAATGTGCTTTAAGGAGCCTTAAAGCACATTTTTGAAAAATTGTCTTATAAATGAGTTTTGAGTGGCTAAATGTCCATCAATACTCCTTAATTAACATGTGTACTACTTATTATCACATTAGGATGTCTAAATCAATGGGAAATCAAAAATTTCACAATTATGTGCCTTGTTTTGTGAATAGTAACTAAATTAAGCTAGTTTATAACATAAGTCAATATAAGTGAATTAATTGGTCAACAAAGACCAAACTACCCCTAAGTAGATAATGGGGGGCGGTTTTTACAAGAGTGAGTCATTCCTTTGTTAGTTTAATAAGTAAGTAAAGTGATAAAGCAAGTTACTATTTACTTTAAGTATAAATATCTTACAAACTTACCTTTCCTTCATTATCTTCTTTCCTTCTTCAATTCCCACCGTCTTCATCCTTTCTCTCTTCCCCATTCACGGTTTTGCTACAGCCCACATACCAACTCCATCTTTGATTGTCTATAATTCCTAGCTCCATTAACCAAATCAAAATCTAAGACCACCATTCTCTTTGTCTTGTCAAGCTCTTCAACTTCATCTTTTCAAAGTGCCAAAACCTCCATTTCGGTGCCAAGGAGAAACACCATGGGAGGAGCTTGAGCTCATCTTTTTTCCTTTTGTTGATCACCTTTGCTTCAAGGTAAGGAAAAACTAAAGAAAACTCCATTTCCTTCTTGTTTTGATGTTGGCCGAAAAACACCATTTATGGTGTCTTTACCTTGCTTTGTTCTAGCTTCATTTCAATCCTTCAAGGACTTGGTGGAGTCTTCTTTAGCTACTTATTCGAACTCTCCTTCATCTCCAAGGTAAAACAACTATCTTAATGTGTTAAGACAATATATGTAACTAGGGTTACAATGAGATTAATCATGAAGCTTGAATACTCACTACCTTGCTTGTATATTGATTAGAAGTTGACAAGCAATAAAGGTCGTAGCCGATTTTAATCAAGGAAACAAGAAGGAAGTTTGAGAGGAAAAGAGGTAAATGTGTTAACTTAATGTAGTTTAAAGTCTTAGGAGAAATGAGCTTATGTTGCTTGTTAAAACTACCTAAGGAGCCAATGGTGAATGACTTAGTAAAAATGTTCTCAAGGAGACTATTAAAGGGCATATGTGTTGTTGTATGTATTTGCAGGTCAAAGGCAAATATATTGTGGGAAATTCAGTGTTTATGGTTTATGCAATTTAAGGGCCTAAGAGCCATGTAATTTAAAGGCCTAAGTGCCAAGCAATTTAAATTATGCACTATATTGTGATGTAGTGTTAAATGGGTGAAGTTTGTGTATAAGAATGTTCTTGATGGGTTTAAGTGTTCTTGGATGTTCAATGGGGAAAACAATGTGTTTTGGCATAGCAATGTTCTAGGAGAACCCATGTCAAAATTTGGATAATGTATAAGAAGTTTGAGTGTTTAAAATGAGTTTTGTGAACTAGGAAATGTTAGGAATAACTAGGTGTTTTACTAGAGAAGGAAACAATGTCTTAAGGTCTTCTAGGGTGCTAAAAGGGCTTAGGCATCACCTAGGAGTTTAGGTTAGTAAGAAAAGATGCTTGGGAGATGATGTTATAGTGGTGAGAAAGCATTTTGGGATAGTGGTTATCATAGGTGAGAAACACCATTTAGAAACCTAGTAAGAAATGTTATAAGTGTTGGTAAATTTTGCAAGAAATTGAGTAACAAGTTAGACAAGGAACTAGGTGAGTTTGAGATGATATTTTGGCATTAGAATATACCTAAGATAATTTGGGAAGTTTATACATATGATGGATGTGGAGAACCATTGCAACAAGACTTAGAAAATGTTAAAATGCAAAATCTGTAGCAGTGGTCCGGGACTTAGGTCTTGGGTAATGTCCCGGACCATGCATTAAAACAGGCCGAGAGTTCATAAGCCATTCTGGTCCGGGACTTAGGTCTTGTACAAAGACCCGGACCACCCCCTGTTTTACCCCCGAGAGAATTTGCCTACATTGGTCCGGGACCTAGGACCTGTATGAATTCCCGGACCACCCCATAAAAACAACCCGAGAGTTTTACAGAGACTAGGTCTGGGACCTTAGATGAGGACCAAGTCCTGGACCACTTAAAAAACATAGTTTAAGGTTAAATAATGATGTCTAATGATGGGGATTAGTTAGTAATGATGTTATAAGGTTGTCTAAGACATGTTAGGTGTGTTAAAATGACAATTTGAAAGGTGAGAAGTTATAACAAAGTGTAAAAAAATAAAATAACTAGATATGTGAAGAAATAAGTTAACAACGGACTAGAACGTTAATTAACCGACGTTACTAAATGTGTATAGGATTCTCCAACGGTGGAAAACAGTCGAAGCAGGGACCAAGGTATAATTTTCTTGCAGTCTGTTGCCTACCGGTTTACACCGACTTGTGTGTTGTTTGTTTTTCGGTGTGTTTATGACTTTATGAGGTTAAGCCATGAAATGAGTTTACAATTGTTATGCTATTATGGTATGTGCGTACCGATACCGGTAACCTCGGAATGCGTACTAATTGCTAGCTAACCTGCGTTAGGGTAACGCTCGAAAACGGTATACGGTTATAATGTTCCAACGTAAGGAACACTCTAACCATGGCTGTGTGTGAACTGGTTGTGTCTGCATTAACGCTTTATATCTCGTCTCCCTTATGTGTCTAACTGGACCTATGTACCTTTTGTGAATTATGGTGTCAAGTCCCGACAATGGGTCTTCTAACAAGTGTACTGGGGGGTGAGGAATCCGGTTGTCCGGTCGCGCGTGTTTGTATAAGAGTAGATATCTGCATCAGATTCGACTCTTTTAATGTTAAGGTTGTTCCCCTTCTTGGCATTTGATCTCCCGCTAGCTTCATTCAAAGCTTACCTATTCTGACTTATGATCGGTCTAGGGGGAAATATGTGTGTTTGTGGTGTGTTCGGATCACAATATCCGATCCATCTTTGAGTTAAGTTACTCGTTCGACTAATAGAACGGTAATGAGTTATGTAACAAGCTTAACATGAGGGTGAACCATTCTCTAGGCTTATGTTGTTGACTAACCTTCTTGGTTTGTTCCTAAGTGACATGTTCTCACTAAGTGTGTGTTGTTGTGCTATGCAATATTTTGCTATGCCATATGTATATGTTGTATGTTTAAATCAATGCCATGTTATCATGACAAATAGTTGCACGTATCCCGGTAGCTGATGGGCTGCGCGTTAACCATAACATCCAAGGGTTGCTGACCCCCTCGGGGGCTCCATATTTATTTGCAGGATGTTGATCAAAGAAGCGGAGTGGCTTTAGGTCTTAGGTCATGATATACTATTGATTATTTTGGATGTTGGCCCGGGAAGCGCCTGTGCTCCTGTGGCGTTATATTTTGGTACCGTTGTTTTTGACAGTGGTTGTTGTTTAAAGTTTACAGTGGTGATGTAATGTGGAAACTCGGTATTGTTGGTATTGTATATTTATGGATGTTAGTACCTAACGCTCGAGAGTCTGATCATCAGACCGGTACGCATGTATTTATTCTTCCTTGTTAACCACGTGGGTGGTTAACGGCGTTGTAGCACCGAACCGTTTAGTTACTGTCTAGTTGTTTTATTTCCGCCGCGATTTCAGTTATTGTTTAGTGCGTAGTAGGGGTGTTACATACACCTGGAAGGTGGCGAAGCTCGCGGAGCTATTCGACAAGGAGATCATCTGACACCACGGAGTCCCGAAAACCATAGTATCTGACCGCGACACCAGATTTCTTTCGAGATACTGGAGAGCAACACGAGAAGCACTGGGTACTGAGTTGAAGCTTAGCACTGCCTTCCATCCACAGACCGACGGTCAGACAGAAAGGACCATCCAGACACTAGAGGATATGCTTAGGGCATGTCCCTTAGACTTCCAGGGGAGCTGGATTGATAAGCTTCATCTTATCGATTTTTCGTATAACAATAGCTATCATGCTTCGATTAAGATGTCGCCATTCCAAGCTTTGTATGGTAGACCTTAAGGTACCCCGTTGTGTTGGGATGAGTCAAGCGAAGCGGTCATCATAGGAACGGAGAATTTAGAGCAAGTACAAGCGGAGGTACAACAAATCCGAGCGAACATGAAAGCAGCCCAAGATAGACAGAAATCCTATGCTGAAATATCCCAAATATTTACCCTAATTAATAATAAATTATTAGTTGACGGTCATTAATGAAAGGTTAAATATCTTAATATGATAAAAAAGAACAATAGAATATAAATGATCTCAAGGAGGTTAAAAAAAGAGTTTATTTAACCATAACTGTACATTTTTCTATAAACACAGGTACGAGTTATAGAAGGGAATCGTTAAATACCTTAAATAGAGAAACTAAATATCAACAATGATATTATATAATGTATAATGTACTAGGAAGTACATAAATAATAACAAAGACATTATTAAAATGGAATGTAATAGTAATCATTAATCTAAGAAGACTTATTAAGTAAGTCTTATTATGGATTATGTAATAAATATATGATCAATTTATAAGGTTTACTACATTATATAGGAATATATATATCCTTATAATTCGAAATGGTCTGTTAGATTCATTATATTTACAAAAAAAATTCCACATGATTAACGGAGTTTATTTAAACTGTAATTGAGTATTTATATATATATTTATAAGATTTAAGAAGGGGGTGTAATAAACGTAAAACCTAGTTAAATAATCCTAAAGTAAAATAGAAAAATTAATATAAGGATTAATTTAAGTAAATATACTATGAAATGTAGTATATGGAAACAATTTTAAATAAAGAAAGGTATATACTAATACATAGTATATATATATATGTATATATATATATAGTTACATGAATTAGTTATAATAATAAAGTGTGAATCTATTTATAACTATTAGTTTGTCATTGCAGCATAAAAATTACTAATTTAACCAATCACTTTTAGCATATATTACCTTCTCTTTCTCTACTCTCTTCATTCTTACAACCCTAAACAGGCGAATAGAAAGATACACGCCTGCCGCCTCACCTCTTAGTCATTCACTCTCCTTTTGCTTTCTTCTTTTCCTAACCCTAACCAGCAAACGGGGAAATACATATCTGCTCATTCTCCTCTTGTATGCAAGCCCTGATCGGCAAACAAGGGACATACATGTCCGCCTCTCTTCAGCTCCCTCCTCCGTAAATTTTCATAGCTGGACACATGCTACATCTCTTCAATTACCAATCATAACTGGCAAACTGAACATACCTGCACTTCTGCTGATATTTTTCATGATATGTGGTATTTACACTCTATAATCACTGCATCTAGCACACCAGAAGGCACCAGTCTTCATTCATTTTCTTGCATCCGCGTCTTGAAGTAGTTCAATCTGGAACTAGATCAGTAGTATACTCCTGCTTATCTCCTTCGGCCTAGCGAGCAACTATAACAAAAGAAGTCACTCACATCTTCTATTCCACCTTGTGAAGCAAACGCTGAGCTCCTTGCACAACAAATTGAAGAAAATTTTGAAATCAATTCACTTCTGGAACCGGTAATATGCTCAAATTATCTCTTCTTTCTCTGCTGATAATAACACCAGAAGCTGGTGTTTATTTCTGTTCACAAGTAAATCAGATTATTAGCAATGAAGCAGAAGCATAATCCCTGTTCTAATGACAATAGAAGTTTGCGCTTTCATCTGTCAAACCTGCGAAGTAAACGATTGGTATTATAAATGGTAGCAGAGTCCCTGCTGTTCCAAAATCCCAAAGCCTGGTTGGAGTATAGGTATCTGAATATACCTTAGAGTGGTGACGGTTGTCTCTGTAGCACCTTGTTAAACAGATGATAAGCATTAGAAGTCACACACCATATTGAGAGGTGGCTGAAAACAGTTGATTGCAGAACTGGTAATCTGCTTGCATATCTTTCCTCTCTAGAGATTTTTCTGTCACACCTTGTAAAACAAACGATAGATATCATAAGCAGTACGTAGTCTTGCCGTTTCCAAAATCTTAAATTGTTGTCGGTAAGTTTCGGTCTTGCTGTTTCCAAAATCTTAAAAACTGTTGTAGATAAGTTTCTCTCTTCCCGTTTATTACTCAACACTTAGGACGTCAAAGCAACGATGTGCATCTTTTTCTAATTTTATCAGGCCACACTTAATAATTATTTTTTTAAGAGAAGACCACACTTTAGTTGGCTGTCAATTTGTAATTCTAATTTTTCAGGAGGATTCCATATAATGGGATGGATGCGCCATGTCATGGGAATGAACATATTTTGATCCTAACCGCTAGAAATGTTAGTAGTACTTGTTTAATTTTTACTGATGCAATTTGGAGGGGGGAAACCAATATTAAGCGAATTTACTTGTATTGGTATCTCGATGTATATATATATATATATATATATATATATATATATATATATATGTTATTGACCCATTAAGTTATTCTGGGATAGTAATATCAGCTGGTGGATTATAACACTTGGTTTGGGTATTGAGAAGTGTTGGGCAGAATTATGGAATATAACAAATTATGTTATATATGGTTAACGATATGTAAATGAGTTGTTAAGAATTGGATATATAGTAATAGAATTGCGGTTAATGGTTTAGGAGTTTGGAAGTTTTGGCAGATTGGAAGAGGTTAGGATGATTGATTTTGGGTATAGAGTTAATGAAAATACTTTGGGCAGGAGGTTCTGAGATGAATTACACTTTAGAATGAAAGTTGTTGGAGATTAATGTGCAATGCCGGTTGGAGATGGATTAAAATAATTAAAGAATTAATATGTTAATAATCATAATTGACCGTGTTTTATTGGTGAAGAAACCATTAGTTAAGATTTTTAAACTTCAATTACCGGGATCTCTAGTTTAACAAAAAAACAATTTATAAATAATGAATCCTAAAATGCTAACCATAATTCTGGGATTTTCGACTTCATGTGCTTCAATTGTTTGGATATTAAATGGTTTAGGAGATTAACTGATAAATTGGAAAGTAAAATAAGTTTTAAAAAAATTGTATATTAGGTTACATGGATATATTTGTATTATATGATATTGGTATCATGTATCTGGATATTTGGGTATAGTTTTGAGAGTTTGGTGATTAAGTGTTAATCTAACATAATAGCGGAGCGAGTTGAGTAGTTGGATTACGAAGTGAATAAGTTGTTAAGATTATATTTTGAAATTAATTAAGTTATGCTTAAAAACTCTTTAACTATTTTTTCAATTTAAAATAGCGAGTTTCAATAATAAAAATTTGGTGGGTAGTTGATGAGGTTGTGATGGGGTGCTGAATTGGTGATTGACGCCATATTGAGTTTATAGTGCTAATCCGATAAGAATGGTGGTTAAGTATTATGGAGGTTAATTAGACTTACAAGTAAGTGCTAAGTTAATGGTCTGAGATTGTAAAATAGAATAATGAATTAATATTTGTCTAGAGTTAATCAGTTTTCTCTTGTAATATTGAAACTGATAGGAACACACATGTTCTTTCCATATTCTTCACGGTAAATATCCAACTGGTAGTAATATATATGTATATATATATATATATATATATATATGTATATATAAATTTGTACAACATTCTCTTCACGGTAGTTTTAAAACCTAAACTGAAGCAAACTCTATAAACCTTCCTATTCCTCATGGTAATGTTGAAAATCGAACAAAAATATATATATATACAAGTTTCCTCGTGTGAAAATGACAAATGAAACAAATCTCGGTCAATGTTTAATTATACATATAGACATGTAATTGCACTAAACTGAATACTTATATATATGGCAATGATTCGTTAAGTATATACTTATATACATATAGACATGTAATTGCACTAAACTGAATACATATATATATATATAATATATATATTAAAATACCCCAAACCTTGATATGTTTTTTAAACATTAAACTATGGTATGTAAAGGATAAAAAGTGCCTTAGAAACATCAGTGAACAATTTAAACCGTAGTAAAACACAATAAAGCACTAAGACACAGCTTGAGCAAAAACATGCTCTAAGCTTGGAGTGAACTTGGTTGGGACCCAAAGAGCCTACCAAGACTTAGTGATATTCAATTATGATTTAATAAGGCTAAATAAGTCCTTAGGTAACCTTGGTAGACGATTAAACCAAATAAAACACAAATAAGTACCTTAAAGTCAATATGGGCAAAAATGTGCTATAAGCTTGGGATAAGTTTGTATAAGACCTAAAGGTCATACCTATACCTTAATTATATGTTAATGAACATATAAAATCAATTACTAAAGAAAACCAAGCTTGAAAACAAGTCAAAACACAAAATGTGCTTTAAGGAGTCTTAAAGCACATTTTTGAAAAATTGTCTTGTAAATATGTTTTGAGTGGCTAAATGTCCATCATTACTCTTTAATTAACATGTGTACTACTTAGTATCACATTAGTAAGTCTAAATCAATGGGAAATCAAAAAATTCACAAATTTGTGCCTTAGTTTGTGAATAGTAACCAAAATATGTTAGTTTATGACATAAGTCAATATAAGTAAGTTAATTGGTCAACAAAGACCAAACTACCCCTAAGTAGATGATGGGGGGCAGTTTTTATTGTGGTGAGTCACCACTCTTGCTAGTTTGATAAGTAAATAAAGATGACAACTAAAGTGTACTATTTACTTTATAAGTAAATATCTTGTAAAAGCAAGCTCTCATTTCATTCCTTCCTTTCCCACTCATACCCACCGTCACCTACCTTCATTCTCCCAACTCCATCGGTTTTGCTGCAGCAAAACCACACCATCTCCAACTCCTTTTTCATGTAACTCATGAGTCCATGGTCCAAATTCAATTTGAAGACCACCATTCTTCTAGTTGGAGCAAGCTCTACACTTCTACCTTTTCAAATCATCAAAAGCTTCATTTCGGTGCCATGGAGATTCACCATTGAAGGAGCTTGAGCTCATATTTTCATGCCTTGTCATTCTCCTTTGTTTCAAGGTAAGGAAAACCAAAGAAAATCAATCTTTCCTCTTGTTTTTGTGTGTAACCGAGAATCACCCTTTGATGGTGTGTTCTTTTGATCTTTCATAGCTCCATTTCAATCTTCAAAGGACAAGGAGGAGTCCTCTCTTGTTACTTATTCAAGCTCTCTTTTTATTACAAGGTAAAACAACTATCCTAATGTGTAAAGACAATATATATAACCTAGGGTTTGTAAATGAGTTTAAGCATGAAGCTTGAATGCTCATTGGTGTTACTTGTATATTGATTAGAACAATGACAAGTAACCAAGTCCTCTTGCCGATTTCCAAACAAGGAAGAACAAGAGTGCTCAAGTAAAAATGTTGAAGAAAAGAGGTAAATGTGCTAACCTAATGTAATTTATTCCTAAGGAGAAATGAGCTTATATTGCTTTTAAAACTACCTAAAGAGCCAAAGGTGAATGAGTTAGTAAAAGCTCTCAAAGAGATTATTAAAGGGCATATGTGATGTGTATTTGCAGGTCAAAAGCAATATATATGTGGGAAATTCAGTGTTTAAGGTTTATGTATTTAAGGGCCTAAGAGCCATGTTATTTAAGGGCCTAAGTGCCAAACAATTTAAGTTTATGCACTATTGTGAGTGTGTGTAGTTTGAGGTTTGGTTGTGTGCAAGGTGTCCCTTGTAAAGTTGTGTCTTTGATGGTTAAAGGATGAAAAACAATATTTGTGTGTATCAAGTGATTAAGCGTTTTGGTTGTGAAAGGGTGAAAACCTAAGTGTTTGTGTATGAGAATACTCTTGATGGATTTTAGGTGTTCTTAAATGTCTAATGGTGAAAGCTATGTGCTGTGGTATAGCAATGTGCTAGAAGAACCCATGTCAAAATTTAGATACTGTATAAGAAGTTTTAAGTGTTTAAAATGAGTTTTGGTGAGTTTGGAAGTGTTGAGAATGGTTAAGTGTTTTACTAGGGAAAGAAAGGTGCATTAAGGTGTTTTAGAAGGTAAGAAGGATTTAGGCATTATCTTGGAAGTTCTAGAAATCCAATGGGTGTTTTGGGATGTACTAAAGTCTTGGAGGAGTTTGTTAAGGTATAGGTAATGTTGATGTTCAAGGAGGAAATGATGTTTAGGTAAGGAAGATGTTTGAACATGTGAAGAAAATTCTTGGAAGGACATGAAGTATTTTTGGTGGGCTAAATGTAGTGTGGGAACATGCTATAAACCTAAGGGGGAAGTATTATAAGTATTGAGCATTTAGGCAAGAAATGAGTAAGTGTCTAAAGGTATAGAAAATGGAGTTTTGGGCACGTCCGAACTACCGTCCGAACATGGACGTTCAGACATGCCCTATTGCGCGTAAGTCTCCTAAGCATCGACCAGTGTCCGAACTACCGTCCGAATTTGGAAGTTCGGACACACCTATCTCTATATTCTGTTTTGGCCCGAACAGCGTCCGAACTTGGGAAGCTCGGACGCATGTTCGGAAGTCGTCTGTTTACACCCATTGAGCCTCGAACAGTGTCCGAATTGGGAAGTCCGGACACAAGTTCGGACAAGGCGCTGTAGGACCAAAAACATTTTAAGGTTATAGGATGATGGGGATTATTAAGTAATGAGTTATAAGATTGTTAAGGACATGTTAAGTGAGTTATAATGACAATTTAGTGGGGGAAAAGTTGTATTAAAATGTAAAAGTAAAACAAGTTAAAATGTGAAGTTATTTAACGTTAACGGGGAAGTTATGAGCATTAGACTTTAAACAATCATGTTACCCCGATGTTAATAAAAGTAAATGTAATGTTACCAGTTGTTCAAAGATGTTACGAGGAACATGTGATGGCATGTTAAAGTGAAACCCCGGTGACAGGTATGGTTTTCTTGCAACCTGTGTCCTACCAGATTACACCGGCTTGTATGCCAATGTGTTTTTCTGTATGTTTGCCACGTTGTAAGATAAAACATGTAATGAGTTTATAGTAATTCATTTATGTGGTGTGTTCAATACCGATACCATTTAACCTCAAAAGTGTTAAACCTTAGCTAACTGAGTCTAGGATCACATGAGAGCTCGGTATTTGGATTTAACGACCTGAACCATGGGACGTTCTAACCACGGCTATGCGTGAGTTAATTGTGTGATGTTTGTGTGTGAATGTAAGGACCTCCCTCGTGTGTTTAACCCAGTTGTAATACTGTATGGTGTATGGTGTATGGATGTGATAGATTCCATAGTGGGGCTCTAACTATTTATCTACAAGTAAATATGTACTAACGGGGGTGAGGAATCCAGTCAGGCCGGTCGCGCGTTGTGTGGGAGTGGGTATCCTTTTTAGCTTTACCCTCCTCTCTGTTATGGTTGTTTCCCTCACGGGTTACGATCTCCCATTAGCTTAATCCAAAGCTTAGCTATTCTGACTTATGATCGGTTAAGGGGAACATGCGTTTGTGTGGTGTGTTCGGGTCACTATATCCGAACCATCTTAACTTAAGTTACTCGTCCGAATATTAGGACGGTAATGAGTGTTGTATAATGAGCTTAACATGAGGGTAATATCGTTCTCTAGGCTCACAGGTGAATTAACTATGTTTGGGTTGGTTCCTAAGAGAACCGTTCCCGTTATGTTATATGTTATTGTTGTACTGCAATTCCCATTGCGATGTTACGTTATGTGCACGTTGAAACGTGAAAAGTGTTGTTATGTGGTGTATGTGGATCATGGATATGAATCCCAGTTTATAAAAGAGACGTTTATGGATAACCCGATTTTTGGGTAAGTGTCATCTATTAAGGAAGTAGCTCCACTAGAGGAGAACCCCCTAGGGTTAATGAACACAATGAGCGACTTATCAAGTATGGATGTGTTATTTGTTTGTTGAGCCCATAGTGGTGGAATGTTATGTGTTGGGTGTCGATAGTTTACATGCATGATTCATATATAATCAACCGCATGCTAAGACGACAATTAGTTGTGCGTGGCCCGGTAGCATGCTGGCTGCGGGATTACCATACCAGCAAAGGTGCTGAGCCCCTGGGGGGCCACCCTTTCTCTTCATTTTCATATTTCAGGTACAAGGAGCTGGAAGCCATTCGAGAGTAGGACGGGGTTGTCGTTTGTACATGGGTAGTCATTTAAGTTGTATATGTCTAGTAGGTGTAGTGAGACCGAAATTGTTATCGGCATTAGTTTGTAAATACTCGGTACAGTTGGAAGGTATGTGTATGTTTGTTGTTAATGGAAAGGGATAGTAATGTGTAGTTGCTCGGGAATCTAGTCCATCAGATCGATACAATGTATATGTAATAGCCTTGTTAGCCACGTGGGTGGTTAACGGCGTGTAACACCAACGAGTTAAGTAATGTGATGAGTATGTTTTCCGCTGCAGTTTGTTGTTAAGTGTGTTAATGTTGGATGGGGTGTTACAAAAAGTGGTATCAGAGCGAAGTATCGCTTTGATGACTGAATTACCAAGCTTAGTAAGTACCGAGTTAGGAGTTTAAGACTTTGGGTTAAGGGTTAAGTGATAGCGTGAGAGATACACTAGTTAGGTATTACCAGTGCGTACTGGAAACCTACAATATCCATCCCGCCCTCCACAATCCCTGTTTTATAACTTGGGAAACAACGCAGAGAGATGGAAGTCCTCTCATATTCGGGAAAGCCCGATCTGGCTGTTATTAAACATCGCTGTAAGTGAGGAGGACCAGTCATACGGTTGATCCCGAAGAGTGGGAGTCCCGGAGACAGTTTCTACCTGAACAATGTTAATCGCATTAATAGCGAAGAATAAAGAATTTTGTGTATAAGAGAATAGAATTTCCGGCAACCTGGGTCGACAAGCTGAGCAGTCGAGCACAACCAGCTTGCAACGCACCAACCGTGCAATAGGCAGGAAGTGGATTAATGAAACCCGAGATGAGTGACTACGGGACCACAATTGTTAAATGATACACCAACGGTATACCAACCGACAAAGGAACTACAACGTAGTGCCCAAACAGAGACAAGTCTCAGTAACCACGACAAATGCGTGGAATGGGCTACGAAGAGGAAACAATACTAGAAAAGGGGGTCTCCCCAGAATGGGAAACACCCTAGTTAATGATTATCATGTGAAGCAGTGAAGTAGAGTAAGAAGTTACCCAGGGTTATTGTCAAGACTGTAAGGTCAAGTAAGGGCCAACAAGCCACTGATGATAGTGCGGGTAAGAACAATACCGCAACCGTGTGTGTGTGATTAACCGATAGCCAGTTAGCATGGCGCACTTGTCATGGCAAGTGCTGCTTATAACAGGGCTGTCCGGGAAAATTTTAGCATACAGTATTTAGTGAGTAACATGAAGTGAAGGAGTCTCATCATGACCATGGAAGGGCTTGATAGCCTAACCTCTGTAATTGGAAATACACCAGTCAGCAGGAAGCTAGACTTGGTAAAGGCAAGAAAACTTTGTAAAACCATGAGAATTTTTTATTTTTTTTTCTTTCAAACTTAGAACTCTTTTCCAAAACCAAAATTCTTTCAAACCAATACCTCTTTCTAACCCCTTTAAACCAAACCAGTAAACCCAAGGGTAGTTGATAAAGATACAACAGTGGAGAGACTTTCCCTTGATTAAATTCGGGAAGCACGGAATGCATGTTGTCATAGGACAATATAAGGGAGTTGACAACAGAATACTTCACCTAGGCGTGTGACGGACACTACGAGTGTACCAACTAAAATGTGGGACGACCGCACTCCGATAGGAGCTTGTGGGCCTGACAGACCTACTTAAGGGTTAGTTGGGTAAGTAGCAATGTATCAGAATGGTACCCCACACATGTATGCGAGTAGAGTCCGGAACACGGGAAGTAGTCGACTCCATACTACGGTCAGCAGTAGAAGTCAAGCAAGAGCTAAGGATTACCAAGAATGGTTAAAGTAAAGGAACCCAGTTAAGTTAATGAGACTAAAAGGAATTAGTAAACTCATTTTAAGGAAAAGTTTAAGAGTCAGGAAGTGAAGTGCGGAGTGCACTGACTGTTATGCAAAGACATCACATATGTCTTAAGAATCCCGAGGGGTAAACATGATAGCTGGAATGGTGACCCAGCCTGTGCATGGCAAGCAGATGCCTAATGTGGACATATTAATGTGTAATGAACGGGAGGAAACTCCCAGAATGAGTACCTACACTACCAGGAAATGTTGATCTTGACAGAATAAGATAATAAGCCAGTTAAGAACGCAAAACGGCGTGGTTAACTAAATGTACCAATGAGTGCAAGCCAGATGTAAAGGCATGACTTAGCAATACCCAGGAGCAATCCTTCAAGGGTGCTCGCATCAACGATAGTTGAATGAAATAACGTGACTGAAACACAAGGGTTGAAGCTAACACCCAGTATAGACATAAGTTGTCAGGCGACGGACTGACAATCCAAAGGGGCATCCCATGAAAGGAAACGTGATGCAACGACCTTGTCATGGAGCCCAATATGATATCCAAACCATGTAATGTGGTACAAAGAAGTAAATGTGTGTGGACAGCCTACAATGAGCAGAGCTCGAGGCAGTAAGGCTTATATGCCACAAACAAGATATGTTATATAAGTTTAATCGATTGTAAAAGTATATGTTATATAAGTAAATAGAGCGGATAACGAACCACTGCTAAGAGAGTGGGAATACCTCTCGATGTTGTGAAACCGCTAGAGCGGTAGTTATATGAACCAAGTTCAAGAAACATGTTAAGGATTGACCATGTTGTCATTGAGAGAGAACACATAGTTTGGTAGCATGTGTGTATAAGTGAAGCACCGAGCTAAATAACGTCGGCTTGTGACTCGAGTGATCAACGCTCAAGAAGCATTCAGTAGTCATCCAAATGAACGACAAACCAAAATACTAATGATGTAAGTATATGTGTGGAAGTTAATGTGACAGTAAGAGCACGGTACACAGTAAGCGACCGTTGTATAAGTGTTGTTAAACGATAAGTGATAGCAAATAACTAGGCAGTAAGCTAGTAGCCAGTATGACGAGATAAGAATCTCAGTGAAACACAGTGTGAATTCCATTGCGAATCACATGAGAGATTTACTGCCAAGAGTTTACACCTCTACACTCTGTATGACTGAGTGTTTTGGTATTGCACTTATGTAGTAATGATCGAGTGGGATAGCTAGGATTCCGGAAATGTTAGTTGTGGTGGAAACAGAAAGCGGCGTATAACGCCATAGTGACTGATGCATAGGAAATGCAAGACGTACCAATGAAAGAGTACTTGTACAAGACCAAATGTGGAGGCATGATTAAGAACAAGTGATTATAGTAGCACTAAATACCAAATATTGGTATGGAATATACCTCAAGTGTGGGAAATAACAGAAAGAGCACTACACATTAGGTGGTAGCTCAATCCCAACCGACAGTAAGTCGGAAGGAAACAAGTCAATCATTGTGAAACACATAACAGCATACATAGTAAATTATTAGAGAAGTGGATGGAAAGTTTTGAAACTCACCGAATTTACTCACGGTTAGAAATACCACGCATCGGTTGAGAAACCGTTATTACCAAGATAAAGGTGATAATTGGGGATGTACAATACAGTAAGAATAACGAATGGGGCAAACTGAGCCCTACAGTTATTAGAGTTTCGCAGCAGAAACTAGTGAGCCAGTGATTCAAGTGTTGAATGTGTATGGTGAACATGAGTGAATGGCTAGTTATTAATGCCTAGGAGCCTCACAGGCCAGAACCGAAACCAGTTAAGAGTTAAAGCAAACTCCAATGAGAATTCTTGGTTTAGGAACTAAACTGCCAATATGGTTAAGATCCTTTAATCAGAATGCATTGTATAATAGACCGCGTGGAAGTTAAAGTACTTCACGACGGCAGAACGTTTTAAACCAATGATTCAGTGATTGATTACGTGGGCGTAATCCCTTTTAAGGGGGGGTAGAGCGCAAAACCACTTAGTGTGTATTACCTTACAAGTGTACGTAGTGTACGTGACCTATATTGTGCATAGCACAAAATAATTGTTTTGATGATTGGTGTGTGTGTTACGTAAACATACGCATTCATTCATGGTTTAATTGTGGTAATTGCACACAGAAGATGCGAATACCATTGTGATAAGTGTGTTTATTTGTTAACAGTTGTGTGTGACAGTACAAGTGTGGGGAGTAGAGAAACTCCCGGGGAACAAAACCCCGACAGTGTATAAATGTTAAACTCTGTGTTGTATTTTGATAAAATATATGTGTATGTATACAATATAGTAATTCATGAAAAGGGTATGAAACCGACATAGAACCTAGTGAGAATAAGATTCCCTAGGTAACAGGATTAAAGTGAATGAAGATAATTGATAGACGGAGTTCTATCCTATGGAGATGTAATGATTATGACTAGAAAGACTAAAAGATAGAAAATTGGAAATAAGTGTACTACTTGATGCTTGAAAATGAAGTGGGAGGTGGAACTTGATTTGCATGTGATCAAGGGAAGCCGAACACAAATTGGGGTGGAAGGATAGTTCAACACTGATGCTAATCACATCAGGGTTGGATGATTCTTGAAACTCCCCTTAAGTGGTCACAACTAACCACGCTAAGAAAAGAAGCAAAGAGCATAAGTTGGACTTGGAGTTGTATGTGTTTTCAAAAAGGATTTTGAATTGGTATTTATAAAACGTCGATAGATACCTTACGTTATGAAAATACTTTTACTTAACCTTAACAAAGAATATTTTTGTAGTACTTGCCCGGTGACATGGGAAGCATATGTGTTAAAGATTAAGTGATTGTTTTGATCTCCCAAAGGAACGGGGACGGAAGGTGTCCATCGCGACCGGGTTCTGAGGGATCACTGTGTATATAAAAGATATTTGATTGTTATACATGCTATGATGTTGTGTGGTATGTGAAATAATACTATTTTGACCGGGGCCATAATTTGGTCGAGTTCCGAAAGTGTTGTGTTACCTAGACCTATGTGTCTAAATGTTGTTATGTTACCCACACCTGAGAGTCTAAGGGTTGTTATGTAAGTATAATGTTGATTAAGGTACCCGGACCACTAAGTCCGAGGTTTATGTAAGTATGTATGTTATGTTATGTTATGTTATGTTATGTTATTAGTTATGTTATGTTATGTTATGTTATGTATGTTATGTTATGTTATGTTAGTTATGTGTTATGTTATGTTATGTTATATGTTATGTTTATGTTAGTTGTTATGTTATGTTATGTTATGTTATGTTTATGTTATGTTAGTTAGTTATGTTATGTTAGTTATGTTATGTTATGTTATGTTATGTTATGTTATGTTATGTTATGTTATGTTATGTATGTTATGTTATGTTATGTTATGTTATGTTATGTTATGTTAGTTTATGTTTATTGTTATGTTATGTTATGTTTGTTATGTTATGTTATTTTTTTATGTTATGTTATGTTATGTTATGTATGTGTGGGAAGTGTGAACTTCGAGGACGAAGTTCTTTTAAGGGGGGTAGATTGAAATACCCCAAACCTTGATATGTTGTTTAAACATTAAACTATGGTATGTAAAGGCTAAAAAGTGCCTTAGAAACATCAGTGAACAATTTAAACCGTAGTAAAACACAATAAAGCACTAAGACATAGCTTGAGCAAAAACATGCTCTAAGCTTGGAGTGAACTTGGTTGGGACCCAAAGATCCTACCAAGACTTAGTGATATTCAATTCTGATTTAATAAGGCTAAATAAGTCCTTAGGTAACCTTGGTAGACGATTAAACCAAATAAAACACAAATAAGTACCTTAAAGTCAATATGGGCAAAAATGTGCTCTAAGCTTGGGATAAGTTTATATAAGACCTAAAGGTCATACTTATACCCTAATTATATGTTAATGAACATATAAAATCAATTACTAAAGAAAACCAAGCTTGAAAACAAGTTAAAACACAAAATGTGCTTTAAGGAGTCTTAAAGCATATTTTTGAAAAATTGTCTTGTAAATGAGTTTTGAGTGGCTAAATGTCCATCATTACTCTTTCATTAACATGTGTACTACTTAGTATCACATTAGGAAGTCTAAATCAATGGGAAATCAAAAATTTCACAAATATGTGCCTTAGTTTGTGAATAGTAACCAAAATATGCTAGTTTATGACATAAGTCAATATAAGTAAGTTAATTGGTCAACCAATACCAAACTACCCCTAAGTAGATGATGGGGGCCGGTTCTTATTGTGGTGAGTCACCACTCTTGCTAGTTTGATAAGTAAATAAAGATGACAACTAAAGTTTACTATTTACTTTATAAGTAAATATCTTGTAAAAGCAAGCTCTCAATTCATTCCTTCCTTTCCCACTCATACCCACCGTCACCTACCTTCATTCTCCCAACTCCATTGGTTTTGCTACAGCAAAACCTCACCATCTCCAACTCCTTTTGCTTGTAACTCATGACTCCATGGTCCAAATTCAATTTCAAGACCACCATTCTTCTAGTTGGAGCAAGCTCTACACTTCAACCATTTCAAATCTTCAAAAGCCTCATTTCGGTGCCATGGAGATTCACCATTGAAGGAGCTTGAGCTCATATTTTCATTCCTTGTCATTCTCCTTTGTTTCAAGGTAAGGAAAACAAAAGAAAATCAATGTTTCCTCTTGTTTTTGTGTGTAACCGAGAATCACCCTTTGATGGTGTTTTATTTTGATCTTTCATAGCTTCATTTCAATCTTCAAAGGACAAGGAGGAGTCCTCTCTTGTTACTTATTCAAGCTCTCTTTTTATTCCAAGGTAAAACAACTATCCTAATGTGTAAAGACAATATATATAACCTAGGGTTTGTAAATGAGTTTAAGCATGAAGCTTGAATGCTCGTTGGTGTTACTTGTATATTGATTAGAACATTGACAAGTAACCAAGTCCTCTTGCCGATTTCCAAACAAGGAAGAACAAGAGTGCTCAAGTAAAAATTTTGAAGAAAAGAGGTAAATGTGCTAACCTAATGTAATTTATTCCTAAGGAGAAATGAGCTTATATTGCTTATTAAAACTACCTAAAGAGCCAAAGGTGAATGAGTTAGTAAAAGCTCTCAAAGAGATTATTAAAGGGCATATGTGATGTTGAGTGTATTTGCAGGTCAAAAGCAATATAATATGTGGGAAATTCAGTGTTTAAGGTTTATGTTATTTAAGGGCCTAAGATCCATGTTATTTAAGGGCCTAAGTGCCAAGCAATTTAAGTTTATGCACTATATTGTGATGTAGTGTAGTTTGAGGTTTGGTTGTGTGCAAAGAGTGTCCCTTGTAAAGTTGTGTCTTTGATGGTTAAAGGATGAAAAACAATATGTTTGTGTGTATCAAGTGATTAAGCGTTTTGGTTGTGAAAGGGTGAAAACCTAAGTGTTTGTGTGTGAGAATACTCTTGATGGATTTTAGGTGTTCTTAAATGTCTAATGGTGAAAGCTATGTGCTGTGGTATAGCAATGTGCTAGAAGAACCCATGTCAAAATTTAGATAATGTATAAGAAGTTTTAAGTGTTTAAAATGAGTTTTGGTGAGTTTGGAAGTGTTGAGAATGGTTAAGTGTTTTACTAGGGAAAGAAAGGTGCATTAAGGTGTTTTAGAAGGCAAGAAGGATTTAGGTATTATCTTGGAAGTTCTAGAAATCCAATGGGTGTTTTGGGATGTACTAAAGTCTTGGAGGAGTTTGTTAAGGTATAGGTAATGTTGATGTTCAAGGAGGAAATGATGTTTAGGTAAGGAAGATGTTTGAACTTGTGAAGAAAATTCTTGGAAGGACATGAAGTATTTTTGGTGGGCTAACTGTAGTGTGGGAACATGCTATAAACCTAAGGGGGAAGTATTATAAGTATTGAGCATTTAGGCAAGAAATGAGTAAGTGTCTAAAGGTATAGAAAATGGAGTTTTGGGCACGTCCGAACTACCGTCCGAACATGGACGTTCAGACATGCCCTGTTGCGCGTAAGTCTCCTGAGCTTCGACCAGTGTCCGAACTACCGTCCAAATTTGGAAGTTCGGACACACCTATCTCTATATTCTGTTTTGGCCTCGAACAGCGTCCGAACTTGGGAAGCTCGGACGCATGTTCGGACAGTTGTCTGTTTACACCCATTTGAGCCTCGAATAGTGTCCGAACTTGGGAAGTTCGGACACAAGTTCGGACAAGGCGTTGTATGGACCAAAAACATTGTTTAAGGTTATAGGATGATAGGGATTATTAAGTAATGATGTTATAAGATTGTTAAGGACATGTTAAGTGAGTTATAATGACAATTTAGTGGGGGAAAAGTTGTATTAAAATGTAAAAGTAAAACAAGTTAAAATGTGAAGTTATTTAACTAGTTAACGGGGATAAGTTATGAGCACTAGACTTTAAACAATCATGTTACCCCGATGTTAATAAAGTAAATGTAATGTTACCAGTTGTTCAAAGATGTTACGAGGAACATGTGATGGCACGTTAGAGTGAAACCCCGGTGACAGGTATGGTTTTCTTGCAACCTGTGTCCTACCGGATTACACCGGCTTGTATGCCAATGTGTTTTTCTGTATGTTTGTCACGTTGTAAGATAAAACATGTAATGAGTTTATAGTAATTCATTTATGTGGCGTGTTCAATTCCGATACCATTTAACCTCGAAAGTGTTAAACCTTAGCTAATTGAGTCTAGGATCACATGAGAGCTCGGTATTCAGATTTAACGACCCGAACCATGGGACGTTCTAACCACGGCTATGCGTGAGTTAATTGTGTGATGTTTGTGTGTGAATGTAAGGACCTCCCTCGTGTGTTTAACCTAGTTGTAATACTGTATGGTGTATGGATGTGATAGATTCCATAGTGGGGCTCTAACTATTTATCTACAAGTAAATATGTACTAACGGGGGTGAGGAATCTGGTCAGGCCGGTCGCGCGTTGTTTGGGAGTGGGTATCCTTTTTAGCTTTACCCTCCTCTCTGTTATGGTTGTTTCCCCCACTGGTTACGATCTCCCATTAGCTTACTCCAAAGCTTAGCTATTCTGACTTATGATCGGTTTAGGGGGAACATGTGTTTGTGTGGTGTGTTCGGGTCACTATATCCGAACCATCTTAACTTAAGTTACTCGTCCGACTATTAGGACGGTAATGAGTGTTGTATAACGAGCTTAACATGAGGGTAATATCATTCTCTAGGCTCACAGGTGAATTAACTATGTTTGGGTTGGTTCCTAAGAGAACCGTTCCCGTTATGTTATGTGTTATTGTTGTACTGCAATTCCCATTGCGATGTTACGTTATGTGCACGTTGAAACATGAAAAGTGTTGTTATGTGGTGTATGTGGATCATGGATATGAATCCCAGTTTATAAAAGAGACGTTTATGGATAACCCGATTTTTGGGTAAGTGTCGTCTATTAAGGAAGTAGCTCCACTAGAGGAGAACCCCCAAGGGTTAATGAACACAATGAGCGACTTATCAAGTATGGATGTGTTATTTGTTTGTTGAGCCCATAGTGGTGGAATGTTATGTGTTGTGTGTCGATAGTTTACATGCATGATTCATATATAATCAACCGCATGCTAAGACGACAATTAGTTGTGCGTGGCCCGGTAGCATGCTGGCTGTGGGATTACTATACCAGCAAAGGTGCTGAGCCGCTGGGGGGCCACCCTTTCTCTTCTTTTTCCTATTTTAGGTACAAGGAGCTGGAAGCCGTTCGAGAGTAGGACGGGGTAGTCATTTATGTTTTATATGTACAGTAGGTGTAGTGAGACCGAAATTGTTATCGGCATTACTTTGTAAATACTCGGTACAGTTGGAAGGTATGTGTATGCTTGTTGTTAATGGAAAGGGATAGTAATGTGTAGTCATTCGGGAATCTAGTCCATCAGACCGATACAATGTATATGTAATAGCCTTGTTAGCCACGTGGGTGGTTAACGGCGTGTAACACCAACAAGTTAAGTAACGTGATGAGTATGTTTTCCGCTGCAGTTTGTTGTTAAGTGTGTTAATGTTGGATGGGGTGTTACATATATATATGGCAATGATTCGTTAAGTATATACTTATATGTATGTATACATATATATTTGGTACATTAAGTTAAGAGGATTGATTAGCTAATTCCAGAATTTAATATTTTAAGTAATAACCCAATTAATAACGAATAATTAATCGTAGAGGTTAAAAACAAGGGATTAGTAATTATAAGGGATAGCAAACGGTTTCAGGATCTATAGGGAATTAATACTTAGTGTTATATTTCAGACCTAAGTGGCTAGAGGACGAACGCGGGGTTTCACGCTAACGTCATCTCCGATGTACGGTATGGTTTCTTGTAGCCTTCTTGCTACCGAGTTATACTCGACTTGTGTGCTAGTTGTCTGTGTGAAAAACGACCCCAAAGATTAAAACATGTAAATTGGACTATTATTGTTGCTTGTAATTGTGTGGTGATTAATCTGTCTTGATATTTGTCGTGCTGTTAACTACACAGTAGAGTAGCCTAATATACTAGGAAATGGATTGGATCATGAATGGAGAATTTAAGGAGATTAAGAGGATGGATTTATATGAGTGTAATATTAAATTACAACTTCCGTATTAATTATTAACAACATCATAGTGATGTCCCAAAGTAACAAAGGGATAGATTATGAGAATTTAAATGATGCTAACTATTGGGGGGACGAGAGGATCCGGGTAGACCGGGCACGTGTGTTTATTGGATTGAGAGGCTGGTACCTACATCAGGTCCAACCTCGTTGGAGTGCGTCTACAGACTGCGCTGCCCCGGAGTCAAGCATTTGGCTCCACGTCTTTGGCACATGATCATAGACGGGGGTGAGATATATGTACGCCACCATCGGCAAAGATTATTGATTCGTGAGTATAGCACCCACTTGATACGGGCCACCTACCCTAAGATTAAAAACTGTAAACAGTCTCAAAATTTAGACTGTCTTGAGAACATTAAGAGGTATATGCGCAATCCCACTGTGTGGATTGTGAAGATAAATTATTTGAACCTAAACATCCAATGAGAGGATTGTACTAATTGAGAAAGAGAAGGGTATGGAAGGGCTGGAGGATTAAAACCTAAGTTAAGGTTAAGAGAAGGAAGAGTACTAACTCTGTTGTGACGACTTGATCCCATTGTGTAAGATCACTTGTTTGATTATTGGATGATTATGTGTTGGCATGTTTTATGTTTACAATACTTATTATATATGCATGATTAAATAATGAATCGCATGTTTATCCGACCAATTAGTTGAGTGTAGCCCGGTCGCACGTGGGCTACACGATTCCATAACAGCAATTTATTTTGCTGAGCCATCTCATGGCGAACCATTCACAGGTACATGAAGGAGATGAGACCCGACCGAGAGTAGGTGGGGTACACTTAGGACTTGGGATACATTGTGTATTTGGTACAAGATGTATTTAGACTTGTGTTGTATTAATTCGGACTTAGTAAGGCGGTATATATTTTTAAGGAGATTGTAATGTATTTCAGTCATTCGGACCGTAACGTGTTGGGAGGAAAGGCCTTGTCAGTCACGTGGGTGGCTGGCGGCGGTAACACCGAATCTGTTTAAGTTATTTCCGCTGTAGTTTGTTGATTATGTTGGAGGTTATTAGGCTTTAATTACAGGATTTAGAGTTGCGGTGTTACAAAAAGTGGTATCAGAGCGTAGTTACGATCTGATGACTGGAAATACCGAGTTTAGGAATTCTAATAATGGGTTAAGGGTTGTGAGTAGTGCGAGAGGCGCATTAGTTAGAGATTTTCCCCAGTGATTACTGGATATATACAGACACCTACACCCGCCCTCCACATCCCTAGTTTAAATTATTTAGGGAAAGAACGCCAGTGAGGTTGAAAGTCTCCTCTTACTCGGGGGAAACCGATCTGGCATTTACTTAACGTTATACAATCAATTCGGGAAGAAAACCTTACTATACGATAGATCCAGGACTTGAAGTTCTGACTGGACAGTTGATAAGTGTAAAATATATCTATTCTTAGGACTTTAATTCTTCCTATTTTTATAACAATGCATGTCATATTTTACACTTATCATATGATTTTCCTAGATTTATGTTTTGATATGAATTGATATATTTTATGTGTTAAATGTAGGAAAAAGCCATGTAAATGGATAGATAATCTCATGAGCTTTCCAACGCAACAAACGGCGAGTAAAACGGACTTATAACGAAGAATCGGGGGCCGGTTGAAGATGGTAGTACATTAGTATATATATACAATGTCGCATACCAACAGAGGCGCGTCCGCCTCATAAGTAGCGGACAAGAGATAGACGTCCGCCTGGCGGACAAGGGGCGCGTCCGCCTCATAAGTAGCGGACAAGGCAGAAACAACCGCCTCGCGGACTAGACACAGGCGTCCGCCTGATAAGTCGCGGACAAGGAAGCGGACGCGGAAGAGAGGTCCGCCTGATAAGTCGCGGACAAGCATGCGGACGGGAGAGGCGGACGCGACCAACTCAGACAAAACAGCACGCCAGATCCAGTTTTCTTCTCCGTTTTTTCCATTCTTCCTTCGCGGCGCCGCACTTCATTAATTGCAGACGGTGCCTACCGCAATTTACTCACGCGTGACGCCGCCTCTATCTGCAATCAATTCTCTGACTGTAATCTCCGCGATCTGCTCACCAACTGCACCGCCTGCTCCGTTGTCTTCTTCTTCTTCACTTTTCCTATAAATAAACTACGCTCCCTTGTTATTAAGGCATCCATTCTTTAAATCCAAAGCTCACCAGTCCATCACCTCGCTCACCAGTCCATCACCTCGCTCACCAGTCCATCACCTAGTTCACGAACAGCTCACCTCACTCGCTCACCACGTACAAACCACATCCATTTCTCTTCTCCCCGTTTTCTCCATTTTTATTTGTTTTTCCACCACACCACATCACTGCCATTAATTAGTATTATTATTACGGACGACGTGGATACAGAGGCGGAGCTAGGATTCAGAGTCAACTTGCTAGCTGGAGTTTTCTCTACCCTTTCTCTTATTTTGTTAAAATGTTGTTTATATATAGTCATGTTTAATTAATAAACTTAAGCCCTCCCAGGTTTGGGATGCGAGCCTATTTTATATAATTATGTTATGTTAAGCTTTCCACTATGATTTTATCTAAAGTAGTAGTTTAATTCCAGTTCTTGATCCGCTTTAATTCTCTGATCAATTATTAAAGCAATATTTGTAGTTTTCTAATCAACACGCGAGAGCTGAGATAGTAAACAAGACATAGGAATTAAACCTGATTAACAGCTAGAAGCCTGATCCGGCCTATAGATTAATTAGTCTCAAATAGAAGCTGTTCTTTATGCGATCGGTTGTGTCCGGATTAGAGCATTAGTCTGCTGCTAGTTCTAGCAACTGGTTAGGGTTCGTTAGATTTAGTCGTCAACGAATTATTTATAGTTTCTGAGTTTATTACTTAAGTGGTAAAGTTAATATTAATATAATTAATAAAATAGGTGAGCAGAACAACCCGGGATGCTTTCTCAAAAACAAAAAGATTTATAATTCCTATTTTTATTATCTTGTTCTATTTTAATTGTTTTTATTATTATTTTGTTTAAGTTAAGTTTGTAATTATTTCTTCTCCTAAAAATTGATAAAATCTATTTACTAGAAGTCTCAGTAAATTTAATTCATTGTCAGTTATCCACAGCGAGGTCCCCAAGAGTACGACAACCCCACGAATCCACTATCCCGCAAAATGATTAGGTACACTGCCTATGTGGTAGAAGTACCACACCACATCACTGCCATTAATTAGTATTATTATTACGGACGACGTGGATACAGAGGCGGAGCTAGGATTCAGAGTCAACTTGCTAGCTGGAGTTTTCTCTACCCTTCCTCTTATTTTGTTAAAATGTTGTTTATATATAGTCATGTTTAATTAATAAACTTAAGCCCTCCCAGGTTTGGGATGCGAGCCTATTTTATATAATTATGTTATGTTAAGCTTTCCACTATGATTTTATCTAAAGTAGTAGTTTAATTCCAGTTCTTGATCTGCTTTAATTCTCTGATCAATTATTAAAGCAATATTTGTAGTTTTCTAATCAACACGCGAGAGCTGAGATAGTAAACAAGACATAGGAATTAAACCTGATTAACAGCTAGAAGCCTGATCCGGCCTATAGATTAATTAGTCTCAAATAGAAGCTGTTCTTTATGCGATCGGTTGTGTCCGGATTAGAGCATTAGTCTGCTGCTAGTTCTAGCAACTGGTTAGGGTTCGTTAGATTTAGTCGTCAACGAATTATTTATAGTTTCTGAGTTTATTACTTAAGTGGTAAAGTTAATATTAATATAATTAATAAAATAGGTGAGCAGAACAACCCGGGATGCTTTCTCAAAAACAAAAAAGATTAATAATTTCTATTTTTATTATTTTGTTTCATTTTAATTGTTTTTATTATTGTCTTATTATGTAGCTGATAATCATTTCCCTCAAAAAGATAAAATCTGTTTATAGAATTCTCAATCAATTTAATATACTGTCAGTTATCCACAGCGAGGTCCCCAAGAGTACGACAACCCCACGAATCCACTATCCCGCAAAACGATTAGGTACACTGCCTAAGTGGTAGAAGTAGTCACATATTTCTCCATCAAGTTTTTGGCGCCGTTGCCGGGGAACTCCAGCACGGTTAATTGATAGTTTTTGAATTTTATTGAGATTTCTATTTTTATTTACTTCTATTTTATTTTTGCTTTATTTTTATTTTACTTACAAAATATATATATATATATTTCTTGTATCTCTGTTTTATTTTTGGTTTTGTGTTTCTTTTCTATTATTATTTTCTATTCTACTTGGTATTTTTATTTTTTTGTTTTTATAGGATAATTACTGACAATGGAGAGCAGCCACGATGAGGTGAGAAGATTGTTGATCAATCTGGAATGGACACGAATGCAAGAGGAAATATCCTCATATCAAAGATTGGTCAAGGATTGTCAACCACCTCAACAATCAAATCGAGAGCCGTATTGGTGGGAAGTCGACCAGGCTAATGCACAATACAACGAAGCTCAGTTGGGGTATTACTACTTCAATCAGAACAAACAGCAATCTACACAAGGGCCAGATGAATTCCTCCCAAGTCAGGCCAAGCCACCAGAAGAGATTCCAGTGGTGACTCCAAGGAGTGAAGACCAATTCGAGCCAGATATTATTGAAGCTACAAGTTCTGATGAGGAGATAAAGAAACTTCTCAGTACATTTTTCTCCGACGCCGAGTTAGAACAAATGTCTGAGAGTTGCAATCTTCCTCCATCTCCAACCCCAACACAGGAGGAGCAATTAAAATTCAAAGATATTGTGTCTGAGCTGGTCAACCAGCTGAAAGGTGATCCTATTGAGCTTCACCTACCGGAAGAGGAAATTTACATCCTCGAATCTGAGGAAGGAACACCACTACCACCGGTCTCTCATCAACTCCCATCCTGCCTCCATAAGCCTCAACAACGGGAGGGGGATGTTTACACTCTCCAATTTGAGGAAATGAAGCCAATCACACCTGGTCTCCTGTTAAAACTACGCTACCGGCAATACCTCCTCAAACACCAGGTTTTGTGGAGTATTCATTTTCCAATTATATATGCCGAAGTAACGTTTTGTTTTGATCCAGGTGTAACACCCCAACTCAATCCAAATGTGGTCTCGCAACTTAACAGTATATATACACATGTCACAGCGGAATTCTTTACAATCCAGGACCTTGCCACGGTCTGACTACAGAATATACCGAACATTAGTCTAACAACCATAACCATTTACATAACCTTCTTACAATCCACTCACAACCTATACATCTTACTAACTCAAATTGCCATACGAGTGTACATGCACAACTCGTAGGCCACACTAAACCCTTAACAGCTGTATCCTCTTCTTACTCCTGCGACAGCCGCCTCCTGATGTTCACCTGTGTAGTAAAAAGAAGCCCCCGAGGGGGTCAGCACGAATGCTGGTACTATCCTCTCATGGCCCCCAAGCTAACGTGGCTACGACGACTAATTGTCGATAGCATGGAGGTTGATTAGATGCACAACATAATAAAGTGCAGTAAACAACAACTCAGATATGAACAATCAAGGTTCACACACAATGAACGACTTAAATGCGTTCCCTTAATTAGAGAGTTAGTATTTAACTCCTTAAGTAATCTCTCTTAATCTTAGTCCGATTCTTATCTTAATCTTAGAAACAACCATCCCTTAATCAGGAGTGGATGTAGCTTATCTTAATCTTAATATTACAAACCATCCTTTAAAAAGGAATGGTTGCAACTTATCTTAACCTTACCTTAATCTTAATCTTAATAATACAAATCATCCTTTAAACAGGAATGATTGTAACTTAACTTAATCTTAATCTTAATCTCAATAATACAAATCATCCTTTAAACAGGAATGATTGTAACTTAACTTAATCTTAATCTTAATCTCGATAATACAAATCATCCTTTAAACAGGAATGATTGTAACTTAACTTAATCTTAATTAATCTCAATAATACAAATCATTTTAAACAGGAATGATTGTAACTTAACTTAATCTTAATCTTAATCTCAATAATACAAATCATCCTTTAAACAGGAATGATTGTAACTTAACTTAATCTTAATCTTAATCTCAATCTTAATCTATATACAAACCTTTCCTGGAAGGGATTGGCCGTATCTAATTCGAACCTGGGATTTAGGTGATCCCACCGCACCATCTTAATGCCACCTACTCTGGACGGGAGTCCAGCGTAGCTGAGCCGGCAACCGGCCCTAGGCAACAAGTCCGAAGACAAGTCCTTAATCGGAGGTCGATCTGCTATAGATAACGACCCCCTTACCTTAGCATGCATGACCGGAGATCGGTCCCGGGTTTCCTCACTCATGTTCCAGTTAGTAGTTATCTCAAGACCATGTTTGTTGGTTAACCTCTTTCGGTTCATATCGTCCCTCATTAGGGGGCGTTCCTTAGTCTCACTCAATTCCTTACTAAACATTGGTTAGTAAGTTCTCACGGTAGGTTTTGTTTAGTTTTCAAACATCACACAACAATATAATATATATGTATATATTCCGGTTGCATGCTTTATCTTGTTTAGTGAGCACACAAAACAAATAGCACACAAGCCGAGGGACACCTCGTTAGCAAGCAGGTCACGAGAAGAAACAACTGTACCGTTCACCGTTGGCCGTTTGGTTGCTTACTCTCTTCCGGAGTCCAAATTCCAAGTCCTAAAACATTCATTCAGTTTTGGTTGTTAATCACTTAACTTAATTCAACTTACTTAATTTACTTACCTTACTTAACTCTTAATGATCCCAACCTAACACTTCTTAAGTCTTACCTCTTATCTTACAACTTAACCTTACACTTTAAGTTATATTTAACTTAACTTAATCCCTTAAGTTCTTAGGGTCCTAATCATTACCACCCTACCAAAGGTATTCCTCATTACCCATTACCATTCTTAGAATTCAAAATTCTTTTTTTTTTCTAAGTGTTAAGGGTCGACCGACCCACCGACCGACCCAACCCCTGGGTCGGTCCATTACAGAAACTCTTCCGTCTCTTGAAACTCATCCGACCGACCCAGAGCTAGACCGACCGACCCAAACCCTCTGGGTCGGTCCCTTACAGAACCCATTTTCCTACATTAGACCTTTGCCCGACCGACCCAAGGCTAAGCCGACCGACCCAAACCCTCTGGGTCGGTCCAGTCCAGAGACATTCCGGCTGGCTCAACATGGCCCGACCGACCCAAAACTGGGTCGGACCCTGGGTCGGTCCACTACAGATCTCTCTCTAAATTGCCTCTTTCAATGCCAAACTCTTCCACAAGTGTTCTAATAGGTCCAAACATCATCTGGCACCTTAAACCCACCTTATAACCTTCACCAAACTCATTAAAGCAACTTCCAAAGATCTTCTCAAACATTTACTCAATTCTTGTAAGAAATTCCTAACACTTGTCAATTAATTCCTTATATTTCTAACATGTACATTTTGTCTAAAACTTCAACTAACCAAAGTGTTTCTTTTCTACCCATATAACTCCTCCTTAACATCATTGCTGTTAAACCTTCCAAGGTTATCTTGCATGTCCATGCACAATTTCTTCTTTTCACTTATACTCATCACTCTTAAACTCTTAAGCTTGCTCATACATTCCTTTCCATTATCTTAATACCTTGACATTGTTCTTCATTTACCTTAGTCCTAAATACTCAATTAGTCCTCTTGATTCCTAAATCCTTCAAGGTAATGCCTAAGTCATAACTCATTATAACACTTATCTCACCCCTTTTCATCAAGACAACCACTAAGACTTCCTAGTACTTCCTTAGTCATTAAATTCCCTTAGGGCATATCTTAATCACCTTAAGCATTACACCTTCTCCTTAAACTTATGCACAAGTCTTACATTCCTCATCTCATGATTTTGTGTGTGTTCAAAAACACTCACCAATCCTCCAATTCCTCCTAGACATCTCCAGATCATTCTAAACCTCAAGAACCCCTTAGTTAACTCATTCCCACTCAAATTCCTTTAATGCTCCCTAGTAAACCCTAGGGCATATTAACTCACCACCACCACTTAAACACTTTGTTTCTATTAAAATTTCGCCATAGCTTCTCTAGTATCTTATCATTCCCAAACACATTATTTTCCTCATTTAACCATCTCACACACATCAAGTTCTTCTCATCTTATATCATCACCCAAACCAACTCATTCATAACAAACTCAAATATTGCAATAATCTTAAATTGCATAGCACTAAGGCTCTTAAATGACATGGCTCTTAGGCCCTTAAATGACTTAAACTTAAACACTGAATTTCCACATATATAAGCTTTCAACCTGCAAATACACTCATCAATCTCATAGTAGTTATAATGCTCTTAAAATCCACCTTAACCTCATATTACTAACTCATTCTCATTAGCTCCTTAATCACAAGTTCATAAGCTTGTTTAAGTTCTTTTTCCTTAGGTTATATACCCAATACACAATGTAAGCTCTAGGCCACATTGGTATTTATCTAAAACTCATTCCTTAATCAAACCACCATTAGGTAAGCATTTTACCTTGTTTTCTCAAGCTTATCTTAATCTCCTCCTTAGGCCTTCTTCTTGCATAGATCTCGGCCACCACTTAAATTCCTTTTGCCAACGTTCTAATCAATATTTAAGAACTCATATGAGTACTAAGCAATGCACTAACCTCAAGGATTAAAAAACCTAGGTTAGAAATGTGTTCTAAGGCATAAAAGTGGATGATTACCTTTGAAGTCTCAAGGTAGACTTTGGCATTGAATGAAATAGGACCTCCACTAGTCCTTGGTGATAAATCAAGCTAGAACAAGGCATAAAAACATAGCCCCATGAGAAGGAATTTTCGGCCATGTATAAGAAATGGTGGAAACTTGATTTTCTACATATTCTTACCTTAAGAGAATGGAGAAGCTAATGAGCTCTTCAAACTTGATTTTCCCCCATCAATGGAGTTTTCTCATGGCACCAAAATGGAGCTTTGAAAGATTTGAAAAGATAGGAAGGTAGGTCTGGCCTAACTAAGAGAATTCTACACTTAGTTTTTGATTTGGAGCAAAAGATGAACACTTGGTGAGCATCTGAAGGGGAGCACCCATGGAAGAAGCTCTCTCGGTTTGGAGCAAGAGAAGGGAGAAGAGAAACCGTGGGAAGAAGAGAAATGAAGAGAGAGAGAAGGAAAAGGTGGCTTATAAGAGGTATTTGCTTTAATAAAGCAAATAGTACTCTTTTACTTATCTCTTTTTTCTTCCTTATTTGACTACTTATGGTGACTCACCCTTCTTAGAAAAACCGGCCCCCTTCCTTAAATGAGGCTAGTCATGGTCTTTGTTGACCAACTAATTAGCTTATATTGATTAAAACTTAAACTCGCACTAAATAGTTACTATTCACTAATCAAGGCACATAATCGGGAAATTTTTGATTTCCCATTGATTTAGACCTCCTAATGTGATACTAATTAGTACACATGTTGATTAAAGGGTAATGATGGACATCTAGCCACTCAAAACTCAATTCTAAGACAATTTCTAAAAATGTGCTTTAAGACTTCTTAAAGCACATTTTGTGTTTTAACTTGTTTTCAAGTTTGGTTTTCTTTGCTAATTGATTTAAAATGACCATTAGGATATTACTAAGGTCTTACCAAGAGTGTTGGGTACTCACCCAAGTCTCTCCAAGCTTAGAGCACGTTTTTGCCCTAATTGCCCTTAAGGCATTTTCTTGTGTTTTCCTTGGTTTAAATTGTCTACCAATCTTTCTAAGGCATATTCTAGCCCCACTACATCATAATTTGATGTTCACTTAGCATACTTAGGTTTGGGGTATTTCAATCTACCCCCTTAAAAGAACTTTGTCCTCAAAGTTCCATGCATCTTATTTCATTAGAATACATGTCTTACCTCATTCCTTAGATCATATAGATCATACTTATGTATACTTAATCTCATGGGATCATTGGATCCACCACATTCTTATACTTAAATATCACACAAACATGCTTAAGCATGTGTAGCACTCAAAATTCTTTTTGTTCCTTTTATGATTAAAACATTCACATAACTTCCAAGTATTCTCCCATGTCACCGGTCCGTAGACAATGGCTCATTCGTCTCGTCACCATGGGCCAGAATACAAAACACGCTGCTCTCCCCATGTCACCGGTCCGAAGACAAAGGCTCGTGCGTCCTCGACTTCATGGGCGAGACTCAGTAAAAAGGTAGTCCTTTTTACGAGGTCATGTGAGGAATAATTCCTCTAATTAAAAATACAAGCAACTCCAATTTCATTTTATCTTAAGGCCTCTACCTTAGTGTGATTTAATTGTGACCACTGGTAGGGAGTTTCAGGAATAATCCTACCCTGATGTGATCAGCATCAGTGTAGAACCATCCTTCCACTCCAATTTGTGTTCGGTTTCCCTTGATCCATAGAAAATCAAGTTCCACCTCCACGTCATTTTCAAACATCAGATAATTCACTAATGTCCAATTTTCTATCTTTTTAGTTCTTCTAATCATAATCAATACATCTCCAAAGTGTGGACTCATTCCATCAAACATTCCCAATTCATCTCTTAGTAATTACCTCAGACTTAAATCCTACTAAATTCTATATCAGTCCCATACTAACTTCCACTGTCTCATACCACATAGCATTACTACATCCTAACTCATAATCATATCAAATTGCATCTCATACTGTTATCTTATTCTTATCTCACACAAGTCTCATATCGACTCATACCTATATATTCTTATTTCTTAAGTCTACTTAATCCTCTTCCTTAATTCTCTTAACTTGTGCTCACACCGGAGTTAACAAGATAAGTACTTAATATGTATGGTATTCACATCTTCTGTGTGCAATAACCATAATTTATCTCAAAATGTTTATGTAAAACATATTCTCAGTTATTTGTGCTATGCACACCGTAGTTATGTACTCAGTACACAAACATACGCTAAGCGGTTTTCGCTCTACCCCCTTAAAATGGATTACGCCCACGTAATCAACACCATCACACTCTTGAACATAAGTCCAAGATGTCCAATTCTCACCAAGCATTCTAGCTTCCATGTCATCTATCTTACTTATAATTGATCAGAAGTGACTAAGTCTCTGTATCGAGGATTCTTAACGGTACTTATACCGTATTCTTAACTTAGTTTGGTCTAATCTTAAAGTAGTGATCTGCTAGCTTCCACTGCACCACTCTGATAATCTTAGGCTTAATTGTCTCAATGGACACGTGTTATCTTATATATACACGGCCTTAATGAGTTGTAACTCGTCTATCCATTCTTCTGAAGATCTTACGCTCATAATCTTAGTGTTTCTCGAATGTCTAAATTGTTCTCCCCAACCGACCTTTGGTCTGAGGATGATTCTTATCCTGAAACTACTGTTTAGTGCATAATGCGCTTTACAGTCTTAATCCCTACATCTTAAGACATATCCAATGTCTGTACTTAATAATCCGTTTTCGCACTTCATAGTCCTTAATTATCTGTTCTCTGGTTCCTCTGTGTTGCTGGTTCAACTGAACTCTTCTCTTTGACTGTTTGTGGTAGTAGCTGTTCTTGTCTGATCTGCGTCGTTGTCGGTGGTACGGAGTCGAATACTTCCGTGTTCCTTACACCACTCGTTCACATGCATGGGGTACCTTACTGGTACATTACTACTTACCCAACAACAATCATAAATGAGCGTGTCAGGCCTGCAGCCCCTGTGGGGTGCAGTCGTCCCACGTCTCGTTTAGTAAACTCATAGTGTCCGTCACACGTTTAGCTATTGCTTAATTATGAAGTATTCTGTTGTCGATCCTCTTTCATCGTTCCATAATAACATTTATTGTTCTTCTTGAAGTTAGTCAAGGGAAGTCCATTTACTATGTTCTTGGGTATTGTATGCTCTAGTTCTTTATGTATCCCGTACTGATGCGGTCTCTTAATCTGAGGTCTCTTCCCGGTAGAGCCTCTTATCTGTTCCTCATTTATGCTACTAGGAATGCACTTCCAGTTCCTTAAGGAATGGGTAGTGTGCTTCCTGTAAAATCTTACCTAAACTAGGTCCAGACTACTGGCATCAACGCTCAGTTCGTCTACCATCTTATTTTCTACTTATGTTGGTCTAACTCATAAATCCAATTGCCTCAGTGTCAATATTGACGGCTCATACATAATGGTCGCCTTACCGCGCACCATGACTTAATCCACTTATCTAACTATTGTACTCACGACCCTACTACCGTGGTAGTTGGCCTTTACCATGTTGCCCAAATGGTGCAACCCCTATTTACTTACTCTAATGTGTTACCTTATATCAATCCCTTCTTGGTGTAAACACCCTGGGAGTTCTTTGTACGTACTGGTTGTAAAATAGTTGGCTCTTGATGAAGATGATCTGCTCCAATCTCAGAGTCGTAAGTAGGCAAATCTCTTTCGCTTTCTTTCATCCTTAGTGATGTTATCTACCATGTAGTTTAACTGGTACTGAAGAAGTCATCCACTGAATCACGCTTATGAGCATTGATTAATTGACGGTGTCAATGTGCAGTCACAATGTTTATTCTGCCCATTACTATTCTTACATCTTGGGTGTTGAATAAACCTTCCTTATTACTTCAAGTGTATTTGGTATGTTCTAAGGTGATCTCAAAGTTCATAGTGTTCCATTTTCTAAATAAAGTGTATTTTATCTCTAATATGTGAAAGCCCTTTTGAGGGGTTCATTCCCACTCATGGCCTCACAAACAAGGAGAGGTATCCCCACCCTAAAAGGCATGGTTCGTTCTCCGTCCGTCCTTAGCATTATCTCAATGTTCTCATTGGTTTTCTTGGTAATATTCCCAATCTAAGTTATAGGTTGGTAACCGTTCATATCTACAAATTGTAGTCCCTTCGTGGCTTAGACAAGCTCTCTTATAATTACTGCGCCTCGGGCTCTGATGTGGAACATCCTTGGCTCGTAGGCTCTTAATGCTAATGTATCAGTTCATTATTTGTACTCTAATCAGCTGCGGTTATCCTCAAAACTTTGGTTCTTTGAGCACTATCCACCGTTAATTTACTACTAAATGTAGTATCGGGTTACATGGTAAGTTGCTGCATTCTGCTCCTGCTAGGGAAGTTGTTCAGTGACTGAGGTTACTTAATGTCTTTGACAATGTGTCATTCTACTAGACTTCTGTATTTTAATAGTCAAGGTTAGGCACGTGATTAGGCGTTGTCTTACGTCCAAGTGGATATCATCCTGTAGTCTTATACTTCCAATCTCAACGCTTTGTTCAACTCTGTTGATAGCCACCCTTTGATGATCAATCATACTTGGGTGTTAATGCGTTAGACGAACAGTACTAGCTGTCATTCATCAGTTTGTTCGGCTCGACTACGCCCCTGTGGGGGTAGTCTATGAGCTTTCCTTTTTCCAGGGTTGTACGGACTTTATACTTAGTAGGTTATAGCTTAGTTTATTTCTTTTATCTTGTTTCTGGGTTTCCAACATCTTCATTGAAGAATGTTGTTATCAGCAAGTTTAACGGTCTCAATGGCAGCTTACAACACATCCCTTGTATTCATTGCTTATATAGGTTTTGCTCGCATTTCCGAGTGAGTGATCTTAGGTTTCCTCGTGGAGTTTGAGGTGGTGTTCTTACCGTACTGTCGGTGTTGTTGTAGTGGGTTGTACCGTTGACTAATATTTATCGGTGTTAATACTTTGTCCAAGTTTGCTCCGGCGGACTGGTGTGTCACCTCATAGATCATGATCAGGCCATCGGGCCTTTCCAAGGTATTATTTTTCTGTTTAGATTACAATCCGGTATTAATATATGCTACGACTATCGCGTTCGGTTACCTCGCCATGATGGCTTTCCGTGGTAGCTTAACCGTGGTAGCATGCTATGGCAAGTGCGCCACGCAGGATGGGTTATTGGTACAAGGTACATCGGTAGTGATACTCCCTTCTATAATTTCCATGTATGGTAGTCTCGGGACTCCTTCGATAATTCTTATTTGGATAACGTCATCCGGCAGTTTCCTTGTGGTTTGACAGTACTGTCATTTATCAGGGCGTTCCTCTTCTGAGGGAACCCTTAATATTTCCTATGTCTTAATCCTCGCACTAGTCTCCACACATCTTGTTGTGGTTACTAAGTAATGATTCTCCTTTAGGCACTACACCGTAGTCCTATTTCGGTATACAACTTATATGTTTTCCACCGTTGTCCGTGTTATGTCGGGCAGGTTTGCAACCTTTTTTTTCATTGTATGGGGTTTGGAGTTCCCGGTTCTTAACTGGACATTCCAGTGATCTCAATCCTCATGCTTTGTATTTCCCGCTGTTATGCTCACTCGGACCGCTGTCCGGTACTCATGCCTCTTATCATTTCCTTATCTATTGCACGCGTAGTGCTTTCCTTATCATTGGTATTGCGGGTTATTTCGACTGCATAGCATGTCGACCCATGTTGCCGGTAATTTCCGTTCCCTTACTGATAGTATTCCATAGGTAGCGCCTGTTTCTCTGTTGCGCTCCATTAAAAATCTCCCAATTCTCCTTAACTGTTGTACACAAGTTGTTTCTCGTATTGCTTACCGTTAGCTAACTGCCAGATCGGGTTTCCCCGAGGAAGAGAAGACTTTCTTCTCTCTGGCGTTTGTTCCTCATATTTAGGGTTAGGGATGTGGAGGGCGGGCCTAGGTACTATGGATATCCGGTAAACACCGGGGAGTTCCTGGCTAACGCACCTCACACTTTATCTCTCAACCCTTAACCCATAATTCAAACTCAACCTCATCCTTCTCCTAAGTTCGGTATTTCTTGTCTTCAGAGCGTAACTACGCTCTGATACCACTTTTTGTAACACCCCAACTCAATCCAAATGTGGTCTCGCAACTTAACAGTATATATATACATGTCACAGCGGAATTCTTTACAATCCAGGACCTTGCCACGGTCTGACTACAGAATATACCGAACATTAGTCTAACAACCATAACCATTTACATAACCTTCTTACAATCCACTCACAACCTATACATCTTACTAACTCAAATTGCCATACGAGTGTACATGCACAACTCGTAGGCCACACTAAACCCTTAACAGCTGTATCCTCTTCTTACTCCTGCGACAGCCGCCTCCTGATGTTCACCTGTGTAGTAAAAAGAAGCCCCCGAGGGGGTCAGCACGAATGCTGGTACTATCCTCTCATGGCCCCCAAGCTAACGTGGCTACGACGACTAATTGTCGATAGCATGGAGGTTGATTAGATGCACAACATAATAGAAAGTGCAGTAAACAACAACTCAGATATGAACAATCAAGGTTCACACACAATGAACGACTTAAATGCGTTCCCTTAATTAGAGAGTTAGTTATTTAACTCCTTAAGTAATGTTCTCTCTTAATCTTAGTCCGATTCTTATCTTAATCTTAGAAACAACCATCCCTTAATCAGGAGTGGATGTAGCTTATCTTAATCTTAATATTACAAACCATCCTTTAAAAAGGAATGGTTGCAACTTATCTTAACCTTACCTTAATCTTAATCTTAATAATACAAATCATCCTTTAAACAGGAATGATTGTAACTTAACTTAATCTTAATCTTAATCTCAATAATACAAATCATCCTTTAAACAGGAATGATTGTAACTTAACTTAATCTTAATCTTAATCTCAATAATACAATCATCCTTTAAACAGGAATGATTGTAACTTAACTTAATCTTAATCTTAATCTCAATAATACAAATCATCCTTTAAACAGGAATGATTGTAACTTAACTTAATCTTAATCTTAATCTCAATAATACAAATCATCCTTTAAACAGGAATGATTGTAACTTAACTTAATCTTAATCTTAATCTCAATCTTAATCTCTATATACAAACCTTTCCTGGAAGGGATTGGCCGTATCTAATTCGAACCTGGGATTTAGGTGATCCCACCGCACCATCTTAATGCCACCTACTCTGGACGGGAGTCCAGCGTAGCTGAGCCGGCAACCGGCCCTAGGCAACAAGTCCGAAGACAAGTCCTTAATCGGAGGTCGATCTGCTATAGATAACGACCCCCTTACCTTAGCATGCATGACCGGAGATCGGTCCCGGGTTTCCTCACTCATGTTCCAGTTAGTAGTTATCTCAAGACCATGTTTGTTGGTTAACCTCTTTCGGTTCATATCGTCCCTCATTAGGGGGCTTCCTTAGTCTCACTCAATTCCTTACTAAACATTGGTTAGTAAGTTCTCACGGTATGTTGTGTTAGTTTTCAAACATCACAACAACATATATATATAGTATATATTCCGGTTGCATGCTTTATCTTGTTTAGTGAGCACACAAAAACAAATAGCACACAAGCCGAGGGACACCTCGTTAGCAAGCAGGTCACGAGAAGAAACAACTGTACCGTTCACCGTTGGCCGTTTGGTTGCTTACTCTCTTCCGGAGTCCAAATTCCAAGTCCTAAAACATTCATTCAGTTTTGGTTGTTAATCACTTAACTTAATTCAACTTACTTAATTTACTTACCTTACTTAACTCTTAATGATCCCAACCTAACACTTCTTAAGTCTTACCTCTTAATCTTACAACTTAACCTTACACTTTTAAGTTTTATTTAACTTAACTTAATCCCTTAAGTTCTTAGGGTCCTAATCATTACCACCCTACCAAAGGTATTCCTCATTACCCATTACCATTCTTAGAATTCAAATTTCTTTTTTTTTTCTAAGTGTTAAGGGTCGACCGACCCACCGACCGACCCAACCCCTGGGTCGGTCCATTACAGAAACTCTTCCGTCTCTTGAAACTCATCCGACCGACCCAGAGCTAGACCGACCGACCCAAACCCTCTGGGTCGGTCCCTTACAGAACCCATTTTCCTACATTAGACCTTTGCCCGACCGACCCAAGGCTAAGCCGACCGACCCAAACCCTCTGGGTCGGTCCAGTCCAGAGACATTCCGGCTGGCTCAACATGGCCCGACCGACCCAAAACTGGGTCGGACCCTGGGTCGGTCCACTACAGATCTCTCTCTTAAATTGCCTCTTTCAATGCCAAACTCTTCCACAAGTGTTCTAATAGGTCCAACATCATCTTGGCACCTTAAACCCACCTTATAACCTTCACCAAACTCATTAAAGCATTCCAAAGATCTTCTCAAACATTTACTCAATTCTTGTAAGAAATTCCTAACACTTGTCAATTAATTCCTTATATTTCTAACATGTACATTTTGTCTAAAACTTCAACTAACCAAAGTGTTCTTTTCTACCCATATAACTCCTCCTTAACATCATTGCTTGTTAAACCTTCCAAGGTTATCTTGCATGTCCATGCACAATTTCTCTTCTTTTCACTTATTACTCATCACTCTTAAACTCTTAAGCTTGCTCATACATTCCTTTCCATTATCTTAATACCTTGACATTGTTCTTCATTTACCTTAGTCCTAAATACTCAATTACGTCCTCTTGATTCCTAAATCCTTCAAGGTAATGCCTAAGTCATCATAACTCATTATAACACTTTATCTCACCCCTTTCATCAAGACAACCACTAAGACTTCCTAGTACTTCCTTAGTCATTAAATTCCCTTAGGGCATATCTTAATCACCTTAAGCATTACACCTTCTCCTTAAACTTATGCACAAGTCTTACATTCCTCATCTCATGATTTTGGTGTGTTCAAAAACACTCACCAATCCTCCAATTCCTCCTAGACATCTCCAGATCATTCTAAACCTCAAGAACCCCTAGTTAACTCATTCCCACTCAAATTCCTTTAATGCTCCCTAGTAAACCCTAGGGCATATTAACTCACCACCACCACTTAACACTTTGTTTTCTATTAAAATTTCGCCATAGCTTCTCTAGTATCTTATCATTCCCAACACATTATTTTCCTCATTTAACCATCTCACACACATCAAGTTCTTCTCATCTTATATCATCACCCAAACCAACTCATTCATAACAAACTCAATATATTGCAATAATCTTAAATTGCATAGCACTAAGGCTCTTAAATGACATGGCTCTTAGGCCCTTAAATGACTTAAACTTAAACCTGAATTTCCCACATATATAAGCTTTCAACCTGCAAATACACTCATCAATCTCATAGTAGTTTAATGCTCTAAAATCCACCTTAACCTTATATTACTAACTCATTCTCATTAGCTCCTTAATCACAGTTCATAAGCTTGTTTAAGTTCTTTTTCCTTAGGTTATATAACCCAATACACAATGTAAGCTCTAGGCTGTTATACCCAAAATTTCAACCCCCCGGAGAGAGTTCTCTACTAATAGGCTAGTAGCAAGGGTTCCCAGTTCGATCGGCACATTTCAGAGTACTAGGGACAGCTTAGTCATCTCCAGGGCATTTTCGTAATTTTTCAAGGCTCCTAAGCCCCCTATAGGCTTTCTCTCTCCTCCAAATAAGGTCAAATCAACTTGAAATGCTTTGATATTTTAACCCATGATGAGATGACATTTTAAGCATAATGGCGTTGGAATTTTGATTTTTCGAATTTCCAATAATTTTCTAGCAATTTCTGATTGAATCTGACGAGAAATTGAATTAAAAATATTCCAATACCCAAAAATTCGATCTCACTTTAGAAAAATCAGAATTATCATCCTTTACCCATGTGTGAAATTTCATAATCAAATTCCTTTTGGAAGCCCTTGAGCTAAAACGTCGGTAAATCTCGGTTTTTACCGGATTTTTCTATCTTTAAGGAAGTCTATATAAGGAACCTTATCCCATGATCAAATCAGAACCTCAAGAACCCTAAGCAATAAAAAACCTAGCCGTCTCATTCTCCTCACGTTTTTACACATCCAAGCACCAAAATCACATCAAAAATCTCTCGAAATCACCACCTAAACCACTTTTCAACTCCTACACATCAACAATCATCAAACATCAACCAAACCACCTCCAAAACGTGAAGAACATCATCAACAATCAACACCAGAAGCCGGTCGACTCAATCCGGAACCGGCATCATCGGAGCCTCCGAAGAATCCAACGTGAAGAATCATCTTAATTCGAAGGTAAAACAGGTTACACTCCCACTTTTCTGATTCCCCACGACCTTGTTAACTCTCTGTCAAAGTTTGGGTTCAAACCAACCTGTTTACGCTTCGTATTGACGTTTGTTTAAGCTTCTGTCCCAATAACTTGTTTACCAAGTTTCGTGCTTAATTCGAGTTCAAATTGAAAACTTTCAATCACTAACGACTTGTAAATCTTTCAGGCTACACACCCATAAAATTTGAGCTCAAAACCCCTCGTAACCTTGCTGAAAACCCCTGTCCGTGGGTGGTCCGTGACCTCGGACCTATGGTCCGGGACCTCGGACGCGTTGTCCGAGACCACGGACACCCACGGACGGCGGCGGGATTTTAAAAATTCAAAACTTAGGTTTTTCTAACGTCCGGGCCCACGGACAGCCTGTCCGTGGCCCCGGACTTTGCAAATTTTTGTTTTTCTTCATTTTGACTTTTCTGTATATTTAGGTTAACTGGGGTCCGTGGTCTCGGACTTTGGTCCGTGGCTACGGACGTAAGCAAAATTTGACCTAATTCTGCCTCCGAAACCCTAGTTTAGGTAGCTTTCAATTTCACTTTAATTTTCTGTCAAAAAACGCTAAAAAACACAAAAAACAGAAGCTGCGCACTTAGGTTAAAACGACTCGTAATAAGCCGTAATAAACCAAGTAGAGGAAAAACGACCTAGGAAGGGTAATGAAAGTAATTGAACCCTAATTAAGTCGAATATCAAGCCCCCGAACCCGAACTCTCCTTTCCTAATTTGATCTAGGTTAAAATTAGGTGGCGACTCATAATAGGTTCCAGTGAGCTAGCTTAGGTTTTAATAATTTTGTTATATGACATAGTTATTAATCTTAGGTATAAGTGGACCTAAAACCCGTTAGATCCTAATCAACTTTAATCAACATAGGATAGGGTTTAAAATCGAGGCTCACAGACTGGCGACTCTGCTGGGGACAAACTTCTTAATTTTAACTTGTTTAATTTTAAGAAAGAGGGCTTAACTCGAAAATGTTTATTTATGGCTTTATTACTTTGTTTGTTTACTTTCGTGCGCACTTTAATTTTGTACCTTTGCATCATATGAGAGCGAGGGTCCACGCAAACCGATTTCACCCCGGGACCCGTTTGAGGGTCCCCTGTCAGGGACTCACACCTTTTAGGTGATGTGAATAAGCGGGGGAAAAGAGGAGGATGTCGTCTAACCACATCCCCTTAATACCTGGGCTTTAGCCCCAAGCGTTTTCTTGGCAGTGTCCTTACCTAGCCCATTGTTTGGTCAGTCAAAGACCCGGCCGTAGACGCACACCTTCAGGTGATGTGAAAAAAGTGGGGAAGCCCAAAGAGAATAGCGTGCAAGCCCTATTCCTTTGTGGTAACCTGGGCCCATGCCCCGAGCACCTCTCCGGATCGATCCATACCCGTTTTGATTAAAGCGTCTAGTGAGGACATGTTGAATTTGTGTGGGCCTTGCTTGCTTGTATGATCGGCCCACTACCCAGCCTAGAAATTGATAGGAACCTCTCCTACATCAACTCAGCCCAACCTGAATTGGCAGTTTTATTGTTTGCGGCCTAGAGGTCCTGTTTGGTTTAATGTGTGAGTCATTCGGGCTTCGGCCCAAAAGCTTAGACTTAGGTGATTTCTCATCTGGTCCAATTTGAATTATCCATTTTGTTCTACGCCCATCCACCTAAAGCAATCCATAAAAATCCATCAGGCTTTTCCATTTCAAGGCCCATTCTAGTCCAGGAAGACTTCTTACTCGGGTTTTGACCCACGATCCTAGACACGGGTATCATCTTCAGGCCCAGTCATAATTACTCGGCCCAAATTCCAATTCACATCCAGAACATGGTTTAGAAATCACTTCGGCCCATTGCGCTTTACTTTTAACCCAAACACATTCTGGCCCAAGCGCCCAATTCTCAGAACATTTCAGCCTAGGCACCAGTTCACAGCTCATGAATCATTCCGGCCCATGTGCCTCTCTTCCAACTCATTTCGGGCCTCAGTGCCAACCCACAATTTTCAAAACATTCCAGCTCATGTGCAGCCCAAACAAGTCTTAGCCTAAAACTTCTTTGCGGCCCATTTTTAGCTCGGGTCACTTTTGTTTTCCAACAGATAAGCCCAAATCTCAAAGAATGGGAGAGGGAGGAAATCCAATCAACATGGATGCCCAGTTAGCCGAAGAATTCAATGGGATGCTGAAAAAGATTGAGCGCATGGAGAGGGCCAACAAGCCAGCTGGTTTTGACCACTTTCCCACTGGATTATATCCCAAGGTTGATCTCCCTCCAAGGTTGAAATTGCCAACACTTCCTCTATACAAAGGTTCCTCCGACCCACAACTTCATTTGGCAATGTTCGATAGGGAAATGTCCATCCTTTCGCTAAACGACATGCAGAAGGCCAAGGTATTTGCTCACTATCTTGATGAGACCCCTCAGCATTGGTACATAACTCAAAGGATAAATACCAAGACATACGAGGAGGTCTGTGAAGCCTTTCTGCATCATTTTGAGTACGCTAGAAGTTTTGGAGTCACCAGGGCTGATCTTGCAGGCACACGACAAACAGAAGGTGAATCAATGACCGACTTCGTCAAGCGTTGGAGGATGAAGGCAGCCGCTATGCTCACAAATATGGACGAACAGGAACAAATCCGAATGGTAATCAAAAATATGCGGAAGCAATACAGTGACGAGCTGAAATTCACATACTTTCCTAGCTTCAACATGCTGATGGGACAAGTTAATGTCCTAGAAGAAATGATTCACCAAGGGGAGTTAAAACTTGGGAACTCAAAAAACACCGGGAATGGCTCGGGGACAGCAGCCTGTATCCAGAGTGGCACCCGAAAGAGAGCTAGGCAGCATGAGGTAAACACCGTTCGACAGGTAAAAGGACCAGGGCAAATCGTTGGGGCAGTGGAATCATCCCGAAAGAGCTCCCGTCGAAGAGAGTTCACAAACATCGGTCAGCCATTGAGCCAGGTTTTTGGAAGACTCCAGGAACGAAACATGCTGCAACCTCTCACCCCTCGACAAAGGGACCCCCAAAAAGGAAGGAATCTGAACCAGTATTGTCAGTATCACCAGCTTCCCGGTCATGACACCGACAACTGCAAAATTTTGAAGCAGCACATCCAAGATCTTATCAATCAAGGTTTTCAACTCCCCGAGTAGGAATCCCAGGTCAAGCACCATCAGAGAGTGCTATCTTCAAGTGTTTTCTCCGATTTCTTCTCTTTACTAGTCATTTTTATGTTTTTCCAATGTTTGTAGTAGTTAGTTTCCTTTATCATTTTCGGTAGTTTTCCTGAGTTTGTAATTTCCAACATTATTCTTTTTGTTGAATAAAACATAGTTCCGTTTTCATAATTTTTATACAAAGCATCATTCGTTTATTCGAAAAAACTTAAAAAAAGAGCACTCACGAAGTAATCGTTTTCAGACTATGCGATGGAACGGCTTGTCTCTTGTTTCTAAAAATTTGAACATGCCTAACCAAACACCACAACTCACCACATAATATCCAAACAACCCACAATGAGGTTCAAGGCCCACATCTATCAAACTGTTGTCACAAACCCCAAATCAATACTGGGGGCAATCTGAGTTTAGAATCATTGTCTTCGAATCTTTTGTTTAAACGTGTGAACTAGTCTTTGAGTGAAATTCGCGAGAGTGTCTTGAGCGGAAAAACCATGAGTGAACGAGCGTGTCATTTTTACACGACTCCGGTGAGTCCACATTCAAAGGTGAGGTAAACGGTATAACTCCGACCGAAGGAGATAATTTGTAAATTTACGCTTAGACCTGTGAAAAGTAACAAAGAACGGATATACAACTATCAGGAATGACGAAGCACCTAGGTACAGCACCACATAGCCAAAAGCTTTTAAACCCTGACATTAAACCCTAGGCACCCCCGCTGAGCCTTCCATATATCCCTTTTCGACATTATGAACTCCACAAAATAACCCAGCCAATGATGAATGTCCGACCCGGTGACCAAAGGACGCAAGGAGCCCGACTCTCAGATAACATTCTCATCAGTCCAAAGAAGCAATGCCGCTATCAGCATGACAAAGCGATCCGCAAATGGTCCCAGAGTGACACAGGATCAAAGGAGCTCACATCAAAACAGCTCTCGAAGCCCAAAACCGGGAAACACAAGAACCCCGAAGGCAAAACCAGGAAAGGATAAAACAAAAGGCAAACCCGAAGTGCCTCGAAGAAATCCAAATGACGAAAAGAGAAATAGTGTAAAGGACAACTTCAAACGTCCAGGTCCAGAAGCTCGAAAACAATCAACATGAAGCAGCCAACGACTTCAAGACAAGGAAGATGAATCCGAGAGAAGACGCAAGTTGCAGCTTTGGTCACCCATTCAAGCTCCACATACCTCAAATATCCCTCCATGATCCCGTCGTCTTTCATCACACCCTATGGCCACGTTATAAGCCTCGAAGACTTCCGACTTGGTAGTTGTATCCAATCACGTGAAAGTAACAGATCGAATGCGTAAATTCATCAAATATCAAATTCAATGGTCTAGAAGTTGTGACCGTAAGTGAGAAACGAGTGTAAACGCCAAACACGTCGAGTGTAGGTTAGGAAGCACCAAATCAGAACATAAGCCTTGACCCCGTGAGGACAAGACTCATTCGCACGTTTGATCAAAGAAAATACTGGGGGCAATCGATCGGAACGATCAATTGCCATGAACTCTAGCTCATATTGTCTTAAGGGAAAAATACTGGGGGCAATTGTTGGCTCCAACAATTGCCATGATAACACCAAAGCTTGAGCACCTCCATCCCACCACAGGCACACATAAGCCCTTACCTCCACACCAAACACCTCGGGCCCACACAAGCCCTTACCCCCACACAAATTCTACTTCACCACACAGGCTCACGTAAGCCCTTACCTTCACATCATACACCACAGGCACACATATGCCCTGATCACCACTCAAAAGATCTCTGCATCAAACACCACACCCCACCGGTAGCATGTTCATCTCCTAGGAGATAAATTACAAGTCTGAAATCTTTAGTCAGGAAATGATAACTTCACTTTCTTTTTCAATAAATAGAATTTTCCTCAAACACTGCCATGTTTGGCACCTTCATCAGCAATTTCTTGTCTTGAACAATTCTTCTTCAAACATCGCCATGTTTGGCATATTCCTAGCAATTTCTTGCTTTCAACAAATCTGCATCATCGCCATGTTTGGCATATTCCTAGCAATTTCTTTCAACAAATCTGCATCATCGCCATGTTTGGCATATTTAGAATTTCTTGCTTTCAACAAATCTGCATCATCGCCATGTTTGGCATATTTCTTGCTTTCAACAACCTACATCATCGCCATGTTTGGCATATTCCTAGCAATTTCTTGCTTTCAACAAATCTGCATCATCGCCATGTTTGGCATATTTCTGCTTTCAACCAACCTACATCATCGCCATGTTTGGCATATTCCTAGCAATTTCTTGCTTTCAACAAATCTGCATCATCGCCATGTTTGGCATATTTCTTGCTTTCAACAAACCTACATCATCGCCATGTTTGGCATATTCCTAGCAATTTCTTGCTTTCAACCAACCTACATCATCGCCATGTTTGGCATGTTCCTAGCAATTTCTTGCTTTCGACAAATTAGCATATCATCCCCATAGCATCATCACCTTTTATACTTCAGGTTCCCGACACCTTATAATGCTCGTACCCATTCAATTCAGGTTCCCGACACCTTATAATGCTCGGCGTATTCCAGGTTCCCGACACCTTATAATGCTCGGCGTATTCCAGGTTCCCGACACCTTATAATGCTCGGCGTATTCCAGGTTCCCGACACCTTATAATGCTCGGTGTATCCCATTCGAATTCAGGTTCCCGACACCTTATAATGCTCGGCGTATTCCAGGTTCCCGACACCTTATAATGCTCGGCGTATTCCAGGTTCCCGACACCTTATAATGCTCGGCGTATTCCAGGTTCCCGACACCTTATAATGCTCGGCGTATTCCAGGTTCCCGACACCTTATAATGCTCGGCGTACTCCAGGTTCCCGACACCTTATAATGCTCGGCGTACTCCAGGTTCCCGACACCTTATAATGCTCGGCGTGTCCCGTTTAATCTCAGGTTCCCGACACCTTATAATGCTCGGTGTATTCCATTCATCTTTCAGGTAGTCGACGCCTTAGAATCGCTTGACATTACTCCATTTTCATCATTTTAGGTAGTCAACGCCTTAGAATAGCTTGACATCATTTTCATCACTTTAGGAAGTCAACGCCTTAAGCTTGACATCATATCATCCTTATGGGTAGTCAGCGCCTTAGAATAGCTCGACAACATATCATCATTTTAGGTAGTCAACGCCTTAGAATAGCTTGACATCATATCATCCTTATAGGTAGTCAACGCCTTAGAATAGCTTGACATCATATCATCCTTATAGGTAGTCGACGCCTTAGAATAGTCTGACATTACTTCATCATTACCTTTAGGTGGTCGACGCCTTAGAACCACTCGACACCCTTCCACTTTACTCATAGGTAGTCAGCGCCTTAGAATAGCTCGACACAACTTGTCGGATTTCAGTTGCACGAGGGGCCTTTTAAGATCCAAAATTTTGGGTGTCACTCAAGCATCAACTAGCCTTTTCATTTCCACTACAAAGTCTAGTTGACGGGGGGCAATCTGTTATACCCAAAATTTCAACCCCCCGGAGGAGAGTCTCTACTAATAGGCTAGTAGCAAGGGTTCCCAGTTCGATCGGCACATTTCAGAGTACTAGGGACAGCTTAGTCATCTCCAGGGGCATTTTCGTAATTTTTCAAGGCTCCTAAGCCCCCTATAGGCTTTCTCTCTCCTCCAAATAAGGGTCAAATCAACTTGAAATGCTTTGATATTTTAACCCATGATAGAGGATGACATTTTAAGCATAATGGCGTTGGAATTTTGATTTTTCGAATTTCCAATAATTTTCTAGCAATTTCTGATTGAATCTGACGAGAAATTGAATTTAAAAATATTCCAATACCCAAAAAATTCGATCTCACTTTAGAAAAATCAGAATTATCATCCTTTACCCATGTGTGAAATTTCATAATCAAATTCCTTTTGGAAGCCCTTGAGCTAAAACGTCGGTAAATCTCGGTTTTTACCGGATTTTTCTATCTTTAAGGAAGTCTATATAAGGAACCTTATCCCATGATCAAATCAGAACCTCAAGAACCCTAAGCAATCAGAAAACCTAGCCGTCTCATTCTCCTCACGTTTTTACACATCCAAGCACCAAAATCACATCAAAAATCTCTCGAAATCACCACCTAAACACACTTTTCAACTCCTAACACATCAACAATCATCAAACATCAACCAAACCACCTCCAAAACGTGAAGAACATCATCAACAATCAACAACCAGAAGCCCGGGTCGAACTCAATCCGGAACCGGCATCATCGGAGCCTCCGAAGAATCCCAACGTGAAGAATCATCTTGAATTCGAAGGTAAAACAGGTTACAATCCCACTTTTCTGATTCCCCACGACCTTGTTAACTCTCTGTCAAAGTTTGGGTTCAAACCAACCTGTTTACGCTTCTGTATTGACGTTTGTTTAAGCTTCTGTCCAATAACTTGTTTACCAAGTTTCGTGCTTAATTCGAGTTCAAATTGAAAACTTTCAATCACTAACGACTTGTAAATATATCAGGCTACACACCCATAAAATTTGAGCTCAAAACACCCTCGGGAACCTTCTGAAAACCCCTGTCCGTGGGTGGTCCGTGACCTCGGACCTATGGTCCGGGACCTCGGACGCGTTGTCCGAGACCACGGACACCCACGGACGGCGGCGGGATTTTAAAAATTCAAAACTTAGGTTTTTCTAACGATGTCCGGGCCCACGGACAGCCTGTCCGTGGCCCCGGACTTTGCAAATTTTTTGTTTTTCTTCGATTTTGACTTTTCTGTATATTTAGGTTAACTGGGGTCCGTGGTCTCGGACTTTTGGTCCGTGGCTACGGACGTAAGCAAAATTTGACCTAATTCTGCCTCCGAAACCCTAGTTTAGGTAGCTTTCAATTTCACTTTAATTTTCTGTCAAAAAACGCTAAAAAACACAAAAAACAGAAGCTTGCGCACTTAGGTTAAAACGACTCGTAATAAGCCGTGAATAAACCAAGTAGAGGAAAAACGACCTAGGAAGGGTAATGAAAGTAATTGAACCCTAATTAAGTCGAATATCAAGCCCCCGAACCCGAACTCTCCTTTCCTAATTTGATCTAGGTTAAAATTAGGTGGCGACTCATAATAGGTTCCAGTGAGCTAGCCTAGGTTTTAATAATTTTGTTATATGACATAGTTATTAATCTCAGGCTATAAGTGGACCTAAAACCCGGTTAGATCCTAATCAACTTTAATCAACATAGGATAGGGTTTAAAATCGAGGCTCACAGGCCACATTGGTATTTATCTAAAACTCATTCCTTAATCTTAAACCACCATTAGGTAAGCATTTTACCTTGTTTTCTCAAGCTTATCTTAATCTCCTCCTTAGGCCTTCTTCTTGCATAGATCTCGGCCACCACTTAAATTCCTTTTGCCAACGTTCTAATCAATATTTAAGAACTCATATGAGTACTAAGCAATGCACTAACCTCAAGGAATAAAAACCTAGGTTAGAAATGTTTCTAAGGCATAAAAGTGGATGATTACCTTTGAAGTCTCAAGGTAGACTTTGGCATTGAATGAAATAGGACCTCCACTAGTCCTTGGTGAATAAATCAAGCTAGAACAAGGCATAAAAACATAGCCCCATGAGAAGGAATTTTCGGCCATGTATAAGAAATGGTGGAAACTTGATTTTTCTTACATATTCTTTACCTTAAGAGAATGGAGAAGCTAATGAGCTCTTCAAACTTGATTTTCCCCCATCAATGGAGTTTTCTCATGGCACCAAAATGGAGCTTTGAAAGATTTGAAAAGATAGGAAGGTAGGTCTTGGCCTAACTAAGAGAATTCTACACTTAGTTTTTGATTTGGAGCAAAGATGAACACTTGGTGAGCATTTGAAGGTGGAGCACCCATGGAAGAAGCTCTCTCGGTTTGGAGCAAGAGAAGGGAAGAAGAAACCGTGGGAAGAAGAGAAATGAAGAGAGAGAGAAGGAAAAGGTGGCTTATAAGAGGTATTTGCTTTAATAAAGCAAATAGTACTCTTTTACTTATCTCTTCTTTTCTTCCTTATTTGACTACTTATGGTGACTCACCCTTCTTAGAAAAACCGGCCCCCTTCCTTAAATGAGGCTAGTCATGGTCTTTGTTGACCAACTAATTAGCTTATATTGATTAAAACTTAAACTAGCACTAAATAGTTACTATTCACTAATCAAGGCACATAATCGGGAAATTTTTGATTTCCCATTGATTTAGACCTCCTAATGTGATACTAATTAGTACACATGTTGATTAAAGGGTAATGATGGACATCTAGCCACTCAAAACTCAATTCTAAGACAATTTCTCAAAAATGTGCTTTAAGACTTCTTAAAGCACATTTTGTGTTTTAACTTGTTTTCAAGTTTGGTTTTCTTTGCTAATTGATTTAAAATGACCATTAGGATATTACTAAGGTCTTACCAAGATGTTTGGGTACTCACCCAAGTCTCTCCAAGCTTAGAGCACGTTTTTGCCCTAATTGCCCTTAAGGCATTTTCTTGTGTTTTCCTTGGTTTAAATTGTCTACCAATCTTTCTAAGGCATATTCTAGCCCCACTACATCATAATTTGATAACAATGCATGTCATATTTTACACTTATCATATGATTTTCCTAGATTTATGTTTTGATATGAATTGATATATTTTATGTGTTAAATGTAGGAAAAAGCCATGTAAATGGATAGATAATCTCATGAGCTTTCCAATGCAACAAACGGCGAGTAAAACGGACTTATAACGAAGAATCGGGGGCCGGTTGAAGATGGTAGTACATTAGTATATATATACAATGTCGCATACCAACAGAGGCACGTCCGCCTGGCGGACAAGGGGCGCGTCCGCCTCATAAGTAGCGGACAAGGCAGAAACAACCGCCTCGCGGACTAGACACAGGCGTCCGCCTGATAAGTCGCGGACAAGGAAGCGGACGCGGAAGAGAGGTCCGCCTGATAAGTCGCGGACAAGCATGCGGACGGGAGAGGCGGACGCGACCAACTCAGACAAAACAGCACGCCAGATCCAGTTTTCTTCTCCGTTTTTTCCATTCTTCCTTCGCGGCGCCGCACTTCATTAATTGCAGACGGTGCCTACCGCAATTTACTCACGCGTGACGCCGCCTCTATCTGCAATCAATTCTCTGACTGTAATCTCCACGATCTGCTCACCAACTGCACCGCCTGCTCCGTTGTCTTCTTCTTCTTCACTTTTCCTATAAATAAACTACGCTCCCTTGTTATTAAGGCATCCCTTCTTTAAATCCAAAGCTCACCAGTCCATCACCTCGCTCACCAGTCCATCACCTCGCTCACCAGTCCATCACCTAGTTCACGAACAGCTCACCTCACTCGCTCACCACGTACAAACCACATCCATTTCTCTTCTCCCCGTTTTCTCTATTTTTATTTGTTTTTCCACCACACCACATCACTGCCATTAATTAGTATTATTATTACGGACGACGTGGATACAGAGGCGGAGCTAGGATTCAGAGTCAACTTGCTAGCTGGAGTTTTCTCTACCCTTTCTCTTATTTTTTTAAAATGTTGTTTATATATAGTCATGTTTAATTAATAAACTTAAGCCCTCCCAGGTTTGGGATGCGAGCCTATTTTATATAATTATGTTATGTTAAGCTTTCCACTATGATTTTATCTAAAGTAGTAGTTTAATTCCAATTCTTGATCTGCTTTAATTCTCTGATCAATTATTAAAGCAATATTTGTAGTTTTCTAATCAACACGCGAGAGCTGAGATAGTAAACAAGACATAGGAATTAAACCTGATTAACAGCTAGAAGCCTGATCCGGCCTATAGATTAATTAGTCTCAAATAGAAGCTGTTCTTTATGCGATCGATTGTGTCCGGATTAGAGCATTAGTCTGCTGCTAGTTCTAGCAACTGGTTAGGGTTCGTTAGATTTAGTCGTCAACGAATTATTTATAGTTTCTGAGTTTATTACTTAAGTGGTAAAGTTAATATTAATATAATTAATAAAATAGGTGAGCAGAACAACCCGGGATGCTTTCTCAAAAACAAAAAAGATTAATAATTTCTATTTTTATTATTTTGTTTCATTTTAATTGTTTTTATTATTGTCTTATTATGTAGCTGATAATCATTTCCCTCAAAAAGATAAAATCTGTTTATAGAATTCTCAATCAATTTAATATACTGTCAGTTATCCACAGCGAGGTCCCCAAGAGTATGACAACCCCACGAATCCACTATCCCGCAAAACGATTAGGTACACTGCCTAAGTGGTAGAAGTAGTCATATATTTCTCCACCAACAGTAAAGTTTAAAGTCGTTGCCAATGGAGTCATACCTATAGAAGGACCAATTTTATCGGAAACTTGGATCAACATGTTTAGCAGTCGATAGGACCATGCCTGACAAACGAAGGGGAAAGCACTACCAAGCGCGATGCAAGAAAAAGAGAAGCTACGGGAACCAGTGACAGATGTCCATGTAGCATGACAGTGGAACAATACCGTACATGGTGAAGACCATATAAAAATTTCATTCCAAAACAGACAGCTCCAAGCCTCCACAACTTAAAGAGGTTACGAAGGCCTGATAGAGATAACCCAGACGAATAAGAAATATATGCGAACCGTAGTCCAAGATAGGGCTGCAACGTAGTGCCTAAGGAAGAGTCAATAACCTATAACCGCGATAAATATGTGTAAATGGGAGCAAAGATGGAAGACAAAAAATACCACTACATAAGGGTCGCCTCGGAAGGAGGAACACCTTAATAAGGAACCATTTTATCAAGGATGATCATGGAGCGACTTAGACAGTTAACCACATAATACATAGAGCGCAAGAGAAGAACCGACATGATGCCAAGTATGGTGAGATTAGAAGGATGCATAGTAACCGCCACATGACGTACCGGTAAACCATCTTGCATGGCGCACTTGCGATAGCAAGTGCTGCCACAACGAAACCATATGGGAAGCCATAACGGCCAGGAGCAGCACACTACAGTTAGATAAATATGGATACCGGATTGTGGACCCAAAAGATCAGGAAGACGAGACCTCGGAAGAGCCTAACAACTTGACCATTATAAACTTGAAGGGACATACCAGAAGCAGGGAGCCAAACTTGGCCAGCCTTACTTAACACTACAATTACCAGTAACAATTTCCAACCTTAGATGTGTACACCTAGAACCTAAAGGACTTACACCGACGACATCAACTTCAGACACTACCAGTAAGGAGTGCCAAATCCACATTACAACACTTTAAAGATGACCCACCAACATCGAAGACAAGAAACCGAAGGGAAAATCAAAGGAATCCTACCTCATAGGGCATCGAGAAACCATAAAGGTGAAACTTAGCAGCTAGAGGACGACCAACAAATTGAATAGAGGAACAGAGGACCAATGCCTAATATATACGCATACATACACATGTAACCATATCCCAAACCTTGGAGGAGAATAGATGATACAGCCCAAAAATGGGAACAGGACAATACCAAGAAGAAAACAACCTATAAGAATATGTTACAAATTTTATGAAGACGGGAGACACAGCAATAACCGGAATCAAAACTCCCAGGACAATCACCAAGACCATTCTTCACTAAAGATGATATTAAACCTCAGAAAGGAGAGTATATGAGAACAAAATTAAACGGCGACCTACCCAAGGCTAGGAAACACTACAATCTTAGAGAGAGAAGTTCAAACCATTATACCTCAAGTCAATACAGTTAAAACAACGCATCTATAAACATTAGCCAATGTAGCTGCTTCACATAGTAATACCCAAGTATGAATTGTGAGGGTGCCAAAGTTAACCAGGTTGAAGTAGCATCGTGGGAGAGCACATGATAACCAGAACAAATATCAAGTTTAAACACCATAAGGTTGACGCCTGAAATGAAAATATCCTTAGTTGCTGAGAAGACTCAAGTCTAAAAGAGCGAAGATGCCGTCACAACGACCACCTAGTGAAAGTCATTACAGAACCAGAAACCTTCGACTTGAGGATGGAAAAATGGCAGACAGTAAACAAATATCCAAATACTTGAAGGAACACCCATGAAGGAAACAAATACATCAACCTTGTCGTAGAGTCCGGTATAACAGCAGAAGATATAACTAAATCGTTTCGGAAGCGTGCAAAGAACTTCGAAGTTATGAAACAACCCACAGTGAGCAGAGCTCAACGCGCAAGGAAGGATAAAAAGGGGCATACCTAAGCCATGAACTGACTACAACTGTTGACATAAATGATTGCAGAACCTATAACTTATTGAGATGAAATTGCCAATAAAGGCGCCACTGAGGGGGAGAAATACTACATTTCAGTGAAACGGAGAGCGAACCAACTGAGCTTACACCGATTGAAACGAAGAAATAAATCTCTTGACTATTAAGAATGGAAACTATAAACCCCAGAATTCCTTTGGAGTGTTCCAAAGACACATGTAACAAAAAGAATTGTACCCTCAAACCTAGAACCAATTACCAGGAAAGAATAAAGCAATAACTATTAGGACCACACATAAATGTGGAGTGACCAATGCCTAGAAAGACTCGCGAACTAGACGAATCACTCATTTTTAAGTCAGCCCAACAAGGGGTAAACACAACCATAAATAGTGAAGGAACGTGAAGAAGGCCAACCTACACAGGATGTGAACTGAAGTAATCAACTTCGTGTAAAAGACAGTGACCTGATAGTACGATGCAGCAATAACCATATATTTGAACCCTAAGAACTTCCAACGTGTTTTCACTAGTGAGAGATTAAACAAAGGTGGATGTTGGTTTGAATTATTGAAGAATTGAAACATCAACGCACAATACACAAATGATACAACTAACAATAACGAATGTTATGGCAACAATACCTATCTAAGGAAAAGTACATGGTGCGCAAGAAGCGACCATCTTATATGACCGTCAGACATTGACTAGGAAGACCAATTTATGAGTTAAACATGATGTGAATTGAAAAATCAGTTTGAAGTCAGACTGTGAATTAACGACAATAGTTTAGACCGTACGAAGAGAGATGTCACAGGTAGCGCATTGCTTATTCTTAAAACATTTACATAAGAGACTGGAAGTGCATTCCTAGTAGATCAAACATGAAAAAAATGAGATAATAGGCTCTATGGAAAGAGACCTCAACTGGCAGAGAATCGAGTCCGTACGAAATGCATAAAGAAGGTAGAACATATCTAAGAACCAAGTAGATGGATTCCCTTGATTATGTTCAAGAAAAACCACACGTGTGTTATCATAGAATGATGAAAGAGGAGATCGACAATTGAATAATTCACAAGTTACCAATAACTAACCGTGTGACAGACACTACGAGTATACAAAAACAAGATGTGGGATGACCACACTCCAAAGGAGCTTGCGGGCCTGACAGACTTAGTTATAAGTTAGTCAGGTAAGTAGTAATGTACCAATAGGGTACCCCATACACGTAAACGAGTAGTGTAAGGAACACGAGAAGTAGTCAACTCCGTGCCACGGTCAGTGATGAAAATTTAGACCAGTGCAAATAATTACCTCGAACAGTTGAAGAGAAAGATCACAGTTAAGCTAACGAGTCCAACGGAGACAGAGGACTCATTCCAAGACGGAATGGTTAAAAGTTATGAGTGCGAGGAGCACTGAGTATTATGTACAGATAGCAGATGTGTCTCAAAATTTTCGAGAAAACTATGAAGAGCATTAAGCACCAAACAACAACCCTAGATTATACATAAACCTCAGAGCGAAGGTCAGTCAGAAGGAACAATTCAAACAACCAATAGTATGCTAAAAGAATGAACATCAAATCTCCAGAGCAATGGACAGACTATCTATAACCATCAAGTCCGCATGTAACAGGGGATATTAAGCGTCGATTGAAAGACCTTTAATCCCAGAATTATAGGGATACGATGGACGAACAATACCTTAAGAAGAAGGGAAAGGAACAAGTAGAGCTCTAAGTTATCAGGGTCGCGCAGCAGAAGCTTGCAGGCCCATATCTCATAGGTTCAGCATCACCTAAGAAGGTGGGAGCATAAAAAAAATATTTTACCAAGTAACCTGGAGCCTTGGAGGCTAGAACCGAACCCTATTGTGAGATCGGTACAAACCGATAAAAACCCTTTATACACAGACCTCTTGGTCAGATTATAATGTGGAACAAGCAACATTGAAGCTAAAATTCTTTGTGACCACTAGACATCTTGAACTAATGTTCAATGATGATATGTTGTTGATTACGTGGGCGTAATCATTTTTAAGGGGGGGGTAGAGCGCAAAATCGCTTAGAGTATATCTTACATATTGATTACGTAAACTACTGTGCGCGTAGCACAAAAAGATTTGTTGTAATGTTTTATGTGTATGATACATATATATATATATATTCCTACCTGGAGTTGTAGTTACTTCGCACAAAAGACGCGAGTACCTCATTAACTACACTAAGAGAATACATGCAAGGGACATGATATATGAAACCATATGTGGCGATATAAAGACAGGTGAGTCGGTATGAAACCGATATGGAGCATAACGGGAATTGACTTCCCTAGGAAATGGATTGATGTGGATAGTCTTGGAGATGAGTGATATTAAGTGATGGACTCAGTCTACAACTTGAGATGTATTAATTTTGCTAATTATGACTAGAATTATGAAAAGATAGAAAATTTGAATTTGTTAAATTAATTGATTGTTTGAAACTGATGTGGGAAGTCGAACTTGATTCAGCGCAAATCAAGGGAGACCGAACACAAATTGGGGTGACAAGATAGTTCAACGCTGATACTGATCACATCAGGGTCAAATGATTCTTGAAACTCCCTACAAGTGGTCACAATTTAGCACTCTAGGGATAGATATTGACCTCCAGGTATAGCATGAAGTTGGATTGGAATTGAATTGAGTTTTAAAACTAGAGACCTTTGTTGACCTTCGTAAGTAGAAGTTTGACATTGAGGATGTTAGTGGACTCAGCAAAGTCTTTTTCAATGATTTCAACCTTTATACTTTAGATACTTGATCCAGTTGAATGGATTGACTTATATTACATAAAACATACTGACAATATGAAGTATGGAACAAGAACGATAATATCCCCATAGTATACTTACATTCGAGAGTTTAAAAATTGATATTTGTAGTGAGGATGGATAAATTACATCCACAGTGAAATCGTGTGTGTGTTTGTGTTGCACTATTACTGATTGTATGATTGTATGTGCACTTAGGTTGCACCATCAATGATTTATTGTATGTGTACGTTTGTTACACTTTGGTTGAAGTATATGTACACTTGTGTTGCATTGGTTAATTGTATGTGCACTATTGTTGCATTTTGTTTGGATTTTATGATGTATCTGGTATGAAACTGGTTGATGTGCGCTTTGTTGCACTATGTGGTTGTTGTTGTGGATATTATTGAGATGCCACAAGAGTTAGAAATGTGCTAGACATGCACCAATAGAGATATCAAGAATTGTTGAGATATGGGACTTGATCCCTCGAATAAAATTAAACGATGGAGCAAACATAGTAGAATTGATTCCTTAAGACTATTTGATTTGAAAAATATGACTTCGGGACGAAGTCCCTTCTAAGGGGGTAGATTGAAATATCCCAAATATTTACCCTAATTAATAATAAATTAATTAGATGAAGGTCATTAATGAAAGGTTAAATATCTTAATATGAAAAAAAAACAATAGAATATAAATGATCTTGAGGAGGTTAAAAAAAGAGTTTATTTAACCATAACTGTACATTTTTCTATAAACACAGGTACGGGTTATTGAAGGGAATCGTTAAATACCTTAAATAGAGAAACTAAATATCAACAATGATATTATATAATGTATAATGTAATAGGAAGTACATAAATAATAACAAAGACATTATTAAAATGGAATGTAATAGTAATCATTAATCTAAGAAGACTTATTAAGTAAGTCTTGTTATGGATTATGTAATAAATATATGATCAATTTATGAGGTTTACTACATTATATAGGAATATATATCCTTATAATTCGAAATGGTCTGTTAGATACATTATATTTACAAAAAAAAATTCCACATGATTAACGGAGTTTATTTAAACTGTAATTGAGTATTTATATATATATTTATAAGATTTAAGAAGGGGGTGTAATAAACGTAAACCTAGTTAAATAATCCTAAAGTAAAATAGAAAAATTAATATAAGGATTCATTTAAGTAAATATACTATGAAATGTAGTATATGGAAACAATTTTAAATAAAGAAAGGTATATACTAATACGTAGTATATATATATATGTATATATATAGTTACATGAATTAGTTATAATAATAAAGTGTGAATCTATTTATAACTATTAGTTTGTCATTGCAGCATAAAAATTACTAATTTAACCAATCACTTTTAGCATATATCACCTTCTCTTTCTCTACTCTCTTCATTCTTACAACCCTAAACAGGCGAATAAAAAGATACACGCCTGCCGCCTCACCTCTCAGTCATTCACTCTCCTTTTGCTTTCTTCATTTCCTAACCCTAACCAGCAAACGGGGAAATACATATCTGCTCATTCTCCTCTTGTATGCAAGCCCTGATCGGCAAACAAGGGACATACATGTCCGCCTCTCTTCAGCTCCCTCCTCCGTAAATTATCATAGCTGGACACATGCTACATCTCTTCAATTACCAATCATAACTGGCAAACTGAACATACCTGCACTTCTGCTGATTATTTTCATGATATTTTGGTAATTTTACACTCTACAATCGCTGCATCTAGCACACCAGAAGGCACCAGTCTTCATTCATTTTCTTGCATCCGTGTCTTGAAGTAGTTCAATCTGGAACCAGATCAGTAGTATACTCCTGCTTATCTCCTTCTGCCTAGCGAGCAACTATAACAAAAGAAGTCACTCGCTTCTTCTATTCCACCTTATGAAGCAAACGCTGAGCTCCTTGCACAACAAATTGAAGAAAATGTTGAATTCAATTCACTTCTTGAACCGGTAATATGCTCAAATTATCTCTTCTTTCTCTGCTGATAATAACACCAGAAGCTGGTGTTTATTTCTGTTACACAAGTAAATCAGATTATTAGCAATGAAGCAGAAGCATAATCCCTGTTCAAATGACAATAGAAGTTTGCGCTTTCATCTGTCAAACCTGCGAAGTAAACGATTAGTATTTTAAATGGTAGCAGAGTCCCCGCTGTTCCAAAATCCCAAAGCCTTGTTGGAGTATAGGTATCTGAATATACCTTAGAGTGGTGACAGTTGTCTCTGTAGCACCTTGTTAAACAGATGATAAGCATTAGAAGTCACACACCATATTGAGAGGTGGCTGAAAACGGTTGATTGCAGAACTGGTAATCTGCTTGCATGTCTTTCCTCTCTAGAGATTTTTTTGTCACACCTTGTAAAACAAACGATAGATATCATAAGCAGTACGTAGTCTTGCCGTTTCCAAAATCTTAAACTGTTGTCGGTAAGTTTCTGTCTTGCTGTTCCCAAAATCTTAAAAACTGTTGCAGATAAGTTTCTCTATTCCTGTTTATTACTCAACGCTTAGGACGTCAAAGCAACGATGTGCATCTTTTTCTAATTTTATCAGGCCGCACTTAATAATTATTTTTTTTAAGAGAAGGCCACACTTTAGTTGGCTGTCAATTTGTAATTCTGATTTTTCAAGAGGATTCCATATAATGGGATGGATGCGCCATGTCAAGGGAATCAACATATTTTGATCCTAACCGCTAGAAATGTTAGTAGTACTTGTTTAATTTTTACTGATGCAATTTGGAGGGGGGAAACCAATATTAAGCGGATTTACTTGTATTGGTATCTCGATGTATACATATATATTATTGATCCATTTAGTTATTCTGGGATAGTAATATCAGCCAGTGGATTATAACACTTGGTTTGGGTATTGAGAAGTGTTGGGAAGAATTATGGAATATAACAAATTATATTATATATGGTTAACGATATGTAAATGACTTGTTAAGTATTGGATATATAGTAATAGAATTGCGGTTAATGGTTTAGGATTTTGGAAGTTTTGGCAGATTGGAAGAGGTTAGGATGATTGATTTTGGGTATAGAGTTACTGAAAATACTTTGGGCGAATCAAGTGTAGGAGGTTCTGAGATGAATTACACTTTAGAATGAAAGTTGTTGGAGATTAATGTGCAATGACGGTTGGAGATGAATTAAAATAATTAAAGAATTAATATGTTAATAATCATAGTTGACCGTGTTTTATTGGTGAAGAAACCATTAGTTAAGATTTTTAAACTTCAATTACCGAGATCTATTGTTTAACCAAAAAAACAATTTATAAATAATGAATCCTAAAATGCTAACCATAATTCTTGGATTTTCGACTTCATGTGCTTCAATTGTTTGGATATTAAATGGTTTAGGTGATTAACTGATAAATTGGAAAGTAAAATAAGTTTAAAAAAAATTGTATATCAGGTTACATGGATATATATGTATTATATGATATTGGTATCAAGTATCTGGAAATTTGGGTATAGTTTTGAGAGTTTGGTGATTAAGTGTTAATCTAACATAATAGCGGAGTGAGTTGAGTAGTTGGATTACAAAGTGAATAAGTTGTTAAGATTATATTTTGAAATTAATTAAGTTATGCTTAAAAACTCTTTAACTATTTTTTCAATTTAAAATAGCGAGTTTCAATAATAAAAATTTGGTGGGTAGTCGATGAGGTTGTGATGAGGTGCTGAATTGGTGATTGACGCCATATTGAGTTTATAGTGCTAATCCGATAAGAATGGTGGTTAAGTATTATGGAGGTTAATTAGACTTACAAATAAGTGCTAAGTTAATGGTCTGAGATTGTAAAATAGAATAATGAAATAATATTTGTCTAGAGTTAATCAGTTTTCTCTTGTAATATTGAAACTGATAGGACCACACATGTTCTTTCCAAATTCTTCACGGTAAATATCCAACTGGTAGTAATATATATGTATATATAAATCTGTACAACATTCTCTTCACGGTAGTTTTAAAACCTAAACTGAAGCAAACTCTATAAACCTTCCTATTCCTCATGGTAATGTTGCAAATCGAACAAAAATATATATATACAAGTTTCCTCATGTGAAAATGATAAATGAAACAAATCTCGGTCAATGTTTAATTATACATATAGACATGTAATTGCACTAAACTGAATACTTATATATATGGCAATGATTCGTTAAGTATATACTTATATACATATAGACATGTAATTGCACTAAACTGACTACTTATATATATATATATAATATATATGGCAATGATTCGTTAAGTATATACTTATATGTATGTATACATATATAGTAGGTACATTAAGTTAAGAGGATTGATTAGCTAATTCCAGAATTGAATATTTTAAGTAATAACCCAATTAATAACGAATAATTAATCGTAGAGGTTAAAAACAAGGGATTAGTAATTATAAGGGATAGCAAACGGTTTCAGGATCTATAGGGAATTAATACTTAGTGTTATATTTCAGACCTAATGTAACACCCTAACTCAATCCAAATGTGGTCTCGCAACTTAACAGCATATATATATACATGTCACAGCGGAATTCTTTACACTCCAGGACCTTGCCACGGTCTGACTACAGAATATACCGAACATTAGTACATAACAACCTTAACCAAATACATATTCTTCTTACAATCCTCTCACAACCTATACATCTTACTAACTCAATTGTCATACGAGTGTACATGCAAAACTCATAGGTCACACTTAATCCTTAACACTTGTATCCTCTTCTTACTCTTGCGACGGCCGCCTCCTGATGTACACCTGTGTAGTAAAAAGAGCCCCCAAAGGGGGTCAGCACGAATGCTGGTACGATCCTCTCATGGCCCCCAAGCTAACGTGGCTACGACGACTAATTGTCGATAGCATGGAGGTTGATTAGATGCACAACATAATAGTAAATGTTGTAAACAACAATCCAATATGAACAATTAATGTTCACGCACAATGAACGACTTAAATGCGTTCCCTCAATTAGAGAGTTAATTGTTTAACTCCTTAAGTTATATTTCCTCTTAATCTTAGTCCATCCTTACCTCACCTCAATCTTAATCTTATCTTAATCTTAGAAACAACCACCCTTTAATAAGGAGTGGATGTAGCTTATCTTAGCCTTAACAATACAAACCATCCCTTAAAAAGGAATGGTTGCAACTTATCTTAACCTTACCTTAAGTATGCCAACCGTTCTCTCATTGGGAACAGGTTAGCCCTTAGTTCGTTGTTTATTTTTGTAGGGCTTGGTTAACCCTAGCCAGCAGCAGGACACTTACCGGCAATAAACAACATTCTTAAATTGTTGGGGATGTAGGCTTGATCCCCCCACGCCATCTTAAAGCCACCTACCTTGGACTGGATGTCCAATGTAGCCGAGCCGGCCAACTGACCCAAGGCTACTAGTCCGAGGACTAGGCCTTAATCGGAAGTCGAATCTGCTATAGATACCGACCCCCTTTCCTTAGCATGCATGACCGGAGATCGGTCCCGGGTTTCCTCACTCAAGTTCCAGTTAGTAGTAGTCTCAAGACCATGTTTGTTGGTTAACCTCTTTCGGTTTATATCGTCCCATATTAGGGAGCGTTCCTTAGTCTCACTCATTTCCTTACTAAACGTTGGTTAGTAAGTTCTCACGGTATGTTGTGTTAGTTTTCAAACATCACACAACAATACAATAAATATAATATATTCCGGTTGCATGCTTTATCTTGTTTAGTGAGCACACAAAAACAAATAGCACACAAGCCGAGGGACACCTCGTTAGCAAGCAAGTCACAAGAAGAACTGTACCGTTCACCGTTGGTCGTTCGGTTGCTTACTCTCTTCCGGAGTCCAAATTCCCAGTCCTAAAACATTCATTCAGTTTTAGGTTGTTAATCACTTAACTCAATTCAACTTACTAATCTTACTTAACTTACTTAACCCTTAATGATCCCCACCTAACACCTCTTAAGTCTTACAACTTAATCTTACAAACTTAACCTTAAGCTTTTAAGCTTACACTTAACTTAACTTAATCCCTTAAGTTCTTAGGGTCCTAATCATTACCACCCTACCAAAGGTATACCTTATTACCTATTACCATCCTTAGAATCCAAAATTTCTCTCTTTTTTTTTTTTAGGCTCGACCGAACTTCCGACCGACCTTACCAAAGGTCAGTCCATTCCAGAACATATTACCGCTTGAAAATTCTACCCCGACCGACCTTGCAAGTCCGGTCCCAAGGTCGGTCCATTCCCGAGAGTTTCCTCGTGGGATATTTAAGCCCGACCGAACTTGCCAAGTTCGGTCCCATGTTCGGTCGATTCCAGAGACTCAATTCGTACACAAAATACAAGCCCGACCAAACTTGCAAGTCCGGTCCCCAAGTTTGGTCGGTTCCAGAAACTTCCTCCGGCAGTGTAAACTGAGCTCGACCGACCTTGCAGGTCCGGTCCCAAGGTCGGTCGGCTCCAGAACCTTGTTTCTAAATTCCCATTTGACTCCAAACTTCTCCACAAATTCCCCCATGTGTCCTAATACCATTTAGGCACTTAAACTCACCTTAGAACTTCCACCAAACTCTCCAAAACAACTTCCAAAGATCTTCTCAAACATTTACTAAATTCTTACAAACACTCCTAACACTTGTCATATGATTCCTTACATTTCCAACTTGTAACCTTGTCAAAACTTCAACCAACCCAAGTGTTCCATCCTTAACAGTTTGAGCACTTCATAAACATCATCTTCCATCTTCAATTCATTTACCAAGACTTCCTCAAGTCACCTTGCATATCCATGCACAAATTCCTCTCCTTTCCTTTGGTTACTCACCACTCTTAAACTCTTCAGCTTACCCATACATTTCTTTTCACCACTTATCACCTTGACCTTGTTCTTCACTTACCTTACCCATGCAACACCCTCCTTAGACTTTTCCACTTTTTTTATGCAACTTACTCACCATTCTCATGATCATACCCTCCTATACGTTCCTAGCCAATCTATAACCTTCTCCTTCAATCTTCACTCCCATCACCTAAGTCCACTCATTACCATCTAAACTAAAACCTTATTGTTCCACTACTAGCATCATCACTACTTAGGCAAGCTTCCCAAGACTTTCATTGATATATTCCCAAGTTCATACCTAAATCACCTTAAACATTATACACCTTCTCCTTAAAACTTATGCACAAGTCTTACATTCCTCATATCATGATTTTGGTGTGTTTAATACACTCACCAATCCTCTAATTCCTCCTAGACATCTCTAGGTCATTCTAAACCTCAAGAACTCCTTAGTTAACTCATTTCCTCCCAATTTTCTTTTCATGCTCCCTAGTAAACCCTAGGGCATATTAGCTCACCACTACCACTTAAACACTTTGTTTTCTACTCAAATTTTGCCATAGCTTCTCTAGCATCTTATCATGCCCAAATGCATTGTTTTCCTCATTCATCCATCTCACACACATCAAGTTCTTTCTCATCACATCTCACCACCAAACCAACTCATTCACAACAACTCATTATATTGCAATAATCTTTAATTGCATAGCACCAAGGCTCTTAAATGACATGGCTCTTAGGCCCTTAAATGACTTAAACTTAAACACTGAATTTCCCACATATAAAAGCTTTCAACCTGCAAATACACCCATCAATCTCATAGTAATTATAATGCTCTTAAAATCCATCTTAAACTTATATTACTAACTCATTCCCATTGGCTCCTTAGTCACAAGTTCACAAGCTTATTTAAGTTCTTTTTCTTAGGTTACATAACCTATTACTTAATGTAAGCCCTAGGCTACATTGGTACCCATCTAAAACTCATTCCTTAAACCTTAAACCACCATTAGGTAAGTAATTTACCTTGTTTTCTCAAGCTTATCTTATCTTCCTCCTTAGACCTTCTTCTTGAATGAATATCGGCCACCACTTAAACTCCCTTTGCCAATGTTCTAACCAATGATCAATGACTCACATGAGTACTAAACAATACACTAACCTCAAGGAATGAAAACCTAGGTTAGAAATGTGTTCTAAGGCATAAAAATGGATGATTACCTTTGAAGTCTCAAGGTAGACTTGGGCATTGAATGAAAGAGGAACTCCACTAGTCCTTGGTGAATAAAACAAGCTAGAACAAGGCATAAAAACATAGCCCCATGAGTAGTAAATTTTCGGCCATGTAAGGAAGTGATGGAAACTTGGTTTTTCTTACATTTTCTTTACCTTAAGAGAATGAAGAAGCTAATAAGCTCTTCAAACTTGATTTTCCTCCATCAATGGAGTTTTCTCATGGCACCAAACTTGAGCTTTGAAAGATTTGAAAAGATAGAAAGGAGGGCCTTGACTTAACTAAGACAAATATGCAATTTGTTTTGGATTTGGAGCTTGAAGTTGCACTTGGCAAGTGAATGAAGGTGAGGAGCCATGAATGGAGCTCTCTCTCGGTTTGGAGCAGGAGAGGAGAAGAGAAATCGTGGAAGGAAGGAGAAATGAAGAGAGAGAGGAAGAAAGGTAACTTAAGTGAAGATATTTGTTATAAAAAGGTGAATAGTCTTTGCTTTTACTTTCCTTCCCTTTTTCTTTCTTAATTTGATGAAGTCTTTAATGACTCATCCCTTAGAAACCGGCCCCCATCATAAATAAGGCTAGTCATGGTCTTTGTTGACCAACTAATTAGCTTATATTGATTAAAACTTAAACTAGTTACTATTTGGCACTATTCACTAATTAGTGCACATATTTCTGAAATTTTTGATTTCCCATTGATTTAGACTTCCTAATGTGATAATAATTATACACATGTTGATTAAAGAGTAATGACGGACATCTAGCCACTCAAAACTCAATTCTAAGACAATTTCTCGAAAATGTGCTTTAAGACTTCTTAAAGCACATTTTGTGTTTTAACTTGTTTTCAAGCTTGGTTTTCTTTGGTAATTGGTTTAAAATGACCATTAGAATATTACTAAGGTCTTGTCATGATATTTGGGAACTCACCCAAGTCTCTCCAAGCTTAGAGCACATTTTTGCCCTAATTGCCCTTAAGACAATTTTTGTGTTTTCCTTGGTTTAAATTGTCTACCAATCTTTCTAAGGCATATTCTATTCTACTTACTATCTATCTATGGATATTTATCTTTCTAGCCTTACTACATCATAATTTGATGTTTACTTAGCATACTTGGGTTTGGGGTATTTCACCTAACTGGCTAGAGGACGAACGCGGGGTTTCACCCTAACGTCGTCTCCGGTATACGGTATGGTTTCTTGTAGCCTTCTTGCTACCGAGTTATACTCGACTTGTGTGCTAGTTATCTGTGTGAAAAATGACCCCCAAGATTAAAGCATGTAAACTGGACTATTATTGTTGCTTGTAATTGTGTGGTGATTAATCTGTCTTGATATTTGTCGTGCTGTTAACTACACAGTAGAGTAGCCTAATATACGAGGAAATGGATTGGATCATGAATGGAGAATTTAAGGAGATTAAGAGGATGGATTTATATGAGTGTAACATTAAATTACAACTTCCGTATTAATTGTTAACAACATCATAGTGATGTCCCAAAGTAACAAAGGGAGAGATTATGAGAATTTAAATATGCTAACTATTGGGGGGATGAGAGGATCCGGGTAGACCAGGCACGTGTGTTTATTGGATTGAGAGGCTGATACCTACATCAAGTCCAACCTCGTTGGAGTGCGTCTGCAGACTGCGCTGCCCAGGAGTCAAGCATTTGGCTCCACGTCTTTGGCGCATGATCATAGACGGGGGTGAGATATATGTACGCCACCATCGGCAAAGATTATTGATTCGTGAGTATAGCACCCACTTGATACAGGCCACCTGCCCTAAGATTAAAAACTGTAAACAGACTCAAAATTTTGACTGTCTTGAGAACATTAAGAGGTATATGCGCAATCCCACTGTATGGATTGTGAAGAAAAATTATTTGAACCTAAACAATTCTAATGAGAGGATTGTACTAATTGAGAAAGAGAAGGGTATGGAAGGGCTGGAGGATTAAAACCTAAGTTAAGGTTAAGAGAAGGAAGAGTACTAAATAATGAATCGCATGTAGGATCACTTGTTTGATTATTGGATGATTATGTGTTAGCATGTTGTATGTTTACAATACTTATTATATATGCATGATTAAATAATGAATCGCATGTTTATCCGACCAATTAGTTGAGTGTAGCCCAGTCGCACATGGGCTACACGATTCTATACCAGCAATTTATTTTGCTGAGCCATTTCATGGCCAACCATTCATAGGTACATGAAGGAGATGAGACCTGACCGAGAGTAGGTGGGGTACACTTAGGACTTGGGAAACATTGTGTATTTGGTACAAGATGTATTTAGACTTGTGTTGTATTAATTCGGACTTAGTAATGTGGTATATATTTTTAAGGAGATTGTAATGTATTTCAGTCATTCGGACCGTAACGTGTTGGGAGGAAAGGCCTTGTCAGTCATGTGGGTGGCTGGCGGCGGTAACACCAAATCTGTTTAAGTTATTTCCGCTGCGGTTTGTTGATTATGTTGGAGATTATTTGTAACGACCCCAAAACCACCCTAGGAGTTAGGGATGTTACACGCCGCGTATCTATTACCTAATAACGCAAGGCTCTAACATACGAAACCCAAAACCGAAGCAAAGTACACTTTTATTAACTGAAAACAAATTACAAGGTCACACCGACATTACATATAGAAGCCAAACCTCGTTACATAACAAAATCACATTACAATGGGCCTTAAGCCACGACAACAAATACAAAACAAAAGACGAAGCAGAAAGCAGAGCGGAGTCTTCAAAGGAAACTTAAACCTGCAAATCAGACGGAAATAGGGGTGAGCCAAACTATAGCTCAGCAGGTGATAAACTTCATCAGCTAAGCATGCTCAAAACATATACTGAACATAATCGTATACTAATACATAAGCTTAGCAAATCAGATTGGAAGTTGTAACAGAAATCAGATAGAGAATGAAGCTTTCTCAAATCAAAGGAGTGACAGGCCAAAACCGAAGTAGAAGTTTGTCAAATCAGAGCAGAGAAGCAGAAACTGAGCAAATTGATCGGAAGTCTTAAATCAGAACAAAGCAAACCACAAACTCAGATGTTCATATCAGAAGCTTAATCAAAACAGAGGTGGGACACTAGACACCAGCTGACACATCAGAAGGACTCACATAACGTCCTATGGATCCGAAGATCCCACAACAGAAGCCGTAGAGACAGCTATGGACCTGTCGGTGAAATACCCCAAACCTTGCTATGTTGGTTAAACATTAAAACATGATTTATTAAGACTAAAAAGAGTCTTAGAAACATTAGTAAACAAATTTAAACAAAAGGAAACACAAAATGTGCTTTAAAGTAAATAAGAGCCAAAATGTGCTCTAAGCTTGGGATAAACGTGGTTAAGACCTAATGAACTTACCAAGACCTCATTTATATGCTAATGAACATATTAAACCAATTACCAAAGAAAACCAAGCTTGAAAACAAGTTAAAACACAAAATGTGCTTTAAGAAGTCTTAAAGCACGTTTTTGGAAAATTGTCTTGTAAATGAGTTTTGAATGGCTAAATGTCCATCATTACTCTTAAATATATATGTGTACTATATAGTATCACATTTGGGTGGCTATAATAGTGGGAAATCAAAAATTTCACTTCTAAGTGCCTTGTTTAGGTGAATAGTGATTTTTATAAGCTATTTTGTAACATATGTTGTATAAGTAATTAAATTGACAAACAAAGACTATATTACCCTCATTATATTTAGGGGGCCGGTTTTCTAAGGTTTGGTGACTCACCACCCTCTTGTTAATTTGTTAAGTAAATAATGATGACTAAGAATGTACTATTTGCTTTTAAACTACAAATATCTTCTAAAGTTAAACCAATCTTCATTCTCTCATTTTCTTTCCTTGCTCACACGGTTTCCCACCTCTCTTCTTCCTTCTTCCTTGTTCTCTCTCGGTAATACTACTACCACCATGGAAGTTCCAACTTTGACCACTTGCTAAATCTAGCTCACTTGTCCAAATCAAAAACAAAGACCACCAATCTCTTCCTCTCATCAAGCTCTTCATTCCTATCTTCTCAAAACTCCAAGGGCTCCATTTCGGTGCCAAGGTGTTCCACCATTGAAGGAGCTTGAGCTTGTATTTTGACATATTATTACTCTCCTTTGCTTCTAGGTAAGGAATCTCAAAGAAAAATCATGTTTCCTCCATGTTCTTACCTTAACCGAAAATACACATTGATATAGCTCTTTGTGTGACTTTGTTCTAGCTTCATTTCAACCCTTCATGGACTAGGTGGAGTCCCCTCTTGTTATATATTCAAACTCTCTTCAAAGACCAAGGTAAAACAACTACATTAATGTTTTTGAAACAATGTCAAACTAGGGTTTACAATGAGATGAAGCTTATAGCTTGAATACTCATTATAATGTTTGTATATTGTTTAGAACTTGTCAAAGAACCAAAATACCATACGGTTTTGTAAGGAATCAAGAAGGAAGTGTCTTGGGAAAAAGAGGTAAATCTACTAACTTAAATGTTGTTTAATGCCTTAGGAGAAATGAGCTTATAAATGCTTATTAAAACTACCTAAAGAGAAAATGGTGAATGACTTAGTAAAGTGTTCTCAAGAGACTAGTAAAGGGCATATGTGTATTGAGTGTATTTGCAGGTTAAAGGCATATATATTGTGGAAATTCAGTGTTTATGATTTAAGCACTTTAAGGGCCTAAGAGCCATGCATTTTAAGGGCCTAAGTGCCATGCAATTTAAATTATGCACTATATTGTAATGTGGTGTAAATTTGGTGAAATTGTGTATGAGAGTGTTCTTGGTGATTTTAGATGTTCTTGTGTGTTTAAAGGAGAAGGTAAAGTGTTTAGGCTTAGTAATGTTCTAGGGGAACCCATGTCAAAATTTAGGTAAGAAGCAAGAAGTTCTAAGTGTTTACATAAGGATTGGCGAGTTAGAAAATGTAGGAAATGAATAAGGAGTTCATGATGTTTTAAAGGAATTTTGATGAATTAGGAAGTACTCTAGAGTGTAATAAGGAATTAGGCATGATCTTGAGATTTAGTAGGTACCAAAGTCACTTTGGGACTTAGGTAAATACCTAGGCAAACTTTGGTAAAATAAGGAGAAGTGTACACTAGGGAAAGAGTTTCAAGGAGGATATAAGGAAATAGTTGTGAAAGATGGTGCTTGGGAGATGATGTAAAGTTAAGGAGAAAGCATTTTGGGATGGTAGTCATCATAGGTATGAAACACCACTTGGAAAACTAGGAGAAAAATATTGTAAGTGTTAGGAATTTTGTGAAGGGATAAGTAAAGGCTTAAGGAGTTAGAAAATGAGTTTTATGAGTGCTTAAGGGTGTCTTAAGTTGTGTTTAAAGAGCCCAAATGAGGTTAGGGAGTACTAGGTTATATGGGGTGAAGTTTGGAGTTAAATGTAAAAAGGAAAACAATAAATTGGGGCCGACCGGACTTGCGACGACTTGCAAGCTCGGTCGGGACCTGTTTACCCTGCGAGAATTAGCTTCTGGAATGGACCGGGCATAGGACCGGACATGGACAAGTCCGGTCGGGATAAATTTACAAAGGGAATAAACTCTCTGGAATGGACCGGACATAGGACCGGACTTACAAGTCCGGTCGGAGTAGAAAAATTTGTACGGATTGAGTTACTGGAATCGACCGGACATGGGACCGGACCTGACAAGTCCGGTCGGGCTGAATTTCCGAAGGGAGAAACTCTCTGGAATCGACCGGACATGGACAAGTCCGGTCGGCAAGTCCGGTCGGACCTAAACTTGTAAAAAAAAAAACAGAAAAGAATGTGACTTATGTAGTTAACCCTAGGGTGTATAATGAAGGTAACCTAGGGTGAGGTAGACATTAAATCATGTCATACGATCATGTTGAATACTTAGTAAGTGTGAAGTTAAATAAATAATTAACCGACATTACTAATGTGTTTAGGATTCTCTCAAGGTGGAAACGAAACGAGGCAAGGACCAAGGTATGGTTTTCTTGCAGTCTGTTGCCTACCGTTTTACACCGGCTTGGGTGTTGTTTGCTTTTCTGCGTGTTACGACCTTATAAGACTAAGGCATGAAAAGAGTTTACAGTTGTTATACGTTATGATGTTGTAAGGTTATGACTCCTTTCCCTTGGTTGTCTAACAAGACCAAAATGTTTGCTTGTATGTGACTTGACAAAATGTTGTGTGATCACTAACAAGTGCTAACCGGGGAAGTGAGGAGTCCGGTTGTTCCGGCCACACGTGTGATGGATGGGAGTCGATATCATATCCGGTTCGGCTCTCTTGGTGTATGTATAGGTGGTATTCCAATTTGGTTTCTACCTTCCCTTAGCTTATCCAAAGCTAGTTACTGACTCACGTCGGGCCATAGGGGCATACGTTGTTATTTCGGTGTGCTTGGGATTACTATATCCGACACACCTTTGGTATAAGTTAACCGTTCTACATAACCGGACGGTAACGAGGATGGTAACGAGCTTAACATGGGATTGGTAAAAATCCCTAGGCTCTCATGGTATACTAACTATGGAGGAAGGTTCCTTGTGAGGACCAAGTTTATGGTGTTATGTGTTGATGTTGTGATGCTATGCAATTTCCCTTGCTATGCTATGGTATATATGTATATATGTTGGATGTTCTAAAATGAATGCCATGTTATTATGACAATTGGTTGCGCGTATCCCGGTAGTCGATGGGCTGCGCGTTAGCCATACCAGCAAAGGTGCTGACCCCCCTCGGGGGCTCCATATTTTCATTGCAGGATGAGGATCGAAGAGCAGAGTGGCTCTAGGTCCTAGTTGTTGATATACTTTTGGATGTGGTGTTGAGCCCGGGATGCGCCTGTGCTCCCGAGGCGTTACATTTTGATACCTTGTTATACAGTGTGGATGATTATGGTTTGGGTGTGTTGTAAATTAAATACTCGGTACGGTTGGTTATGTTTATATATGGATGTTAGTTACTATGCTCGGGAGTCTGATCATCAGACCGATACACTTGTATTTATTCTGCCTAGTTAACCACGTGGGTGGTTAACGGCGTTGTAACACCAAAGCGTTAGTTATTATTTGGTTGGTTATTTCCGCTGCGACTTCGGTAGATGATAGGAGCGTTGTAGGGGTGTTACAAAAAGTGGTATCAGAGCGAAGTATCGCTCTGATGACTAGAATACCGAGCTTAGGAATATACCGAGTTAGGAAACCTAGCTACAGTTACTAAGTGGACAGATTTGGAAAGGTTAACCACTAACTAAGTGTGGAATTACCTGGTTGTCGGGAAGATGCTATAACCATTGGACCGATAAGTGTGCAAGCATAATGCTAATGAAATGTTCATATGAATTCAGATGGCAGGTAGACCACGAGGGAGAGGCCGCGGGCGCGGTACTGGAGATTTGGGTAACCAGGGCGATGATACTGCGGCACAGACTATGGCTGAGGCAGTTGCAGCCGCCGTAGCCCAGTTGGTACCCGATCTAGTTGCTGCTATTCAGCAAGGGCAACAGCCCGGAGTTCAGCCACCACCACCACCGCCACGAGAGACCAATTGGGTCAAGGCGTTGGCTGATCTTAGACCGCCATCATTCAATGGGGAGACTGATCCTCGAAAGCTGGAGGCGTACATCTCCGAATTGGAGACCGCCTACGAGACCTTGGCAGTACCTGCTGAAGCTAAGGTCCGTCTTGCCGCCTACTACTTGAAGGGTAGGCAGCAGAGTTGGTGGAAGTTGGTGAAGGAGGACAGGATGGCTGATCCTGACTTTGGTTGGAGGGAGTACACGGCTCTACTGCGAGCCAAGTACTACCCGGTACATGTGCAGGAGGCCAAGCGCCTCGAGCTGGACAGTCTGAAGCAGGGGGATAAGATGTCGGTTGATGACTACTACCGCATTCACCGGCCTTATCCACCTGTTACCAGACCTTGGGTATTCGAACCGGGTGTTGGTGAACCGGTTCTACAATGGACTGAGCCACCGTCTCCGCTATGGGATGGGGCCAGCTGAGTATACCACCTTGCAGGTAATTAGAGTACCTTGTTGTGAATCCATTTATACCATGAGTGAATGTTAATGTGAGTTGGTAAGTTGTTTTGCGGGGCATGACTGACATCCTAAAATACAGGAGTGCTATCATGCCGCTGCTAAGGTTGAAATTACCGTCCGTCTGAGGGACGAGGAGAATGCGCACAAGCGCAAGGCCACCAACGAGGGCCAGAATCAGCAAGGGTATGGGGGAGGAAAGAAGAAGAAACCCTACCCTCAGCCCCAGAAGGGCCAGTACCAGGGTGACAAGGGCCAAGCCCAGACCACCACAGCTGATGAGCCACTGAAGCTCACGTATGCGTACGCGGCGAAGCCTCTACGCTCCTACCCGCCTAAGGGTAATTACTTAACCATGTGTATCTAGTTGAGGTGTATGTGTTGAGATGGAAAGTGAGTATTGATTGTGTGTTGTTATAGCACCTAGCGCGGGTTCTGGACCGGAGCGCCACTTTTACTGTAAGTGGTGCAATGGAGACCACCCCGGCAAAGACTGCAAGGGGAATGATGTGAGGTGCCGTCACTGCCAGAAGATGGGGCACCGTGAGTTTGAGTGTTGGACGAACCCCAACAGCAGAAACTACAAGCCAAAGGGGCAGTGGAAGGGTAATACTACCACGACCACTGAAGGCCCGAAGGCGATTACTCAGCAGACTTCTGACAAGAAGTACACTGAATCCCAGAAGGGGAAGGCTACGGGGTCCGGCAAGGCCACCCTGAATGTGGTGGACCGGTCTGAGGCACCAGGATCCTCTTCGAGACCAGGTACCGCCTAAACCGATAAATGAAAAAGTGATTGCTTACCGCATTTCATGCATGAGTGTTAGCAAGTCTAAGGGTATAAACATATAAGTAAAGAGTTAGAAATAATGTGGAAAACACCTAAATTAGGCAATTTGAAACTTAGGAACCTTCAATATCTGCTATCCAATCCCGCCCACACCAAACCCTGAAGAAACCGCCATCAACATCACCGACTTTCCATTGGAGCAATGTCAGGTTATCCAGCCAGGTATGATACTCTTAAATGGATACCTGACACCGGAAGCACAAATCCACATCATCAGACGATGCGACGAACTGGAGCAAAGCCAGGAGGGTTCTACACACCCGAATACCCGAACGGAGCAAGGATGCAATTGAAGATGATGTGCATGGGTAAGGACTGGAACCCTTACACCAAGTCATATCAAGAAGTACGAGCTGAAGATGGAGCAACAGTAGCAAGTATACCAGAGGAGTTCCATACGGTCGTTAACCACGCCGTGGGAATTGCTCAGCAAGTTGAAACGGAATCAATTCCAAGTGTAAAAGCAGATCTATGCATTGTAAACTTCTACCAGAAAGGTGGACGGTTAGGTATGCACCAAGACAAGGACGAGTCACCCGAGTCTCTAAGTAAGGGAGTACCCGTGGTGTCTTGGTCCATTGGTGATACCGCAGTTTTGTATATGGCGAGCAGAAGCGTGCTGATCTCGCAAAGAAGCTACTGCTGAAATCGGGAGATGTACTAATCATGGGTGGGCAATCAAGGATGCTATACCATGGCATCAGAAAGATCAAACTGAATACCGCACCGTCGGCAGTGATCAATGCCACACACATGAAACCCGGACGTTTGAATTTGACCTTCAGGCAGTTTTAAGCCTTGTATAATTATGTGGTAAACCAGTATGTTAAGGATATTGTAAGTATGAATCATGGCGACAGTATAAGCCAATGAATGTTGTAAAAAGAGTGTGTTAATGAATAAAGTGGAGTTGTTTGAATCATATCAACCGTGTTGTTACCCAATACTTATTAGTTTGCCAATGAATTAGGCTGTGCACTCGGAACGGGAGGTATACTGAGTGTCTGCAATAAGGCAGAAGCCGGCAAGAGCGGCACAATCCTCACCGGTACCTTTCCAGTGAATGGCGTGGATGCATCGATCTTGTTCGACTCTGGAGCCTCACACACATTCATTTCGCTATCATTTGCGAAGAGGCTGGGGTTAGATGGTGAAGAGATGCCAGACTTCGTGGTCACTCTCCCGTCGAAAGAGCGGATCAGATGTACCCGCTACTACCGAGATGCTGTTGTTCGAATCAGGGATGAGGAGTTTCCGATCGACTTGATAGAGTTCGACGGACTAGGTTTTGATGTGATTGTCGGGATGAACTGGTTGGAGCGGTACAAGGGTAGAATCCTATGTGCCGAGCATCGACTGCTTCTTAGGAGTCCATCTGGGGTTACTATATCATACCGCCAGAGGCCCAGGGAGCCTTCGACACAGATCATCACCGCCATGGCCATGTATCGTGAGTTGACGACGGGGAAATGATGTATACCTCTGCTATGTCCAGGACATAGAGAGAGACCCTGAGTTTAGCCCAGATGTGCCGGTAGTGTCGGAGTTTCCTGATGTATTTCCTAAGGAACTGCCGGGCATGCCGCCAGCACGAGAGGTTGAGTTTGAGATTGATCTATTCCGGGCACCGGACCCATTGCGAAAGCACCTTACCGTATGGCTCCAGCAGAGATGACAGAGCTCAAGGAGCAGCTGAGAGACCTACTCGACAAGGGCTTTATCCGCCCTAGTGTGTCACCATGGGGAGCGCCGGTCCTCTTCGTGAAGAAGAAGGACGGTAGCCTCCGCCTATGTATTGATTATCGGGAGCTGAATGCTGTTACGGTGAAGAACCGTTACCCTTACCACGCATCGACGATCTATTTGATCAGCTTAGGGGAGCATCAGTATTCTCCAAGATAGACCTACGTTCCGGATATCACCAGATTGCCATCCGTGACAGTGATATCGAGAAGACAACTTTCAGAACTAGGTATGGGCACTATGAGTTCACCGTTATGCTGTTTGGCTTGTCAAATGCACCAGCAAAGTTCATGGACTTAATGAACCGTTTGTTCCAAGATCAGTTGGACAAATCAGTGGTAGTCTTCATCGATGACATACTTGTGTATTCGAAATCGAGAGGTGAGCATGAAAGCCACCTGAGAGATGTATTGCAGACGTTGAGAAAGAATCAGCTGTATGCTAAATTTTCTAAGTGTGAATTTTGGTTGAACCAAGTATCATTCCTTGGACATGTGATTTCTGAGGCCGGGATCGCTGTTGATCCGGCAAAGATAGATGCAGTGCGCACCTGGCCTAGGCCGAAGACAGTTACCGACATCAGGAGCTTCCTCGGTCTGGCAGGTTACTATAGGAGATTTGTGAAGGACTTCTCCAGTGTCTCGAAGCCGATGACTTCCTTGATGAAAAAGGATGCACCATTCGAGTGGACAGTCGACTGTGAGAGAGCTTTCACGAGTCTCAAGGATGCTCTGACATCTGCACCGGTTCTGACATTACCAGACGGTCCAGATGGTTTTGAGGTCTATTGCGACGCATCAGGCAGGGGTATGGGTTGTGTGTTGATGCAACACGGGAAGGTCGTGGCTTACGCCTCCCGACAGCTGAAGAAGCATGAGGAGAACTACCCTACCCACGACTTAGAATTGGGGGCCATTGTCTTCGCACTGAAGATATGGCGACATCATTTGTATGGGGTAAGTGTGACGATTTATTCTGACCACAAGAGCTTGAAATACTTGTTCACTCAGAAAGAGTTGAACATGAGGCAGAGAAGGTGGGTTGAATTCTTGAATGATTATGACATCGATTTACAGTACAAGGAGGGTAAGGCAAACGTGGTAGCTGACGCATTGAGTCGCCGAGCACACTCTCTCCATTCGCTAGTCTCTCATACTGGCTTGGTTGAAGAGGTGCGGAGTGCTCAGATGACGGATCAGTATATGGTGGAAATTAGACAGAAGCTTATTGATGGCACATTCGAGGGTCAGAAGTATGACTTCAGACTCCACGATGATGACCTGATTAGGCTTAATGGCGGTTGTGTATACCAGGAGTAGCGCTGAGCTGAAGGAGCGCATTGAGTGAATCCCATTGTTCTACGACATCGATTCACCCCGGAGCTTCAAAGATGTATAAAGGTATGAAAAGATATTTTGGTGGGACTGGAATGAAAAAGGATGTGAATGACTACGTGTTGAGGTGTCTCACTTGTCAGAAGGTCAAGTTTGAGCACCGACGGCCTGGTGGTATGGTGCAGCCAATGCCAGTGCCGGAGTGGAAGTTCCATGACATATCTATGGACTTCGTGGTAGGGCTTCCGCCTACAAGGGGAGGTCTGAATATGATTTGGGTGGTAGTTGACCGACTGACCAAGGTGGCCCGATTCATTCCGATGAAGGACACCTGGAAAGTGGCAAGATTGGCAGAACTATTCGATAAAGAGATTGTAAGACATCATGGTGTACCAAAGACGATTGTATCGACAGAGATACCAGATTCCTATCCAGATATTGGAAGTCTACACGAGAGGCACTTGGTACTGAACTGAAATTGAGCACAGCGTTCACCCACAGACGATGGTCAGAGTGAGCGCACCACAGACACTTGAGGATATGCTACGTGCATGTGCACTTGACTTTCAGACCAGCTGGATTGATAAGTTACATCTGATCGAGTTTAGTTACAACAACAGTTATCATGCATCGATCAAGATGTCTCCCTTCCAGGCATTGTACGGTAGACCATGCCGCACGCCATTATGCTGGGATGAGTCGAGTGAGACGGTCATTATAGGACCAGAGTATCTTGAGCAAGTTCAGGCAGAAGTTCGCCAGATCAGGGCTAATATGAAAGCAGCTCAGGATAGACAGAAGTCGTACGCAGATGTGCGCCGACGTGACCTGGAGTTCGCCGTGGGCGATCAGGTATTTTTGAGAGTATCCCCCATGAAGGGAGTATTTCGTTTTGGCCAGAAGGGCAAGTTGAGCCCGAAATATGTAGGTCCTTATGTTGTGACGGAGCGGATCGGCCCGGTAGCTTATAGACTTGATTTACCCGCCGAGCTGGGCAAGGTACATGATGTATTTCATGTGTCCCAGTTGAAGAAGTATATGTCTCATCCGTCTCATGTGCTTCAGCCGGAAAGGCTAACTTAGAGCCGACCATGCGATCAGTGGAGACTCCGGTACGGATTCTGGATACTAAGACTCGAGACACTCGCCATAAGTCCGTGAGACTGGTGAAGGTCCTCTGGTCTAACCAGGACGTTGAGGAGGCCACTTGGGAGCTGGAAGAAAAGATGAAGGCGAAGCACCCGTCATTGTTTGCTTCTTAGTGTTATATGTATAGGGTACGGGGCGTACCCCTTTTAAGGGGGGTAGAGCCGTTTCGGTTATGGTTGTATACGACATGTATATGTATACATTGTCTATGTTATGTTACAGACCGTTGTGTCTGAATGGTATTATGTGGTTTGGACCTTGAGTCCGTTGTGGTGTAAGAATGATGGAAAGGTTGGTAATGATGTTTGGAAGTGTGGTGTTATAAGATGTTTCCCGTGTTCTAATAGTAAGATATGTGGGAAGTATGAACTTTGGGGACAAAGTTCTTTTAAGGGGGGTAGATTGAAATACCCCAAACCTTGGTATGTTGGTTAAACATTAAAACATGATTTATTAAGACTAAAAAGAGTCTTAGAAACCTTAGTAAACAAATTTAAACAAAAGGAAACACAAATGTGCTTTAAAGTCAATAAGAGCCAAAATGTGCTCTAAGCTTGGGATAAACTTGAGTAAGACCTAATGACTTACCAAGACCTCATTTATATACTAATGAACATATTAAACCAATTACCAAAGAAAACCAAGCTTGAAAACAAGTTAAAACACAAAATGTGCTTTAAGAAGTCTTAAAGCACATTTTTGAAAAATTGTCTTGTAAATGAGTTTTGAATGGCTAAATGTCCATCATTACTCTTAAATATATATGTGTACTATATAGTATCACATTTGGGTGGCTATATTAATGGGAAATCAAAAATTTCACTTCTAAGTGCCTTGTTTAGGTGAATAGTGATTTTTATAAGCTTTGTAACATATGTTGTATAAGTAATTAAATTGACAAACAAAGACTAATACCCTCATTATATTTAGGGGGCCGGTTTTCTAAGTTGGTGACTCACCACTCTTGTTAATTTGTTAAGTAAAAATGATGACTAAGAATGTACTATTGCTTTTTAAACTACAAATATCTTCTAAAGTTAAACCAATCTTCATTCTCTCATTTCTTTCCTTGCTCACACGGTTTCCCACCTCTCTTCCTTCTTCCTTGTTCTCTCTCGGTAATACTACTACCACCATGGAAGTTCCAACTTTGACCACTTGCTAAATCTAGCTCACTTGTCCAAATCAAAAAAAAGACCACCAATCTCTTCCTCTCATCAAGCTCTTCATTCCTATCTTCTCAAAACTCCAAGAGCTCCATTTCGGTGCCAAGGTGTTCCACCATTGAAGGAGCTTGAGCTTGTATTTTGACATTATTATCTCCTTTGCTTCTAGGTAAGGAATCTCAAAGAAAAATCATGTTTCCTCCATGTTCTTACCTTAACCGAAAATACACATTGATATAGCTCTTTGTGTGACTTTGTTCTAGCTTCATTTCAACTCTTCATGGACTAGGTGGAGTCCCTCTTGTTATATATTCAAACTCTCTTCAAAGATCAAGGTAAAACAACTACATTAATGTTTTTGAAACAATGTCAAATTAGGGTTTACAATGAGATGAAGCTCAAAGCTTGAATACTCATTATGGTGTTTGTATATTGTCTAGAACTTGACAAGGAACCAAAATACCATACGGTTTTGTAAGGAATCAAGAAGGAAGTGTTTGGGAAAAAGAGGTAAATCTACTAACTTAAATGTTGTTTAATGCCTTAGGAGAAATGAGCTTATAAATGCTTATTAAAACTACCTAAAGAGCAAATGGTGAATGACTTAGTAAAGTGTTCTCAAGAGACTAGTAAAGGGCATATGTGTGTTGAGTGTATTTGCAGGTTAAAGGCATATATATTGTGGAAATTCAGTGTTTATGATTTAAGCACTTTAAGGGCCTAAGAGCCATGCATTTTAAGGGCCTAAGTGCCATGCAATTTAAATTATGCACTATATTGTAATGTGGTGTAAATTTGGTGAAATTGTGTATGAGAGTGTTCTTGGTGATTTTAGATGTTCTTGTGTGTTTAAAGGAGAAGGTAAAGTGTTTAGGCTTAGTAATGTTCTAGGGGAACCCATGTCAAAATTTAGGTAAGAAGCAAGAAGTTCTAAGTGTTTACATAAGGATTGGTGAGTTAGAAAATGTAGGAAATGAATAAGGAGTTCATGATGTTTTAAAGGAATTTTGATGAACTAGGAAGTACTCTAGAGTGTAATAAGGACTTAGGCATGATCTTGAGATTTAGTAGGTACCAAAGTCACTTTGGGACTTAGGTAAATACCTAGGCAAACTTTGGTAAAATAAGGAGAAGTGTACACTAGGAAAAGAGTTTCAAGGAGGATATAAGGAATAGTTGTGAAAGATGGTGCTTGGGAGATGATGTTAAGTTAAGGAGAAAGCATTTTGGGATAGTGGTTATCATAGGTATGAAACACCACTTGGAAAACTAGGAGAAAATAGTGTAAGTGTTAGGAATTTCGTGAAGGAATAAGTAAAGGCTTAAGGAATTAGAAAATGAGTTTTATGAGTGTTTAAGGGTGTCTTAAGTTGTGTTTAAAGTGCCCAAATGAGGTTAGGGAGTACTAGGTTATATGGGGTGAAGTTTGGAGTTGAATGTAAAAAGGAAAACATAAATTTGGGGCCGACCGGACTTGCGACCGGACTTGCAAGCTCGGTCGGGACCTGTTTACCCTGCGAGAATTAGCTTCTGGAATGGACCGGGCATAGGACCGGACATGGACAAGTCCGGTCGGGCTAAATTTACAAAGGGAATAAACTCTCTGGAATGGACCGGACATAGGACCGGACTTACAAGTCCGGTCGGAGTAGAAAAATTTGTACGGATTGAGTTACTGGAATCGACCGGACATGGGACCGGACTTGACAAGTCCGGTCGGGCTGAATTTCCGAAGGGGAGAAACTCTCTGGAATCGACCGGACATGGACAAGTCCGGTCGGCAAGTCCGGTCGGACCTAAACTTGTAAAAAAAAAAAACAGAAAAGAATGTGACTTATGTAGTTAACCCTAGGGTGTATAATGAAGGTAACCTAGGGTGAGGTAGACATTAAATCATGTCATAATAATGTTGAATACTTAGTAAGTGTGAAGTTAAATAAATAATTAACCGACATTACTAATGTGTTTAGGATTCTCTCAAGGTGGAAACGAAACAAGGCAAGGGCCAAGGTATGGTTTTCTTGCAGTCTGTTGCCTACCGGTTTACACCGGCTTGGGTGTTGTTTTTTTCTGCGTGTTACGACCTTATAAGACTAAGGCATGAAAAGAGTTTACAGTTGTTATACATTATGATGTTGTAAGGTTATGACTCCTTTCCCTTGGTTGTCTAACAAGACCTAAATGTTTGCTTGTATGTGACTTGACAAAATGTTGTGTGATCACTAACAAGTGCTAACCGGGGGAGTGAGGAGTCCGGTTGTTCCGGCCACGTGTGATGGATGGGGGTCGATATCATATCCGGTTCGGCTCTCTTGGTGTATGTATAGGTGGTATTCCAATTTGGTTTCTACCTTCCCTTAGCTTATCCAAAGCTAGTTACTGACTCACGTCGGGCCATAGGGGCATACGTATGTTATTTCGGTGTGCTTGGGATTACTATATCCGACACACCTTTGGTATAAGTTAACCGTTCTACATAACCGGACGGTAACGAGGATGGTAACGAGCTTAACATGGGATTGGTAAAAATCCCTAGGCTCTCATGGTATACTAACTATGGTGGAAGGTTCCTTGTGAGGACCAAGTTTATGGTGTTATGTACTGATGTTGTGATGCTATGCAATTTCCCTTGCTATGCTATGGTATATATGTATATATGTTGGATGTTCTAAAATGAATGCCATGTTATTATGACAATTGGTTGCGCGTATCCCGGTAGTCGATGGGCTGCGCGTTAGCCATACCAGCAAAGGTGCTGACCCCCTCGGGGGCTCCATATTTTATTGCAGGATGAGGATCGAAGAGGCAGAGTGGCTCTAGGTCCTAGTTGTTGATGTATTTTGGAATGTTGGTGTGAGCCCGGGATGCGCCTGTGCTCCCGAGGCGTTACTTTTGATATGTGTTATACAGTGTGTGGTGATTATGGTTTAAAGGTGTGTTGTAAATTAAATACTCGGTACGGTTGGTTATGTTTATATATGGATGTTAGTTACTATGCTCGGGAGTCTGATCGTCAGACCGATACTATTGTATTTATTCTGCCTAGTTAACCACGTGGGTGGTTAACGGCGTTGTAACACCAAAGCGTTAGTTATTATTTGGTTGGTTATTTCCGCTGCGACTTCGGTAGATGATAGGAGCGTTGTAGGGGTGTTACAGTCGGTCACTAAACATCCAAGGGACCCTGAGAGATAGAACAGAAGGGAACCCGAGGGAATAACAGAAGGAATTCCTGCGCAGCTGTAACACCCCTACTACGCACATAACACTACTTGAAATCGCAGCGGAATTTAAACAACTAAACAGTAACTTAACGAATGGTGCTACAACGCCGTCAACCACCCACATGGTTAACAAGGCTGAATAAATACAATTGTACCGGTCTGATGATCAGACTCCCGAGCATAGAACTAATAACCATATATATACATTAAACAAAATACCGAGTGTTTACATACATCCTTCACTGTTAAACATCACTGTAACCCGTTCATAACCAATATATACCGCCACGGGAGCACAGGCGCATCCCGGGCCAACATCCAAAAGTAGTCAAAAGTAAACCTGCATCCTAGGATCTAAAGCCACTCCGCTTCTTCGATCCTCATCCTGCAGTATAAGAAATATGGATCCCCCGAGGGGGTTAGCAACCCTTGGCTGGTATGGTTAACGCGCAGCCCATCGGCTACCGGGATACGCGCAACTATTTGTCATGATAACATGGCATTCATTTTTATACATAACATAACATAACATAATATGTGGCATATCATCAATAGTGCACAGCACAACATCACATACACAGTGGATCTTCGTTCCACAATAACAAACCACGAAGGTCAAATAACATAAGAGCCTAGAGAATGATTCACCCTCATGTTAAGCTCGTTACACACACTCATTACCGTTCTGTTATTCGAACGAGTAACTTAAGTCACAGATGGTTCGGATATAGTGACCCGAACACACCACACAAACACATGTTCCCACTAAACCGATCATAAGTCAGAATCGGTAAGCCTTGGAGGAAGCTAGCGGGAGATCAAACGCCAAATTAAGGAGAACAATCTTAACAACATAAGAGTCGAATCTGATTCAGATATCTACTCTTAACTTACATGCATGACCGGACAACCGGATTCCTCACTTCCCAGTTAACACTTGTTAGAAGTTCATGGTGGAACTTAACAACCAATACACAATTGGTGGTAAGTCATGTTAGACACACACAAGGGAAATGAGTCACATCATAACATCACAATAATATGAACAACTGTAAACTCATTACATGTTTAGATCTTATAACGTCATAAACACACAGAAAAACATACAACACACAAGCCGGTGTAAACCGGTAGACAACAGACTGCAAGAAAACCATACCTTGGTCCTTGCCTCGATTGATTTCCTCCATAGGTCACTCCTATACATGATTAATAACGTCGGTTAATTATTTATTTAACTTCAACTTTCTAAATGTTTAACATGATAGTATGACATGTTTTAATGTCTAACTTACCCTAGGTAACCTTCATTATACCCCCTAGGGTTAACTACATAAGTCACATTATTTTCTGTTTTTTTTTTACAAGTTTTGGTCCGACCGACCTTACCGACCGACCTTGCACAAGGTCGGTCCATTCCAGAACATATTTCCGTCAAAATTTTCTACTCCGACCGACCTTGCAAGTTCGGTCGCATGGTCGGTCCATTCCAGAGAGTTTCTTCCCTTTGAAAATTTAGCCCGACCGAACTTGCCAAGTCCGGTCCCATGTTCGGTCGATTCCAGTAACTCAATCCGTACACAAAATACAAGCCCGACCGACCTTGCAAGTCCGGTCCCCAAGGTCGGTCCATTCTAGAAGCCAATTCTCGCAGGGTAAACTGGGCTCGACCGACCTTGCAAGTTCGGTCGCAAGTTCGGTCTGGCCCAGACCATTGTTTTCCTTTTCACATTCAACTCCAAACTTCACCCCATATATCCTAGTACACCCTAAACTCATTTGGGCACTTCAAACACACCTTAAGACATCCTTAAACACTCATAAAACTCATTTTCTAATTCCTTAAGCCTTTACTCATTTCTTCCCAAAATTCCTAACACTTATGCTATTTCCTCCTTAGTTTTTCAAGTGGTGCTTCATACCTATGATAACTACTATCCCAAAATTTCTTTCTCCTTATTTTAACATCATCTCCTAAGCATCATTTCTCACAACTAACTCCTGATGTCATTCTTGAAATCCTTTCCCAAGTTTACACTTTCTCCTTGTTCACCAAAGTTTGCCTAAATCCTAACACAAGTCCAAATGACTCTAGTGCATCCCAAAACATTCCTTGCATTATAAAATCCTCTAGAACATTTCCAAAGCCCTCCTCACATCTTAAATCACCTTAATGCATGTTTCTTTCACAAGGAAAACACCTAACCATTCTAAACACTTCTTAACTTATCAAACTCATTTTAAACTCTTAAAACTTCTTGTTTATTACCTAAATTTCGACATAGGTTCTCCTAGAACATTACTAAACCAAAACATATTGTTTTCACCAACAAACAACCAAGAACACTAAAAATCCATCAAGCACTTTATTATACACAAACTTCACTCATATAGCACTACATCACAATATAGTGCATAATTTAAATTGCATGGCACTTAGGCCCTTAAAATGCATGGCTCTTCGGCCCTTAAAGTGCATAATTCCTCAACACTGAATTTCCACAATATATATGCCTTTGACCTGCAAATACATACAACGAGACATATGTTCTTTTACTAGTCTCCTTGAGAACACTTCACTAGGTCATTTACCTTTGGCTCTTTAGGTAGTTTTAACAAGCATTATAAGCTCATTTCTCCTAAGGCATTAAACACATTAGGTTAGTACATTTACCTCTTTTCCACACAAATTCCTTTCTTGTTTCCTTGTTTAAAATCGGCAAGGCTTTAGATTGTTTGCCAACTTCTAAACATTATACAAACAACATAATGAGTATTCAAGCTTTAAGCTTCATCTCATTGTAAACCCTAGGTTTACATGATTTCAAAAACATTAATGTAGTTGTTTTACCTTGGTCTTTGAAGAGAGTTTGAATATATATCAAGAGAGGACTCCACCTAGTCCATGAAAGGTTGGAATGAATTGATGAGAGGAAGAGAATGGTGGTGTTTGTTTTTGATTTGGTTAAGTGAGCTAGATTTTACAAGTGGTCAAAGCTAGAGTTTAATGGTGGTGGTGAGTATTACCGTGAAAGAGAGCAAGAAGAGAGGTTGAAGAAGAGCATGGAACCGTGTGAAATGAGAAGGAAATGAGAGAATGAGGTAAGTTTGCTTTTAAGAAGATATTTGTAGTTTATAAAGCAAATAGTACCTAGTTAGTCATCTTTCTTTACTTAACAAAATAACAAGAGAGTGGTGAGTCACCACACTTAGGAAAACCGGCCCCCCATTAGTACTTAGGGGTAATATAGTCTTTATTTGTCAATTTAATTACTTATAAAAACATATGTTACAAAATAGCTTATAAAAATCACTATTTATAAAAACAAGGCACATAGAAGTGAAATTTTTGATTTCCCATTGATATAGACTTCCAAATATGATATTATATAGTACACATGTTAATTAAAGAGTAATGATGGGCATTTAGCCATTCAAAACTCATTTACAAGACAATTTTTCAAAAATGTGCTTTAAGACTCCTTAAAGCACATTTTGTGTTTTAACTTGTTTTCAAGCTTGGTTTTCTTTGGTAATTGGTTTAATATGTTCATCAGTATATAAATAAGGTCTTGGTAAGTTCATTAGGTCTTAACCAAGCTTATCCCAAGCTTAGAGCACATTTTGGCCCTCATTGACCTTAAAGCACACTTTGTGTTTTCTTTTGTTTAAATTTGTTTACTAATGTTTCTAAGACTCTTTTTAGCCTTAATATACCATATTTGGGTGTTTAAACAATATACTAAGGTTTGGGGTATTTCAATCTACCCCCCTTAAAAGAACTTTGTCCTCAAAGTTCACACTTCCACATATCCTAAATGTTAGAACACGGGAATACTTATAAACAATACTTCCATACATCATTAACAACACACTTGCATAACATTGGACACAAGGTCCATACAACATAACATCGGGTACATAACATTGGACACAAGGTCCATACAACATCATCCACATCATTCAGACACAACGGTCTGTAACATGACAACATAACATAGACGATGTATTCAAATACACGTCGTATACACATAACCGAAACGGTTTTAAGGTACGCCCCATACCCTATACACATAAGCACTAAGAAGTAATCAATGACGGGTACTTCGCCTTCATCTTGTCTTCCAGCTCCCAAGTGGCCTCCTCAACGTCCTGGTTAGACCAAAGAACTTTCACCAGTCTCACAGACTTATGGCGAGTGTCTCGAGTCTTAGTATCCAGAATCCGTACCGGAGTCTCCACTGATCGCATGGTCGGCTCTAAGGTTAGCCTTTCAGGCTGAAGCACATGAGACGGATGAGACATATATTCTTCAACTGGGACACATGAAATACATCATGTACCTTGCCCAGCTCGGCGGGTAGATCAAGTCTGTAAGCTACCGGGCCGATCCGCTCCGTCACAACATAAGGCCCCACATATTTTGGGCTCAACTTGCCCTTCTGGCCAAAACGAAATACTCCCTTCATGGGGGATACTCTCAAAAATACCTGATCGCCCACGACGAACTCCAGGTCACGTCTGCGCACATCTGCGTACGACTTCTGTCTATCCTGAGCTGCCTACATGTTAGCCCGGATCTGGCGAACTTCTGCCTGAACTTGTTCAAGATACTCTGGTCCTATAATGACCGTCTCACTCGACTCATCCCAGCATAATGGCGTGCGGCATGGTCTACCGTACAAGGCCTGGAAGGGAGACATCTTGATCGATGCATGATAACTGTTGTTGTAACTAAACTCGATCAGATGTAACTTATCAATCCAGCTGGTCTGAAAGTCAAGTGAACATGCACGTAGCATATCCTCAAGTGTCTGAATGGTGCGCTCACTCTGACCATCGGTCTGTGGGTGAAACGCTGTACTCAATTTCAGTTCGGTACCCAATGCTTCTCGTGTAGACTTCCAATATCTCGATAAGAATCTGGTATCTCTGTCAGATGCAATTGTTTTCGGCACCCCATGATGTCTTACAATTTCTCTATCAAAGAGTTCTGCCAGTTTTGCCACTTTCCAGGTGTCCTTCATCGGGATGAATCGGACCACCTTGGTCAGTCGGTCAACAACAACCCATATCATATTCAGACCTCCCCTTGTAGGCGGAAGCCCTACTACGAAGTCCATGGAAATATCATGGAACTTCCACTCAGGCACTGGCATTGGCTGTACCATACCACCAGGCCGTCGGTGCTCAAACGTGACCTTCTGACAAGTGAGACACCTCAACACATAATCACTTACATCTTTTTTCATTCCAGTCCACCAAAAATATCTCTTCATACCCTTATACATCTTCGAAGCTCCGGGGTGAATCGAAGTAGTAGAACAATAGGATTCACTCAATATGTGCTCCTTCAACTCAGCGCTACTCCTAGGTATACACAATCGGCCATTGAGCCTAATCAGGTCATCATCGTGGAGTCTGAAGTCGTACTTCTGACCCTCGAATGTGCCATCAATAAGCCTCTGCCGGATCTCCAGCATATACTGATCCGTCATCTGAGCACTCCGCACCTCTTCAACCAAGCCAGTATGAGAGACTAGCGAATGGAGAGAGTGTGCTCGGCGACTCAATGCGTCAGCTACCACATTTGCCTTACCCTCTTTATATTGCAGATTAATGTCGTAGTCATTCAGAAATTCAACCCACCTTCTTTGTCTCATGTTCAACTCCTTCTGAGTGAACAAGTACTTTAAACTTTTGTGGTCAGAATAGATTGTCACACTTACCCCATACAAATAATGTCGCCATATCTTCAATGCGAAGACAATGGCACCCAATTCTAAGTCGTGGGTAGGGTAGTTCTCCTCATGCTTCTTCAGCTGTCGGGAGGCGTAAGCTACGACCTTCCCGTGTTGCATCAATACACAACCCATACCTCTACCTGATGCGTCGCAATAGACCTCAAAATCATCTGGACCGTCTGGTATAGTCAGGACTGGTGCAGATGTCAGAGCATCCTTGAGACTCGTGAAAGAACTCTCACAGTCGACTGTCCACTCGAATGGTGGATCCTTCTTCATTAAGGAAGTCATCGGCTTCGAGACACTGGAGAAGTCCTTCACAAACCTCCTATAATAACCTGCCAGACCGAGGAATCTCCTGATATCGGTAACTGTCTTCGGCCTTGGCCAGGTGCGCACAGCATCAATCTTTGCCGGATCAACAGCGATCCCGGCCTCAGAAATCACATGTCCAAGAAAGGATACTTGGTTCAACCAAAATTCACATTTCGAAAACTTAGCATACAACTGATTCCTCCTCAATGTCTGTAACACATTTCTCAGGTGGCTTTCGTGCTCACCTCTCGATTTCGAGTACACAAGAATATCATCGATGAAGACTACCACAGACTTGTCCAACTGATCTTGGAACAAGCGGTTCATTAAGTCCATGAACTTAGCTGGTGCATTTGATAAGCCAAACGGCATAACTGTGAACTCATAATGCCCATACCTAGTTCTGAATGCTGTCTTTTCGATATCACTGTCACGGATGGCAATCTGATGGTATCCGGATCGTAGGTCTATCTTGGAGAATACTGATGCTCCCCTCAGCTGATCAAATAGATCGTCGATGCGTAAAGGGTAACGGTTCTTCACCGTAACTGCATTCAGCTCCCGATAGTCAATACACAGGCGGAGGCTACCGTCCTTCTTCTTCACGAAGAGGACCGGCGCTCCCCATGGTGAAACACTAGGGCGGATAAAGCCCTTGTCAAGTAGGTCTCTCAGCTGCTCCTTGAGCTCTGTCATCTCTGCTGGAGCCATACGATAAGGTGCCTTCGCAATGGGTCCAGTGCCTGGAACTAAGTCAATCTCAAACTCCACCTCCCGTGCTGGCGGCATGCCCGGCAGTTCCTTAGGAAATACATCAGGAAACTCCGACACTACCGGCACATCTGGGCTAAACTCTGGATCTCTCTCTATGTCCTGGACATAGCAGAGGTATACATCACTCCCTCGTCATAGTTCACGACACATAGCCATGGCGGTGATGATCTGAGTCGAAGTCTCCCTGGGCCTCTAGCGGTAAGATATAGTAACCCCAGACGGACTCCGAAGAAGCAGTCGATGCTCGGCACACAGGATTCTGCCCTTGTACCGCTCCAACCAGTTCATCCCAACAATCACATCAAAGCCAAGTCCGTCGAACTCTATCAAGTCGATCGGAAACTCTTCACCTCTGATTCTTACAACAGCATCTCGGTGGTAGCGAGTACACCTGATCCGCTCTTTCGACGGGAGAGTGACTAGGAAGTCTGGCATCTCATCACCGTCTAACCCCAGCATCTTCGTAAAAGATAGCGAAATAAATATGTGTGAGGCTCCGGAGTCGAACAAGATCGAAGCGTCCACGCCATTAACTGGAAAGGTACCGGTGAGGATTGTGCCGCTCTTGCCGGCTTCTGCCTCATTGCAGACACTCAGTGTACCTCCCGTTCCGAGTGCACACCCTAATTCATTGGCAAACTAATAAGTACTGGGTAACAACACGGTTGATATACTTCAATAACTCCACTTTATTCATTAACACATTCTCCTTACAACATTGTTGGTTTACACGGTTGACATAACTTAACACATACATAACTTCCTTAACATATACTGGCTTAACACATTACACAATTATATAAGGCTTTAAAACTGTCTGAAGGTCAAATTCAAACGTCCAGGTTTCATGTGTGTGGCATTGATCACTACCGACGGTGCGGTATTCAGTTTGATCTTTCTGATGCCATGATATAGCATCCTTGACTGCCCACCCATGATTAACACATCTCCTGACTTTAGTATTAACTTCCTTGCGAGATCAGCACGCTTCTGCTCGTCATACACAAACACTGTGGTATCACCAATGGACCAAGACACCACGGGTACTCCCTTACTTAGAGACTCGGGTGACTCGTCCTTATCTTGGTGTAAACCTAACCGTCCACCTTTCTGGTAGAAGTTCACAATACACAAATCTGCTTTCACATCTGGAATTGAATCCGTTTCAACTTGTTGAGCAATTCCCACGGCGTGATTAAAGACCGCATGGAACTCCTCAGGTATACTTGGTACTGTTGCTCCGTCTCCAGCTCGCACTTCTTGATATGTCTTGGTGTAAGGGTTCCAGTCCTTACCCATGCACATCATCTTCAATTGCATTCTTGATCCGTTCGGGTATTCGGGTGTGTAGAAACCTCCTGGTTTTGCTCCAAGTTCGTCGCATCGTCTGATGATATGGATTTGTGCTTCCGGTGTCAGGTATCCATTTAAGAGTATCATACCTGGCTGGATAACCTGACATTGCTCCATTGGAAAGTCGGTGATGTTGATGGTGGTTTCTTCAGGGTTTGGTGTGGGTGGGATTGGATAACATATATTGAAGGTTCCTTTAAGTTTAGAATTATCTAATTAGGTGACTTTCATACTATACTTTAACTTTTCACTCACATGATGACACATTGGACTCACTAGTACACACATGCATGAAATGCGGTATGCAATCACTTATTACATTCATCAGTTTAGGCGGTACCTGGTCTAGAAGAGGACCCTGGCGCCTCAGACCGGTCCACCACATTCAGGGCGGCCTTGCTAGGTCCCGACCCCTTCCCCTTCTGGGAATCAGTGTATCTCTGATTTGTGGGTGGCTGGTTAGCCGTCTTTGGGCCATCAATAGCTGCTGTGGCCTTACCCTTCCACTGCCCCTTGGGCTTGTTGACTCTGCTGTTGGGGTTCCGGTAACACTCGTAGTCACGGTGACCCCACTTCTTCCAGTAACGACACTGCACTTCATTTCCCTTGCAGTCCTTGCCGGGGTGGTCTCCATTGCACCACTTACAGTAATAGTGGCGCTCCGGTCCAGAGCCCGTGCTAGCTGCTATCACAATACACATTCAATACTTGTTTCACAACTTAACAACATACACTTCAACTTATCACACAGAATTAGATAATTACCCTTAGGTGGGTAAGAGCATAGGGGTTTCGCCGCATAAGCATATGTGAGCTTCAGTGGCTCCTCAGCTGTGGTGGTTTGGGCTTGGCCCTTGTCACCCTGGTGCTGACTCTTCTGGGGCTGGGGATAAGGTTTCTTCTTCTTTTTTCCTCCCCCGTACCCCTGCGGACTCTGGCCCTCGCTCGTGGCCTTGCGCTTGTGCGCATTCTCCTCGTCCCTCAGACGGACGGTGATCTCCACCTTAGCAGCGGCATGATAGCACTCCTGAATTTAGGACGTCAGTCATGCCCCGCAAAACATACTCACAAACTCACATTAATACTCACTTGTAGACTACACATATTCACATCACTCTTTATTTAAATTACCTGCAAGGTAGTATACTCAGCTGGCCCCATCCCATAGCGAAGACGGTGGTTGAGACCGTTGTAGAAACGGTTTACCAGCACCCGGTTCGAGTACCCCAGGTCCGGTAACAGGTGGATAAGGCCGGTGAATGCAGTGTAGTACTCATCAACCGACACCTTGTCCCCCTGCCTCAGACTATCCAGCTCCAGGCGCTTGGCCTCTTGAACGTGCACAGGGTAGTATTTGGCTCGCAGTAGAGCCGTGTACTCCCTCCATCCAAACTGAGGATCCGCCATCTGGTCCTCTCTCACAAGCTTCCACCAACTCTGTGCCGAACCCTTCAGGTAGTAAGCGGCAAGACGGACCTTAGCCTCTGCAGGTACAGCCAAGGTCTCGTAGGCGGTCTCCAACTCGGAGATGTACGCCTCCAGCTTACGTGGGTCGGTCTCCCCATGAAATGAAGGGGGTCTCAAGTCTGCCAATGCCTTGGCCCAGTTGGTCTCTCGTGGCGGTGGCGGTGGTGGTTGAACTCCGGGCGTTTGCCCCTGCTGAATCGCAGCTACAAGTTGGGGTACCATTTGGGCTACACGGCTGCTACAGCCTCAACCATAACCTGGGCCGTAGTATTCTCGCCCTGGTCACCCGTATCTCCATTGCCGCCTCCGCGGCCTCGACCTCGCGGTCTACCTGACATCTGAATTCACATGAATATTCATTAGCAATATGCTTACACACTTATCGGTTCCAACGGTTGAAACGTTTCCCGACAACAAGGTATCTCCACACTTGGTTAGTGGTTAACCTTTCCATAACTGATCACTTAGGTAACTTTAGTTAGGTTTCCTAACTCGGTATATTCCTAAGCTCGGTATTCTAGTCATCAGAGCGATACTTCGCTCTGATACCACTTTTTGTAACACCCCTACTACGCACATAACACTACTTGAAATCGCAGCGGAATTTAAACAACTAAACAGTAACTAAACGAATGGTGCTACAACGCCGTCAACCACCCACGTGGTTAACAAGGCTGAATAAATACAATTGTACCGGTCTGATGATCAGACTCCCGAGCATCTAATAACCATATATACATTAAACAAAATACCGAGTGTTTACATACATCCTTCACTGTTAAACATCACTGTAACCCGTTCATAACCAATATATACCGCCACGGGAGCACAGGCGCATCCCGGGCCAACATCCAAAAGTATCAAAAGTAAACCTGCATCCTAGGATCTAAAGCCACTCCGCTTCTTCGATCCTCATCCTGCAGTATAAGAAATATGGATCCCCCGAGGGGGTCAGCAACCCTTGGCTGGTATGGTTAACGCGCAGCCCATCGGCTACCGGGATACGCGCAACTATTGTCATGATAACATGGCATTCATTTTTATACAACATAACATAACATAACATAATATGTGGCATAGCATCAATAGTGCACAGCACAACATCACATACACAGTGGATCTTCGTTCCACAATAACAAACCACGAAGGTCAAATAACATAAGAGCCTAGAGAATGATTCACCCTCATGTTAAGCTCGTTACACACACTCATTACCGTTCTGTTATTCGAACGAGTAACTTAAGTCACAGATGGTTCGGATATAGTGACCCGAACACACCACACAAACACATGTTCCCCCACTAAACCGATCATAAGTCAGAATAGGTAAGCTTTGGAGGAAGCTAGCGGAGATCGAACGCCAAATTAAGGAGAACAATCTTAACAACATAAGAGTCGAATCTGATTCAGATATCTACTCTTAACTTACATGCATGACCGGACAACCGGATTCCTCACTTCCCAGTTAACACTTGTTAGAAGTTCATGGAACTTAACAACCAATACACAATAGGTGGTAAGTCATGTTAGACACACACAAGGGAAATGAGTCACATCATAACATCACAATAATATGAACAACTGTAAACTCATTACATGTTTAGATCTTATAACGTCATAAACACACAGAAAAACATACAACACACAAGCCGGTGTAAACCGGTAGACAACAGACTGCAAGAAAACCATACCTTGGTCCTTGCCTCGATTGATTTCCTCCGTAGGTCACTCCTATACATGATTAATAACGTCGGTTAATTTATTTAACTTCAACTTACTAAATGTTTAACATGATTGTATGACATGTTTTAATGTCTACTTACCCTAGGTACCTTCATTATACCCCCTAGGGTTAACTACATAAGTCACATTCTTTTCTGTTTTTTTTTACAAGTTTTGGTCCGACCGACCTTACCGACCGACCTTGCACAAGGTCGGTCCATTCCAGAACATATTTCCGTCAAAATTTTCTACTCCACCGACCTTGCAAGTTCGGTCGCATGGTCGGTCCATTCCAGAGAGTTTCTTCCCTTTGAAAATTTAGCCCGACCGAACTTGCCAAGTCCGGTCCCATGTTCGGTCGATTCCAGTAACTCAATCCGTACACAAAATACAAGCCCGACCGACCTTGCAAGTCCGGTCCCCAAGGTCGGTCCATTCCAGAAGCCAATTCTCGCAGGGTAAACTGGGCTCGACCGACCTTGCAAGTTCGGTCGCAAGTTCGGTCTGGCCCAGACCCTTGTTTTCCTTTTCACATTCAACTCCAAACTTCACCCCATATATCCTAGTACACAATAAGAAACACCATTTGGCACTTCAAACACCCTTAAGACATCCTTAAACACTCATAAAACTCATTTTCTAATTCCTTAAGCCTTACTCATTCTCCCAAAATTCCTAACACTTATGCTCTTTCCTCCTTAGTTTTCAAGTGGTGCTTCATACCTATGATAACTACTATCCCAAATGCTTTCTCCCATTTTAACATCATCTCCCAAGCATCATTTCTCACAACTAACTCTCTTATGTCATTCTTGAAATCCTTTCCAAGTTTACACTTTTTCTCCTTTTCACCAACGTTTGCCCTAAATCCTAACACAAGTCCAAATGACTCTAGTGCATCCCAAAACATTCCTTGCATTATAAATCCTCTAGAACATTTCCAAAGCCCTCCTCACATCTTAAATCACCTTAATGCATGTTTCTTTCACAAGAAAGCACCTAACCATTCTAAACACTTCTTAACTTATCAAACTCATTTTAAACTCTTAGAACTTCTTGTTTATTACCTAAATTTCGACATAGGTTCTCCTAGAACATTACTAAACCAAAACATATTGTTTTCACCACAAACAACCAGAACACTTAAAAATCCATCAAGCACTTTATTATACACAAACTTCACTCATATAGCACTACATCACAATATAGTGCATAATTTAATTGCATGGCACTTAGGCCTTAAAATGCATGGCTCTTAGGCCCTTCAAGTGCATAATTCTTAAACCCTGAATTTCCACAATATATATGCCTTTGACCTGCAAATACATAAACAGACATAATGTTCTTTTACTAGTGTCCTTGAGAACACTTCACTAGGTCATTTACCTTTGGCTCTTTAGGTAGTTTTAACAAGCATTATAAGCTCATTTCTCCTAAGGCATTAAACACATTAGGTTAGTACATTTACCTCTTTTCCACACAAATTCCTTTCTTGTTTCCTTGTTTAAAATCGGCAAGGCTTTAGATTGTTTGTCAACTTCTAAACATTATACAAACAACATAATGAGTATTCAAGCTTTAAGCTTCATCTCATTGTAAACCCTAGGTTTACATGATTTCAAAAACATTAATGTAGTAGTTTTACCTTGGTCTTTGAAGAGAGTTTGAATATATATCAAGAGGACTCCACCTACTCCATGAAAGGTTGGAATGAAGCTAGAACAAAGTCACCCAAAGAGCACCATTAATGTGCATTTTCGGTCAAGGTAAAAACATGGAAGAAACTTGATTTTTCTTTGAGATTCCTTACCTAGAAGCAAAGGAGATCAATAATATGTAGAAACACAAGCTCAAGCTCCTTCAATGGTGGAACTCCATGGCACCGAAATGGGGCTCTTGAAGTTTTGAGAAGATAGGAATGAAGAGCTTGATTAGAGGAAGAGAATGGTGGTGTTTGTTTTTGATTTGGTTAAGTGAGCTAGATTTTACAAGTGGTCAAAGCTAGAGTTTAATGGTGGTGGTGAGTATTACCGTGAAAGAGAGCAAGAAGAGAGGTTGAAGAAGAGCATGGAACCGTGTGAAATGAGAAGGAAATGAGAGAATGAGGTAAGTTTGCTTTTTAGAAGATATTTGTAGTTTATAAAGCAAATAGTACCTAGTTAGTCATCTTTCTTTACTTAACAAAATAACAAGAGAGTGGTGAGTCACCACACTTAGGAAAACCGGCCCCCCATTAGTACTTAGGGGTAATATAGTCTTTATTTGTCAATTTAATTACTTATACAAACATATGTTACAAAATAGCTTATAAAAATCACTATTCATAAAAACAAGGCACATAGAAGTGAAATTTTTGATTTCCCATTGATATAGACTTCCAAATGTGATACTATATAGTACACATGTTAATTAAAGAGTAATGATGGGCATTTAGCCATTCAAAACTCATTTACAAGACAATTTTTCGAAAATGTGCTTTAAGACTCCTTAAAGCACATTTTGTGTTTTAACTTGTTTTCAAGCTTGGTTTTCTTTGGTAATTGGTTTAATATGTTCATCAGTATATAAATAAGGTCTTGGTAAGTTCATTAGGTCTTAACCAAGCTTATCCCAAGCTTAGAGCACATTTTGGCCTTTATTGACCAAAAAAGAAAACTGTCGAGAAGGATGGTCGAGAAATAAAAATGAGAGAGAATAAAAATAAGAGTTAGGATATCTAAAAAGAATTTAGTTTTCTAACTCTCCAACTCCTTAGCAAACCTCGTGTCCGAACATGCATCCGACCCTGCAAGTTTGGACACATGACGAAACTCATTTCCGAAAACCGTCCTTGCATCGAGTCCGAACTTACATGTCTGGACTGATGTTTGGACACTCAAAATCCCGAAAATTAAAACGCGCCCGAAGCACTGTCCGAACCTACATGTTCGGACACAAGTCCGGACGGGGCAAAACTGGCGAAAATCAGAAAGAACAGACGCGCAGAGAACCACCCAAATCAACACAAACTCACCCAAAATCCACAGAATTGTAAATCAGTTCCCTCGGGGGTTTAGCCAATCGATAAACAACGCAAAACGAAAAGAAATCACACAAGCCACACACCAAAACAGATCCGAAAACAGAAATCAAAAGCAATCCCCGAGGGTGAGCAAACAACCCCGATTCCATCCCCCAGTCTGAAGCAGAGCGAAGACCCGACACACTGCAACTCCGAACAGCACAATCAGCCACTGAATTCGCAAAGAACAGCCCCCAAAATCAGAAGACAAAAATCAGAAACTGCTCCTCCCAAAACAACAACAACACCACCGAATTCACCAACGGACCTACCTAATTTGCAGAGGAGAAGAACCTGCACAGCAGGAGCAGAAAATTGACGCAGAAACGCAGTAGAAATCCACACAAAACCAGAGGCACACCAATGGAGAAGAAGAAGAGAGAGCGCTCAAACTGTCGCGAGGAAGAACGAGCGGTTTGCAAATTTGATCGTGAATTGTAAAAGAAAACAAATGACTTATCTTTCCTTAATAAGTCTTACCAAAATAAAAGAGAGGGGAATGACCTCCTTGCCCCCGTCTTTTAATTCAATGCCTCCGACGTCACCTCTACTAAACAAAGCACACATACCATAACTTAAGTTAATAACATTGTTATGTCATGAAATCTGAAAAAACGAAAATACGGAGTATTACAGGTTAAGTGTAGTCATGTTATGAGAAGTATAAAGTCTTGTGCAAGTTTTGGTATACAAAGGAAAAACAATGTCTTGTGAAGATCTAAGTGTAAACTTGTGGAAATAGTAGAAGTTGTGTGAAGGAGATGTTTGTGTGAGAAGGAGTGCTTTTAGGAGTAGTGGTAATGGTGGTAAGATAACATTTTGGTTAGTGGAGTAATAGGCATGAAACTACCACCTAGAAAACCTAGGGGAAAACATTACAAGTGCTAAAAGATGATGTAAGGAAATTGAGTAACAAGTTTGGACAATGTTTTAAGGAGGTTCAATGAGATATCTTGGTATTAGAATATGCCTAAGTTCATGTGTGAAGTTAGGGTAAACAATGGGTGAAGAGAACAAGTTGAACAAGGCTTGAAAATGCAAGATGTGGCATTCTGTAGCTTTGGTCCGGGACTTGGTTCCAGGTTGAGGTCCCGGACCACATACCAAAAACAGGCCGAGGAATACACACATGTCTTGGTCCGGGACTTGGGGTCAGTACAAGGTCACAGACCACCCTGTAAAAACCACCTGAGAGTATTCTGATGTATTAGTCCGGGACTTAAGGTAAGTACCAAGTCCCGGACCACTCTAAAAATGTGATTTAAGGCTGGAAAATGATATCTAATGATGGGGATTGATAAGTAATGATGTTATAAGGTTGTTAAGGACATGTTATGTGAGTTATAAAGACAATTAAGTGGGTGAAAAGTTGTAATAAAATGTGAAAGTAAAACAAGTTAAAAATGTCGAGTTATCTAACTAGTTAACGGGGGTAAGTTATGAGCATTAGACTTTAAACAATCATGTTACCCCGATGTTAATAAAAGTAAATGTAATATTACCAGTTGTTCAAGAATTGTTCGAGCAACCTAAGAGGACTCGTTAGAGTGGACATTGGTGACAGGTATGGTTTTCTTGCAACCTGTGTCCTACCGGATTACACCGGCTTGTATGCCAATGTTTTTTTCTGTATGTTTGCCACCTTTTAAGATAAAAACATGTAATGAGTTTACAGTTGTTTAATTATGTGGCATGCATAGTTCTGATACCGTTTAGCTCTAAATGTGTGCTAAACTTAACTAACCGACTCTAGGATTACATAGTAGATCGGTATTCGGATTTAACGACCCAAACCATGGGAACGTTCTAATCACGGCTATGCGTGAGTTAGTTGTGAGTTTGTTTGTGCATGTTAATATGTTCACTACCCTTGTGTGTGTCTAACTAGACCTAACCACCTAAGTGTGAATTAATGTACTAAGTCCAATAATGAGACTTCTAACAAGTGCTAACCGGGGAGTGAGGAGTCCGGTAGTTCCGGCCACGCGTGTGAGTATGGGGGTCGTTATCATATCAGGTTCGATTCTCTCTGTATGTTATGGTTGTTTTCCCATTTGGGTTCCAATCTTCCCTTTAGCTTAACCAAAGCTATTTTACTGACTCACGTCGGGCCACAGGGGCATACTATGTTTGTTCGGTGTGCTTGGATCATTATATCCGACACACCTTGGGATTAAGTTATTCGTTCATTTAACAGGACGGTAATGAGTTATGTAACAAGCTTAGCATGAGTTTGGCAACATTCTCTAGGCTCTCCAAGTGAACTAACTATGTTTGGGCCGGTTCGTTAAGGGAACCGTTCCCGTTGTGTTATGTGTTACGGTTGTGCTACCATTCTTATTGCGATGTGATGTTATATGTTCGTTAAGATGCGGAGTATGTGGATCATGGGTATGAATCCCAGTTTATAATAAGAGGCATTTGAGGATAACCCGATTAGTGGGTAAGTGTCGTCTATTAAGGAAATAGCTCCATTAAAGGAGAAACACTCTAGGGGTTAAAGATCACAATGAGTGAGTTATTAAGTATAGATGTGTTGGCTGTTTTATTGAGCCATTGTTGTGCAATGTAATGTGTTGTGCGTTTGTAGTTTACATGCATAACTTAAATATAATCAACAGCATTCTTAGACGACAATTAGTTGTGCGTGGCCCGGTAGCATGCGGGCTGCAGGATTACCATACCAGCAAAGGTGCTGAGCCGCCTAGGGGGCCACCCTTTCTTGTCTTTTCTATTTCAGGTACGAGGAGCTGGAAGCCGTTTGAGAGTAGGATGGGGTAGTTGTTTGTACATGGGTAGCCATTAAAATTGAGTATGTATTGTAGGTGTGGTAAGACCGAAATTGTTGTCGGCATTAGGTTGTAAATATTTGGTACAGTTGGAATGTTTATGTATATTGGATGTTGTTAATGGAAAGGTATAGTAATGTGTAGATGCTCGGGAATCTGGTCCATCAGACCGATACAATGTATATGTATTAGCCTTGTTAGTCACGTGGGTGGCTAACGGCGTGTAACACCAACGAGTTAAGTAATGTGATGATGTATGTTTTCCGCTGCAAATGGTTATTAAGTGTGATGTGGTTGTTGGGGTGTTACAAAAAGTGGTATCAGAGCGAAGTATCGCTCTGATGACTGAATTACCGAGCTTAGGAAGTACCGAGTTAGGATTTAAGCACTTTGGGTTAAGGGTTGAGTGATAGCGTGAGAGATACGCTAGTTAGGAACTACCAGTGAATACTGGAAACCTACTATATCCTTCCCGCCCTCCACAATCCCTGTTTTATAACTTGGGAATGAACGCCAGAGAGATGGAAGTCCTCTCTTACTCGGGAAAACCCGATCTGGCTATTATTAAACATCTCTGTGAGTACGGAGTGCCTATCATACGGCAGATCCCGAAAAGTAGGAATCTCGGAAACGGTTTCCGTCTAAACAATGTCAACCGCATTAAACAGCGAAGAATGAAGAATCCTGTGCATAGGAGAATAGAATTTCCGGTAACCTGGGTCGACATGCCGAGCAGTCGAGAACAACCAGCATGCAACGCACCAACCATGCAACAGGAAAAAAGTGAAAAGTAATGAAACCCGAGACGAGTGTCTACGGGACCACAAATGTTAAATAATGTCACCAACGGAATACCAACTGACTAAGGAACTACAACGTAGTACCCAAACAAGAGACAAGTCTCAGTAACCACGACAAATGCGTGGAACGGGCTACGAAGAAGATACAGTACTAAGAAAAAGGGTACTCCAAGGATGGGAAAGACCCTAGTTAATGATTATTATGCGAAGACAGTGAGAGGTCATCCAGAGGATTTAATGTCAAGACTGCAAGGTCAAGTAAGGGCCAACAAGGCCACTGATAACAGTGCGGGTAAGAGCAACACCGCAACCGGAGTGTGTTTAACCGATAGCCAGTTAGCATGGCGCACTTACCATGGCAAGTGCTGCTATAACAGGGCTGTTCAGAAATTTTTTTTACAACAACAAGTACTTAGTATAGTACTACGGAGTTAAGTGAGATCATCATAATTGTGGAAGGGCTTAACAGCCTAACCTTTGTAATTGGAGATACACCAGTCAGCAAGAAGCTAAACTTGGTTAAGGCAAGAAGACGTTGTGAAACCACGAGAATTTTTTCTTTCAAACTCAAATTTATTTCAAACTCTTTTCTTTCAAAACCAAATTTTCTTTCAAACCTATACTTGTTTCTAACCTTCTTTAAAAACCAACTAGAGGACCTACACCGGCCTCAGCGATTTGAGCAACCGAAAAGGGAACCGGTAAACCCAAGGGTAGCGACCCGAGGGGATGGATTTCATAGTGATACAACAACGGATAGACTTCCCCTTGATTAAGTTCGGGAAGCACGGAATGCATATTATCATAGGATGATATAAGGGAGCTGACAACAGAGTACTTCACCTAGGCGTGTGACAGACACTACGAGTGTACGAAAATGAAATGTGGGACGACCGCACTCCGATAGGAGCTTGTGGGCCTGGCAGACCTTTTTATGGGTTAGTCGGGTAAGTAGCAATGTATCAGTAGGGTACCGCACATATGTATATGAGTAGAGCCCGGAACACGGGAAGTAGTCGACTCCATACTATGGTCAGTAGTAAAAGTCAAGCAAAAGCTAAGGATTACTGAAAATGATAAATTCCTAACTCCTCAAATCTTCTATCCTAATCCCTAGTCGGGTTCCAATTCTACTGCTAAGCCTTTTGTGCTTCGTCGAATTACCTTGTTGCTATGTGACCGAGCTTAAAAGAGAGAGAATCGCGAAGACAATGCAACTGAGTGTAGTTTTCGAATATGAATCGTGTCCTTTATTGTGGGGTTGAACCCCTATTTATAACGTTTACACTACTGGATCGAGGGTTGCCAGCCTGTCTTTCTTTTTAATTGCCAGGCTGGCATTTGCATATAAGCGACTACCCATCCGGCCGAATCACATTCCAGTCCGGCGATATTCTTTGTTCTAAGCTGCCCCTTCCAGTCACATGAGACCGGATGTTCTACCTTTCCTTACTCTCGTACTTTTTCCCTCTTCATCAGTCCCACAAGTTCTACTTTTGATCCTCTAAACGTAAAAAGTAGAACTTTTTTTCTTTCAATTTGCTCTTGCTCTCTTTTATGGCTTTCCGGATTGGCTTTCTCCCGACTCACTTTATTTCGGTTTCCCTTCCCTAGTCCCACAAGTTTTCCTTGCTTTTTCCTCTATTTTTTTAAAAGGAAAGAAAACTTGTCCGTGCCTCGCGCCTTTTCGATGTAGAGTTTTCGGAAGCTCTTTACGTCAGCGTCCCTTTTCCAGGAAGATGCAGAGTCCTTATCCTATTGATTTTTATTGGCCGAGCGGGAACCGTTACTTTTTCAAAACTCCAGGTTTTATATTTGACACCTTCTCTCTTCCTTACCCACTTCAGACTTCACCGTTACCTCTTTACGCTTCATTTCCGAACTTCTTCTCCACCTCTCCTGTCTCACTGTTTCCCTTCGCTCATCTTCCCCGATGGCTTCTTCTAGCTTGAAAAAGAATAAAGCAGCGACAAACTTTGTTCCCGCAAAAGAGGCGATTCAAGGTACCTTTTCGCCCCAAGGGTTTCACCCCTCCTATTTGAAATCTTCCGCCCCTTTTTCCGCCGATCGGGAGCCTTCTTCATCCTCATTGGACACTACCTCCCTTCTCTCCTGCTTAAAGGATGTCGAAGTCCCACTGGGTACTCGTATCTATCTTCCTTCTTCCGATTCGCACCCCCACGACGATTTTGGGCTTGGATACGCCGTTTATGCGGATTTTTTCCCTCGTGGCCTGACCGTGCCCCCTCACCCATTCGTCCTGGGCTTTCTAATTCGGCGTTGCTGCGTGCTTGCTCACCTACATCCAAAGGCGATTTCCTACCTTCACGCCTATGTTCTGCTTTGTGAGGAGAACAAAATTGGGGTGGAAGCAACCGAGTTCGCCCAATTCTATTCTACAAGGGATGATCCTGATAGCCTGACGATCAAGGCAAAGACCGGGTTTTCTCTTTTCGATTACAAGAAAACGTCTTCCGGGTGGAACTCCCGATGGTTTGTCATTGTCCCACCATCAGGTCGGTTTTTGGGAGTTCCTTACTGCTCCTCGATCCCGAAAGGCCAATTCAGCTGCCCACCTTCCCCGGTGCAAGAAATGCCCATCTCGAAGATTCTAAAGATGGTAAGCGACAAGCAGCCTACAGTTTCCCAATTCTTTACCCCGGCGCGCCTGGTCTCACTTAAGAAATATCACAGTAAGTTTTGCTTAATCAATTTTACCTAAATCCTTTACCTCTTCCGGTATTCTTACCTTTTGCGTTGCTCTGGTAGATTTCTTTTCTAGAGGAGATAAGGTGGGGCCCTTCAATAGTTGGAATTTTGTTAACTTCAAAATGGGTGATGAACAAGTTGATTATTACGCGTCTTTGATGCGGCTATCGATTGGCCACAAGACACCTTGGGGACGCTCCTTCCTCTACGAAGAGACAAAGAGGTGACAGCGACAAGGATCGATCCGGCCAGAAGAAAAAGAGAACTGCTAAGTCCCCAGCCCGATCGTGCGGTGATTTGCCAGGTACTCGGCACGTGAGTCCAGGGTCTGGGCGTCGCGTCTTTCTCCCTCTTACTCCTGATTCAGGCCTGAGGTCTGTCTCTCATTCAGGGCAGGGGTCTGGTCACCCAACTCCTATTTGTGAATTGTTTCCTGACTTGGCAGGATACTTTTCTTCCGATCTGGCTCACGGTGCTGTCTTGGAGGAGGCTGACCTACGTATTGCTCTTTCTTTATTGTGGGAAACTCTTGCCTTCCCTTTTTGTACATTCTTTGCTGACCCTTCTTCTCTTAGGCTCTCAAGGCGCACCCATTACTGTTACTGACAACGAGGTTGCTTGTGGCCCGGCCCTTCCCACTGCTGCTATTCCGGATCCCGGAACCCAAAGACCCCGGAAGAAGACCGTATCAAAGCCGAAGACTGTCTTAACGGAAATCTCCGAAGCTGGGGGGGCAGCGAGGTTCCATGTGATGCTCCTGGAGCCAAGGAATCAGTAAACGAGGAAGTGAAAGAATACCGACCAGTGCCTGAGAACCCAAAGCTCCGAAGCAAGCAAAGGGAGGACATTACTGCCTCTTCCTCCTCTCCACCCCCTCCTGTTCAGGGGAGATTCACCGGCCCTTCCCAGAAGGAGGGATGGTTCTACTATCTTGGGCAACCTCTGCGCAAGATTTCCTTGGACACCGCCCGATACACTGACGCTTGGAAGGAAGCAATAAAGCTGTCTGATCATCCAGACGGGATTTTTGCTCCTCCGTCCATTATTACCGCTACCAAGGAGAAACTGAGGGCCGGGAGCGGAGGAGCTGATGCTATCATGCGTCACTCCCTTCCCATGGGGGAGGTCTTCAACCTAATGTGGCAAGGCATTTTTCGGGTTAGTGCAATCTTCCTCCCATCCTCCTTTACTTTTTTGGTGCTATCTGAACTTTCTATGCTTTGTCTCTCTTTAGGTTATGTCAATGGCCCAAAGTGCTGAAGTTCAAACCCGGGACCTCTAATCCGATCTGCAACATGAGAAAAACCGAGCCGACAATATTGAAGTTGAGCTGAATCAAACCCGCTCATCCCATGATAGTTACATTGATCTCGTAAATTACGAGATTGACCGCAAGGTGAAAGAAAGGACGGACACTCTAAACAAGGAGTTACGGTCATCTCGCCAGGATTGTGTCCGCCTTCGAGATGAGTATGAATCGAAGTTAAAGAATTTGCGGGAAGAGATGTTTGCTTTGAAAAACCAGAACCGAGAGTATCCTAAAACAGGTACATCGTCAGCCTTCCAGCGAAAAGGATGTCATGATACCCCCGCATGCTTTGTCTGATTTATAAGTTTTGTTGCGGCAGTTACAAGCTGCTCACAAAAGGGAGGTGGATTCCCTTACCTCAGACAAGGTTTATTTTGCGGACCTGAAAACTGCCCTTGAGAAAGAGACCGAATCCCTTGAGATGGACAAGAAGGCTTTGACCCAACAGAACGAGGATTTAGTGGAAGACAAAGGCAAACTCATTCAAGAGCTTACTAGATTGGCCGAGGAAAAGGACGCCCTGGACGAGCAGACTCGGACCACCTTTGATCAAGAGAAGCAGTCCCTGATGGATGAAAACACAGCTCTTTCCGCCGACAAAGCTGCTCTTACAGCCGAGAAGGCTTCTTTAAAGGAAAAGGTGAAGGCTTTAGAGGAGGCCATGGCCTTCCTTCAATCCGAGAGTGCTAAGGTCCCGGCAAAGGGTGAGTTTCATTGGTCTCTTTCCGGTTGTTTTCTATCCTTATGCTTTTATTCTTACCGATCCTGCTTCTTTTTTTCTTTTTCAACCAGATTCTAAGAATCTTCTAAGACACGTTGAGAAACTCAGCAACCGTATCGACAAGCTGAATGAGGAACTTTCTACTGCGGGCTCTGATCGCGATCTTTACCGACCTCAGGTCCTACAGCTCGAGGAAGATGTTGCTAAGCATACAGCCTACGCCCGTCGGACCCAAGAGGACCTGAAGAAGCAAGGAACCATCATCGCCCACTTGAAGAAGGCTTTTGGTTCCCAGAGCCAGAAGATCACTAATGTTTGTCGTCAGACCATCTCCAAGTACTTTCTGAAGAGAGGGGAAGTCTTGGATGACGATTTGTATAGTGAGCTGGAGTTCGACAATGTTGCTCGAAAGAGCAACTTCCTTGAGGATTTTGAGAAGTTCGGTCGTCTCCCTGGTGAGACAGTCTTTGGGCCCGGCCAGGCTTCCTTCCTTCCTCCTGATAGCGGTATGCACCAGGGGGTTGCTGGCTCTCATCAGGCCGTTGGAAAATCTAATTCTGCAGAGAGCGTGTCTCATCCGGTCGAAGGATCCGCTGCAAAGAAGCCTGCTAAAGAATAGATGCTTTTCAGAAAAAGTGATTTCTTAGTTTAGGGATCTTGTATAGTTGTATTTTGGGTTACTACTTTGACAATGTTTTAATGTTTTTGCCCCTGCCACTACTTTTGTACTTCTTAATTAATTCAAGTTTCTTTCTGTGGGTTGGCTTTATATATTTCTCATTTGGATTTATCCGGAGCGACCGGACTTCCAAATGCTTTATAAGCCTCCTTTTGTTCATACCAAAAGCCCTTATATTCTCGCTCAGTTTCATTTTTAAGAAGATTTCTAGACACTATAGGCACGTCTACCAGATGGTACATTTCAAGGCTTGATAGCCTGTAGGCACGCTGGCCGGATGGTACATTTCAAGGCATGATAGCCTGTAGGCACACTGGCCGGATGTTACATTTCAAGGCATGATAGCCTGTAGGCACGCTGGCCGGATGGTACATTTCAAGGCATGATAGCCTGTAGGCACGCTGTCCGGATGTTTCATTTCAAGGCATGATAGCCTGTAGGCATGCTGGCCGGATGGTACATTTCAAGGCATGATAGCCTGTAGGCACGCTGGCCGGATGGTACATTTCAAGGCATGATAGCCTGTAGGCACGCTGGCCGGATGTTTCACTTCAAGGCATGATAGCCTGTAGGCACGCTGGCCGGATGCTACATTTCAAGGCATGATAGCCTGTAGGCACGCTCGCCGGATGTTTCATTTCAAGGCATGATAGCCTGTAGGCACTCTGGTCGGATGGTACACTTTTTGTTTTTAAAGAACACCTTATTTGATTGATCTTGTAAAAGTGTTTTTACACATAAAACTTTTTGAGGCATTCAGCATGCCAAGAGTGAGGCAACTCGCATCCTTCACTGTTTTTCAGGCGGTAGGAGGCTCGCCCCGTCCGCCGTTGTATTATAAACGGTCCCTCCCACTGGGGTTCTAATTTCTTTGGCTGTTTTACCTCTCGAAGAACCAGTTCACCCGGAGCAAAACCCCTTTCCATTGTTCTTTGGTTAAAATATCTTTCTACTTTTGCTTTATCCTTTTCCATCCTGACTTGGGCCATGGTCCTGGTCTCTTCAAGCAGGTCAAGGCTGTCTTTTACCCCTTCACTGTTGTTTTCCTCATCAAAGGATTCCCACTTAATTGATGGGACTATAATCTCAGCCGGAACAATCGCTTCCAGACCGTAGCTCAATCTGTATGGAGTTTCTCCAGTTGGACCTTTTTCGGTTGTTCTGTAGGACCAGAGAACCTGAGGTAGCAATTCCGCACATCCCCCTTTTTTGCTGTCCAACTTCCTTTTTATGGCTTTGACAATTTGTCCATTCGCATTTTCTACCTGGCCGTTCGCTTGTGGATGAGCGACCGATGCGAACCTCAAATCAATCTTCCATTCCTCACAGAATGCCCGGAAGCTATTACAGTTGAACTGTGTAATACTCCGTATTTTCGTTTTTCAGATTTCATGACATAACATCTCGGTTAATGTTATTAATTAAAGTTATGTTATGTAGTGCTTTGTTTAACTGATGGGCTGATGGGACGTCGGAGTCTTTATATTAAAAGACGGGGGCAAGGAGGTCATTCCCCTCTCTTTTATTTTGGTAAGACTTAATTAAGGAAGTTAAGTCTTTTATTTCTTTTTACATTTCACAATCAATTTTCAAATCGTGCGTTCTTCCTCGCGACAGTTTCTACGCTCTCCTCTCTTCTTCTTCCTTGGTGGGCACTTTGTCTTCTGGTGAATCGTTGCTGGTTCTGGTCGGTTTCTGCTGCTGCTACTGTTCGGTTCTTCTCCTTTGCAAATTAGGTAGGTTCATTGGTGAATTCGGTGGTGTTGTTGTTGTTTTGAGAGGAGCAGCTTCTATTTCGGTTTTCTGATTTTGGGGACTGTTCTTTGCAAATCCAGTGCTGTTTGGTGCGTCTCTTCTGCTGCATTTCGTCCGTCTGGTTGTTGGCAACGTCGGACAGCACCTTCTCTGCGAATTCGATGTAAGTGGGGGATGGAATCGGGGTAGTTTGCTCACCCTCGGGGACTGCTTTTAATATCTATTTTTCATATCTGATTTTGTGTGTTGCTTGTGCGAATTCTCCGTGTTTTGTGTTGTTAATTGATTGGATAAACCCCCGAGGGTACTGATTTACCATTCTGTGAGTTTTGTGTGAGTTTGGTATGTTTTTGGATGATCTTCTGTGCGTCTGTTCTTTCTGGAATTCGACAGTTTTGCGTTGTCCGAACTTCTGTCCGAACATGCAAGTTCAGACAGTTCATCGGGCACGTTTTGTTTTTCAGGATTTTGAAGTGTCCGAACGTCGGTCTGAACTTGTAAGTTCGGACCCGACGCAAGGATGATTTTCGTGTGAGTTTCGACATCTGTCCGAACTTGCAAGGTCGGACGCAAGTTCGGACATGATGGGAGTTTTGGTTTCTGACTTTTGACTTACGTCCGAACTTCGAAGGTCGGACGTAAGTTCGGACATCGACGTTTTCTCAACCTCTGACTCTCAGCATCTGTCCGAACTTGCAAGGTCGGACGCAAGTTCGGACATGCCACTGTTTTGAGCATAACTTCTCTGTTTTAGCTCCGTTTTGAGTTCCGTTTGCGGGGTTGGATTCCCCTATCTGGGTACAGGCTTCTTATGCTGTTTATATGCATTTCCATGCACTTAAGATCTGTTTTGCAAGCTTTTGGTTTTGGGACCTAGTTACTTTGCTTCTGAGCCTTGGATAGTCGGGTCGGGCTGTCCCGTAGCATGCTGCGCAGGAATTCCTTCTGTTTATACTCCTTAGGGTCTTCCTTAGGACGTTATTTGACCGACGGGTCTGTTAGCTGTCTCTACGGCTTCTGTTGTGGGATCTTCGGATCCATAGGACCTTACGTGAGTCCTTCTGTTGTGTTAGCTTGTTTCTAGTGTCCCACTCTTCTGTATCCATTTCTGAAAGTCCGACTATGATTTGAAGTGACGTTCTGCTCTGCTTCTGTTTTGTGCTTCCTTTCTGTCTGATTATATTGACTCCGCCTTCTTCTCTGTTTATAAGCTATTCTTCTACTTCTGTTTTGAGTGGGCTTCCTTGAGGAAGTCTTCTGCTTGCTGGGCTGTTTAGCTCACCCCTTTACTCTGTTGCAGATTGAGCTCGTGGGATCTTCTCTCTCGTGTCCCTTGCTGGAGCTTTGTTTGTTTACGTTGTGTTGACTTTGTTTACTTTGCGCGTTGGACGCTTTAGAGTTGTGTAGCCTTCGGGCCTCTCTTTGTATTTGACTTATAAGTATTTAGATCTTGTAAACTCTTTTGGTATTTATACAAGTTTGTTATTTGGTTTTGGGATTCGTTTTGCTTAGAGCCTTGCGACGCTAGGTAGTAGACTCGCGGCGTGTAACGGCCCTAACTCCTAGGCCGGTTTTGGGGTCGTTACATTTAGTGGTATCAGAGCCAGATTGCTCGTTCTTTGGTGTTTGTGGGGTTTGTCTGCATGCGTGGGTGTCTAAAAGGTCTGCTGTTTGATTCTTGATGGTTTCTGATAATTTTGGTGTTGTATCTTCAGTATGCCTCCCCGACGTTCAGGACGTGGTGCAGCTTCAGGCGATGCTCCCCAAGGGGACATTGCAGAGATTGTACAGCAGGTGGTGACCCAGGTGTTGCAGACCGTAGGGGCCACTGCTGGCCAGGCGACAGGAGCCGGTAACGCGGGGGGCAGCAATGTAAAGGCGCTTCAGGAGTTCCTGAAGCTGAAGCCGCCTTCCTTTGATGCTAGTGGCGACCCACAGGATGCGAGCCACTGGATCACTGCGATAGAGGATTTGCTGAGGGTCATGGGATGTGAGGAGGATCAGAAAGTTGGTTTTGCCACGTTCATGTTTCAGAGTGAGGCGAAGGAGTGGTGGAAGTCGGTTGAAGGGAAGTACCCCCACCCATGGACATGGGAGTAGTTCAGGGGCTGCTTCAATCAGCAGTTCTATCCCGATGTCTTCAGGGATCAGAAGATAGTTGAGTATACGAGGCTTCGTCAGACGAAGGAGATGTCTGTGGATGAGTATGTGCGGAAGCTCATTTCCCTTTCTAAGTTTGTGCCAGAGCCAGATGACAACTGGAAGGCTAGGAAGTTTGAAGCTGGTCTGAGGGGCGACATTCGAGCTGCTGTGGCACCTTTCCGCCACAAGACCTTCAGGGATGTGGCCGATGTGGCGTTAGTGGTAGAGTCTGAGCTGCAGGCTAGGCAGCGTTATGAGAAGAAGGACCAGAGGCCCGATAAGGGCAAGGAGCAGAAGAGGAAGGCACATGTGGAGGAGCCTGTGAGGCGAGACCAGACTTCTTCTCAGAAGAAGTTCAGAGGAGACCGGGGATCTTCGTCATCTGCGTCGCCTGCTGTGGCGAAGTGTGCTGAGTGTGATCGTTTCCATCCTGGGCGTGAGTGCTACAGGAAGTCCGGAGCGTGCTTCAAGTGTGGTTCGCTGGATCACCGCATTGCCCAGTGTCCACAGGCTAGAGGTGGAGGTGGAGGTGGCAGTGGCGGTTCTGAGGGCCGAGGTGCTGGTTCAGGGTCCGGGTAGAAGGCTGATTAGAAGAAGCCCCAGACCCAGGCACGTGTGTATGTGCTAGCTGGTGAGCGAGACCGTGACTCAGACAGAGTAGTGTCAGGTATTCTTCAGATCTCTTCTCAGCCAGTTTTCTGCTTGTTTGATTCAGGAGCTACCCACTCCTTTGTGTCTGCTGATTTAGTGGGTAGTCTCGGGTTGTCTGCTGTGCCATGTGATGTGGATCTGTGTATTTCTAGCCCACTGAGTGGCGTACCTGCATGTGTGCTTAGTTCTGTGTGCAAGTCGTTCCTTTAGTGATCATGGATAGGAATTTGCATGCTGATTTGATCCCTATGAGTATGTCCTGCTTCGATGTGATTTTGGGCATGGACTGGCTAGCAGAGCACCATGCCCATATAGATTGTGCAGCTAGGAAGGTTGTGTTTGATAGACCGGGTGAGACCCGTTTTGCTTTTGTGGGGAACTCCGTTCCTTGTGCTCCTGTGTTGGTGTCTGCTATGCAGGCAGTCCGTTCCTTGAGGAAGGGCTGCCAGGGTTTTCTCTGCTTTGTACCTGAGGTTAAGGAGGGATCCCGGTTGGAGGATATCCCCATTGTGCGTGAGTTTCCTGAGGTGTTCCAGGACGATGTGCCAGGGCTACCGCCTGATCGTGAGGTGGAGTTTTCTATCGAGTTAGCGCCAGGGACTCAGCCTATCTCTAAGGCTCCCTATCGCATGAGTCCGGCAGAGCTTAAGGAGCTGAAGGTGCAGCTGCAGGATCTTCTGGATAAGGGCTTCATTCGCCCTAGTGTGTCTCCATGGGGAGCACCTGTGTTGTTTGTGAAGAAGAAGGATGGCTCCTTCAGATTGTGTATTGACTACAGGGAATTGAATAAGGTTACCATCAAGAATCGGTATCCTCTTCCCCGCATTGATGACCTCTTCGACCAGTTAGCGGGAGCGACAGTCTTCTCGAAGATCGACTTGCGTTCTGGATATCATCAGCTGAAGATTAAGGCCGAGGATGTGCCTAAGTCTGCATTTAGGACCCGATATGGGCATTATGAGTTCTTGGTCATGCCTTTTGGTTTGACCAATGCCCCGTCGTTCTTCATGGATATGATGAACAGAGTCTTCAAACCTTTCTTGGATTCTTTCGTAGTTGTGTTTATTGACGATATCTTGGTGTACTCCAAGAGTGCTGAGGAGCATGAGGAGCATCTGAGGATGGTCCTACAGACGTTGAAGGAGAAGGAGTTGTATGCTAAGTTGAAGAAGTGTGAGTTCTGGTTGGATAGGGTGGTGTTCCTTGGCCACGTGGTTTCGAAGGATGGCATTTCAGTGGACCCGGAGAAGATTAAGGCGGTTATGGAGTGGGCGAAGCCCACTAGTGTGTCTGAGGTGCGCAGTTTTCTGGGATTGGCTGGGTATTATAGGAAGTTCGTGGAGGGCTTTTCTAAGATCGTATCCCCCTTGACTCGTCTTCTTAGGAAGGATGTCAAGTTTGATTGGAGTGAGGCGTGCCAGGAGAGCTTCCAGGAGTTGAAGAAGAGGTTGACTTCGGCTCCGATTTTGACGTTGCCTTCTGGGACAGAGGGCTTTGAGGTGTTCTGTGACGCTTCCCATAGAGGGCTGGGGTGTGTTCTGATGCAGCAGGGAAAGGTGGTAGCATATGGGTCACGACAGTTGAAGCCGTATGAGAAGAATTATCCTACCCATGACTTGGAGCTAGCTGCTGTGGTCTTCGCCTTGAAGATCTGGCGGCACTATTTGTATGGGGTGACGTGTAAGGTCTACACGGATCACAAGAGTCTCAAATATCTGTTCACGCAGAAGGAATTGAATTTGAGACAGCGGCGCTGGTTGGAGCTGTTACATGACTACGACCTGGAGATCCTCTACCATCCGGGTAGAGCGAATGTGGTGGCTGATGCCTTGAGCCGTAGGGGTGCTCCTGGTCTTGCTTGTTCGTTGTCAGGAGTTCAGAGGTCTGCTATTGAGCTTCAGCGTATGGGGATTTGGGTTGTTCGGTCCGACCGTGCTGGGATGATTGCTTCGATTCAGGTCCAGTCTACTTTGATTGAGCGGATCAGAGAGGGTCAGAAGGCTGATGCTGAGTTGTGTAAGATCAGGGAGAAGTTGTCAGATGATCAGGAGTCAGAGTTTTCTGTGTCCAGCGATGACTGTCTACGCTTCAGGGGCAGAGTTTGTGTGCCTAGTGGAGGCGACCTTAGGCGAGAGATTATGCAGGAGGCTCATGGAGCTCCTTATTCGGTGCACCCGGGAGGGGTGAAGATGTACCGGGACCTCAGAGAGTCCTTTTGGTGGGCGAATATGAAGAGGGAGATTTCTGATTTTGTGGCTCGTTGCCAAACCTGTCAGCAGGTGAAGGCCGAGCATCAGCGACCTGCGGGTCTTCTACAGCCTCTTCCTGTTCCTGAGTGGAAATGGGAGAGCGTTGGCATGGATTTCATTGTGGGGTTGCCTAGGACATCTTCTGGGTACGATGCGCTGTGGGTGATTGTGGATCGGTTGACGAAGTCAGCTCATTTCTTGCCTGTGAGGAAGACCTTCAGCCTGGAGCGCCTGGCTCGGCTGTATGTAGATGAGGTTGTGAGGCTGCATGGTGTGCCGGCGACGATCGTTTCGGACAGGGATCCGAGATTTGTATCTCGCTTCTGGCGTAGCCTGCATAAGGCTTTAGGTACGAGTTTAGCTTTCAGTTCAGCGTACCATCCTCAGACCGATGGGCAGACGGAGAGGACGAATCAGATTTTGGAGGACATGTTGAGGGCTTGTGTGCTCGACTTCGGGGGCAGCTGGGATCAGCATGTGACATTGATTGAGTTCGCCTACAATAATAGTTTTCAATCGAGCATTGGGATGGCTCCATATGAGGCATTGTATGGTAGGCGCTGTAGATCTCCTATTTGTTGGGATGACCTGCGAGAGAGGGCGATTGTAGGTCCTGAGTTGGTGCAGGGAGCTGTGGACAAAGTCAAGACTATCAGGGAGCGTCTGTTGGTTGCCCAGAGCCGGCAGAAGAGTTATGCCGATCAGAGACGCCGTCCGCTTGAGTTTCAGGTTGGGGACCACGTGTATCTGAAGATTTCTCAGTTCGGGGTGTGGTTCGTTTTGGTAAGCGAGGCAAGCTGAGTCCTCGGTTCGTAGGGCCTTTTGAGGTGCTTGAGAAGGTGGGGCCGGTGGCTTACAGATTGGCATTGCCACCAGCTCTGGCAGGAGTGCATGACGTGTTTCATGTGTCGATGCTCAGGAAGTATCTGCACGATCCTTCACGTGATTGATTATGGTCAGCTTCGACTCCGAGATGATTTCACTTATGAGGCAGTTCCGGTCCGTATTTTGGCACGGGATGTTCGTCGGCTTCGTAGCAAGACACTACCTATGGTTAAGGTGCAGTGGTCTGATCAGTCCGAGCGTGAGGCGACGTGGGAACTCGAGGAGGAGTTGCGTGCCAAGTTCCCTTCCCTCTTCGAGCAGTGAGGTATGTTGAATTTCGAGGACGAAATTCCTTTTAAGGGGGGAGTGATGTAATACTCCGTATTTTCGTTTTTCAGATTTCGTGACATAACATCTCGGTTAATGTTATTAATTAAAGTTATGTTATGTAGTGCTTTGTTTAACTGATGGGCTGATGGGACGTCGGAGTCTTTATATTAAAAGACGGGGGCAAGGAGGTCATTCCCCTCTCTTTTATTTTGGTAAGACTTAATTAAGGAAGTTAAGTCTTTTATTTCTTTTTACATTTCACAATCAATTTTCAAATCGTGCGTTCTTCCTCGCGACAGTTTCTACGCTCTCCTCTCTTCTTCTTCCTTGGTGAGCACTTTGTCTTCTGGTGAATCGTTGCTGGTTCTGGTCGGTTTCTGCTGCTGCTACTGTTCGGGTTCTTCTCCTTTGCAAATCAGGTAGGTTCATTGGTGAATTCGGTGGTGTTGTTGTTGTTTTGAGAGGAGCAGCTTCTATTTCGGTTTTCTGATTTTGGGGACTGTTCTTTGCGAATCCAGTGCTGTTTGGTGCGTCTCTTCTGCTGCATTTCGTCCGTCTGGTTGTTGGCAACGTCGGACAGCACCTTCTCTGCGAATTCGATGTAAGTGGGGGATGGAATCGGGGTAGTTTGCTCACCCTCGGGGACTGCTTTTAATATCTGTTTTTCATATCTGATTTTGTGTGTTGCTTGTGCGAATTCTCCGCGTTTTGTGTTGTTAATTGATTGGATAAACCCCCGAGGGTACTGATTTACCATTCTGTGAGTTTTGTGTGAGTTTGGTATGTTTTTGGATGATCTTCTGCGCGTCTGTTCTTTCTGGAATTCGACAGTTTTGCGCTATCCGAACTTCTGTCCGAACATGCAAGTTCGGACAGTTCATCGGGCGCGTTTTGTTTTTCAGGATTTTGAAGTGTCCGAACGTCGGTCAGAACTTGTAAGTTCGGACCCGACGCGAGGATGATTTTCGTGTGAGTTTCGACATCTGTCCGAACTTGCAAGGTCGGACGCAAGTTCGGACATGATGGAAGTTTTGGTTTCTGACTTTCGACTTACGTCCGAACTTCGAAGGTCAGACGTAAGTTCGGACATCGACGTTTTCTCAACCTCTGACTCTCGGCATCTGTCCGAACTGATAAGTGTCCAAATGAGCATGTTTTATAGGTGTATTTCATATATAAATTAGCACTTTTCTTGCTCATCTCTCCACTTCGGTTGTTTTTCCTCTAGTTTATGTTTTATTGTTTATCTCACAAATTTGGTTTAACATGAGGAAATCCAAGCTGGGAGTAAAGTAGACGAAGAGACGAACGCATAGACGCAAACGGCTCGAAAAACGGAGTCCAAACGAAGAATCTAGAGCCAGTCAAAGTTTGAAGAAATTAAGTCGACCACAAGCTACAACCGCCTGTTATGGGGCGGACGTGAGGCGGACATCAAGGCTTGCAACCGCCTGTTATGGGGCGGACGTGAGGGACATCAAGGCTTGCAACCGCCTGTTATGGGGCGGACGTGAGGCGGACACCAACATTTACAACCGCCGCGGAACATGGAAGCGGACAGCATGCGGAGTGACTAAAAGCAGGCGCCAGTGGACATGGAAGCGGACAGCATGCGGACGTGACTAAAATTCAGCGCGCCAGTTTTCTTCTTCGCCCGTCGACTTCCTTCTTCGCCTGTCGACTTGCTTCTTCGTCCGTCGACTTACTTCTACAAGTTATCCATCTACTCCGCACCACCTATCTTAAATTCTCTCACACGTCTTCAGTTTGTCCCCTGCAATTAATGAGCATTCAATGCTCTTCTGCAGTCGTTCTTCTTCTTCCTCTCCTCTATAAAAAGCCACTGCTACTTCAAATCAAATACATACGTTCTACCCCCAAACTCAACACTCAAAATCTCTCATTTCACTTACAAAAATCCTACGTATGCTCCCACTCTTCTTCCCCTTCATTTTCTCCATTCACCATCCACGCATCTCATATTGTTATTACGTCCAACCTCTGTCTGACTTATTACCAGTTAATATGTCAGGCTAAGGAGGATTTACTCCGGGTGACGGTTTTAATTATGGTTTGTTAGCTGTGTAATATATTTCTACCAGTTAAAATAAATTCAGTTTGTTACGATTAAAGTTTTGTTTCTCTCCCTTTTTAATAAATTTCATCGATTTATTAAAAAGCCTTACTAAGTCTGTTTTTAATTTCATCGGTTAGAAACAGATGGGTTAATTAAGCCGTAAAACTGTAAGAACTTATTTTCATCGTTTAAGTTAATACATGTTGCAAGAATAAAATTCCTCACACTCCTCTGCCGTTTACACGCTTTTTGCTTGAGTTTTCATCGGACCTTGCATTACAGGTAAACGAGTTCTTATGAGTTTTCATCGGACCTTAAGAAAATTACAGGAATCTTGCCAAACTATTTTATTAAACCGGTAGAGATAACACAATTAATCAGATCATATTAACCTGAACCCGAAGTTCCGTTTAATTCATCTTCACTTCACTAAATTAATCTGTTATTTACTTTCCATAAACAAGTCAATTAATCCCCCCTCTTGTGACACGCTTAGGTACTACTTATTTCACTATAAGTCCCACAGTTCAATAATCCGGTCGCTTACACTTTTCTATACTACCACGACCGGGATTTGTTTGCAGCCCGACGTTTAATTTGAGTTTTAATTTCTTTTCTTTTAATTTTACACCAGTTTAACCACTCACGATACAACATCTACAAAATGGCGCCGTTGCCGGGGACTTGATTTATTCTAGTCCCTAAGCCCCGGTTAATTCACCTGTTATATTATAATAATCTCTTAATATTATTTTGTTGTTAATCTAATTATGGACATCTAACTTTGGACTTCGGACTTCTGACTTCTGACATCTAATTACTCACTTTTATTATTGTCATTTAATTTCCATTGTCCTTAACATTTAATTTTCATTGTCCTTCAATTTCCATTGTCTCTAACTACTAACTTCAAATTTCCTGTCATTTCGTTCCATTGTCATTTCTTTCCATTGTCATTTCAATTTTCTGTCATTTCTTTCCATTGTCTCTAACTACTAACTTATAATTTCTGTCAACTAATTCCTAACATTTTATTTTTTCTAACACATAACCAGTTCTTTTCTCTGTTTTGAGTGGTGAATGCCTTTTACCAGGTCACACAGCTACCCAGAAAATATTAATAATCACACGGTTGGTTATAATCCAGAGATCGAGAGAACCTTTCTGCGTACCCTATGGCAGAGACGAACTCAACAAAATACCACCACAGTGATAAAATCTGACCTGGAAACTGACATGGCATCTACACCAGCGACAGTTCGAAATATCAACAGGCCGTCTAACCAAGGACAACAGCCTGCTATCATCCTTCCTCACCTTAGCCCATCTGAATACGATGAGTGGCAGAAACTGAAGCCATATCATCAAATCAGATGTGTGAAGGAGTTGGGCATGTTTGATGGCACCAGTCCAGACGAAGCCCTGTTACATGTTACAAAATTCTTGCAACATGCCAACAGTCTTACTGCGACCGACGCAGTACTTCAGTACGCAAGATTGTCATTATTCCCTCACAGCCTGACGGGAAGTGCGAGCAAGTGGTATCATAGCCTGACACCAAGTACCATCGGTACCTGGGACGACATGGCCACCAAGTTCTACGACAAATTCCTACCCCGAGCCGAACATTGGAGATGATTGCTGAAATCTATAATTTCAAGCAATCTGGGTCGGAAAATATTTGTGAAACTTGGGATCGTTTCAAAGGTTTACTACTTACTTGTCCTCACCATGGTCTGACGAAAGAACAAGTATCACAATTGTTCTACAAAGGCTTGATCGGTCCGTGCAGAACAATGGTATTATCCTCCTTAGGGGCCGATATTCTGAAAAAGCCAGGAGCACAATTCCTGAATAGCATGGAGTCTCTCTGTGAAGAAATCAGAGAATGGGCCTCCGTTGGATCAAGGAGCGGTACTCCAGGTTTATACCATGTTGGGGAAAGTGATAACAAGTTCGATCAATTGATGAAAAGCCATGAGCAACTCATGGAGAGCAATGCTCAGCAGGCAACAAAAGTCAGTACTCTGCAAAAAGTGGTTGAGCAGATGGCTATGAATTCCTACCCCCAGCAAGCTAAGTCGATGATTTCCCGATCATCTACAACCCCTCCAGACTATGCACCTCTGTCCCAATCATCTCCTGTTATTTCTTGTACACAATGTGGTGGGCCTCATGACTACGAACAATGCCCCCAGCTACAAGAATTAAAAGCAGCAGAGGAGGCAAACTACATCACCAACAATCAAGGGTACAGACAACCTTGGCAACGTAACATGCAATCCAACCTTCGCTACTCAAACACAGAAAATATCCAAAACCCACATACCCTTCAACCATCTCAAAATTACAGACCTCAGTCCAATTTCCAAGGAGGCCAAAGGCAATATCAACAACAGCCTTATGGCAATGAAGCTTCTTCGAGTCGACCGACTCAACCTCCTTCGAATCCTGAGTCTGATATGTCTCAAATGCAAGAGATGTTTAAGGCGATGATGGGTAAATCCCGAGATACGCAAGAAGAGGTCGCAGCATTGCGCAATGACCAAAAAGCCTTGCAATCTCAGATTCAACAGTTACTCACTCAACAAAGGCCACCTGGTCAATTCCCTTCACAGACTAACCCCAATCCAAAAGAACAAGTGAATTCAATCCTTATAGACGATGGCACATTTCAATCAACAAACTTGTGTGCAGTCTCCTTAAGGAGTGGTAGGGAACTTGCCACCAGAAAAGGAAAAGAAAAAGAAAATCATGAAGAGGCCTATATCAATGTTGAAGAAACTACCAAACCAGCTTCACCTCCCTCAGAAATCCAGGTTCCTACTCCTGCAACTCCACCTCCATCTCGAGTTACCATCGACATCCCAACTTCCACTCCTAAAAACAGTGAACTCCCGTTCCTAAACAGGATGAAAAAGAAACACCTAGATGAGCAGTTCTCCAAATTCTTGAGCATTTTCAAGAAACTGACTCTCGACATACCTATACTTGATGCTTTGCAAGAGATGCCTAATTACGCCAAATTTCTAAAGGATCTTATGACAAAGAAAAAGAAGAAACCTGGGAAAGAAACAGTGCACCTCACAGAAGAATGCTCTGCAGCCCTTCTTCGAGCACTCCCTCCCAAACAAACAGATCCGGGAAATCCTGTAATCCCGTGTTTTATTGGTGGGGTAGACTGTGGAAGTGGTCTATGCGACCTAGGAGCCAGCATTAATATCATGCCATATGCCACCTTCTTGAAAGTGAAAGGAGGAGAAATGCAATCGGTTCCTTTCAAACTCCAACTAGCAGACAGATCAGAGATCAAGCCCATGGGCATAGTCCGGGATCTGGTAGTTGGAGTGTCTTGCTTTATCTTTCCAGCTGACTTCGTCATTCTAGAAATGGATGACGATGTTGAGGTTCCCCTTGAAAATACATAATTTAGTTCCTCTACCCACAAACTAATGGAACACCGGGAATTATAGTGGTTCGGCTAATAATCTAGCCTACATCCACTCAATGACCAATGAAAATACATAATTTAGTTCCTCTACCCACAAACTAATGGAACACCGGGAATTATAGTGGTTCGGCTAATAATCTAGCCTACATCCACTCAATGACAATATCTTTATTACTTCCATTGGTATTACAACTTTAGAGAGCTTTCTAGTGTTTTCTCTCTCTTCTAATCTTGTGTCCCCCAACAAATGAACCCCCCATCTTTATTTATAGACTTTCTAGGGTGAAGTCTATCTCTAAACCCTTGAACATGTAGTATTGCTTTATAGGAGCTGCATTGCTTTATAGGAGCTGCATTCCTCATTTTGACACTTCCCTCCTTGTAAAGCCTTCCGGTCCAAAAGTGTGGGGTACGGGGTATGATGCCCGGATGCGGAATACGAGACGCGGGATGTGGCGCCCGGACGTAGAGTGCCGGGTGCGGGATCCTGGACCTAGTTATGAGGTCTAGCGCCTGAACTTAGTACCGTTGTGGGATCCGGATTGATGCTTGGTATCTAGATTGGAGCCTGAACAGGGTCCTGAAGGGGGCCTGGGGCCCGAGCCGGGATCTAAGGTTTGGACCGCCTTGGCTCTTCAGTCTCGTCATATTTTTGCCCTCTTCATCAGTCCCACAAGTTCTACTTTTTGGTACACAAAAAAGTGGAACTTACAAAAAGAAAGATAAAAATTTACATTCTTTCTACTTTTCCTTTCTCCTATCTCCTAGTCCCACAAGTTCTTTTCTTTTGCCTTTACAAAGAAAAAATGAACTTACAAAAAGTTTGGTAAGAATAGTACAATCAAAGTCCCACTAGTACATTTGATAAACTTGGATATTTTGGGACATATATCTTCGAGATAGTATATCCTTCATGGGTAAATCCTCTAAGCTTTGATACACAATAATTAAGAAGACCAGAAATCCAGAAGTCCAGAAGTCCATAATAAGATTTTCATAAAGAAAACCAATGGTTCTTTTAATAAGAACCATTCCCTTTTTGAAAGGGTAAAATAATAATGAAACCTTTCCTATACTGGCCAAAGGATGATAATTCCCTTTAAAGGGAAAAAAGAGGTAAATATTTTCCCAACTTTGCTTATGCTAGCCAAAGGATGGTACTTATGATTCAAGTATGGTGTGGCGTCCCACACCTAACAATTCACCCATTATAGGCGACCAGAGCTCTTGATGGATCCAGAGATGGGTTTTTGGTTGGCACGATGGCCGGGCATGATAGCCCAAATTGGCACGATGGCGGGCATGATAGCCCAAGGTGTTACTTTCGAGGCATGATAGCCTATAGGCACTCTGGCCGGATGTTACTTTTCTCCATGGATATGCAACTTTATGCAGAAAGTCCATAGGTAGGTGTTACTTTCAAGGCGTGATAGCCTGTAGGTGTTACTTTTCACCATGGATATGCAAATCTATTGCAGAAAGTCCATGGGTAGGTGTTACTTTCAAGGCGTGATAGCCTGTAGGTGTTACTTTTCACCATGGATATGCAAATCTATTGCAGAAAGTCCATGGGTAGGTGTTACTTTCAAGGCATGATAGCCTGTAGGTGTTACTTTCACCAGAGGGCCTATGAAAGCGCCATGGACCAGAGGGCCTATGAGAGCACCATGGATTTTCGTGTTCGATGAGATGACCAGAGGGCCTATGAAAGCGCCATGGATTTTGATAATACTTTTGAATGTTTACAGACATTTTAAAACATTCCAAGCTGCAGTTTAGAGATAATTGTTGGTACAATTTGTAGAAAAACAGGTATGAACCTTCGAAACTTTGTCCGGTTTTGGACCAGTACGTCACTCGGACCTTGACGCCTTCTTTTTAAGTTTTGCCTGGGTTGGATTAATGCTCCTGGTTGAAGCCCCCTTTTTTTTATTATTGTGGGTCAGAGTCCGCTTTTGTATGCTCGGACTTGCTCTTTTGCATTTGATCTTGCGGGTAGGAGCTGGTTGCTTCTTATTTCCCATCCGACCCCGGCTTTGGGAATTGGGTATTGGGCCGGTCCCCTCAATCCTCTTGATTTTTGGCGTTTTAAAGAAGTACGCTGAAGTATACAAATGTGGCTCCCATGAGTGTACTCCGATGAATTTTTGTCACTCACATTTTATCCTCCTGATTATAGGTATTTTTAGCCAAAAAAGCACTGCTCGTCATTTGCCGCTGGTCTGATATTCAAGCAGCAAGGTTCTGGGATCGTAGATACTCCCTGCTTTTCTCCTTTGTTATGGGTGTAACGATCGTCTTTGCTGTTTGGATGCCCTGGTCGGTACGAGCGGTGACTTTGGAAGATGAATTTCAAATTCTTCCGGAGACGACTCCTCAGTGCGCTCTCCGTACCGCGTTCTCTTTTGAACTTCCCCTCTCATTTCAAGGTAGTCATAGCAGCAGTGAAGTTTTGGCTCCAGACAATACTTCTATGTAATCAACCTGCCCCTAAATTAGATAGCAGACACAATTTCATCAACCAGACTAATTCTTTTTGTGATTTGAAAGCGGCGCTTCTACTCCCAAGGAATACTTTGCACGAACACAAGAATAGTAATCAAATAAGTTGTGGTCATTTATTTTCAAGCAACATGACAAAAACGTATATTCAGATAGCTGAGCACACTAAAGAAAATGTTTCAAAAAGGTCTACAGCTAATAACGGTACCAACAGATCACATACCCCCTTTTAAACGCACCATTCTAGCAGTTTTAGCAGGGCGGGAGCAAGAAAGCAGATATAATCAATGATCTTAGCAGCAAACCATAAATAAACATGAATATGTGGTGGAATGATTTATCTGTTAGAGATTATAGCAAAAGAGAAAGAGACAATGATATATATTGAGAGACACGTGTTGTCAGCAGAGAGCAAAAGGAAACTTAGGCATTTCTGCACATCTTTTAAAAAGTGCAGCACAAAACCTCAACATAGATGAAGTATTTATCAATGGTAAACAGAAAGGCGCACAATCGGAATTTTGAGAGGCTTCCAAGAATTACCAACAGATAAGAAACAGATGACTGTCCTGTATCGCACAACTTTTACCAATTCAGAACATGGGATTATTTAAACATTAGTCTCCTGTAAGAGGCTGAATCAAGGAGAATGGGAGTAACGGAAGCAAAAGTTTCCAAGAACGAGTAAACGTTTTGATCGATAGGGAGAAACAGACTGACACAGCATAAGTGTGGCTGCAGAAACTGAGCAGGACCACTGGTGTAACCGTACATGCCAGAGCAAAACTAGTAATAGTTTCATTTTATTGCTGCACAATTAACCTACTGTTACAGATAATCACCTAATAATATTGGATTATAGGCGGGCACAACAGAAGGTGGTTTGGTAACACAATAGTAACGAAGTGCAGCATAATAAAGTAGTAAATTACAGACTTGCTGAAACAGTACACTAATCCTAATGCGACCAAGCTCGATCCCAATGCAACAGTACATCTATCCTAGTACGTCTCGATCTAATCTTCTATCCTACTTTACCTGATTTCGGACACAGATTCTCATGAAAGTAGAGAGGGAGAGAGAGAGAGCTTCTATTAGAATCGAATGCGAGTTTGATTGCCCAAAATCACGTGTCCTATTTCATGGGGGTACATCCTTATTTATAGTTTCTTGGGCCCGGTCCCTTTGGTGCCAGCCTGTATTTTATATGTTTAAGTACAGTTCTACCCCCTCTTTAGTATCTTTGACCGACCACAAGCGGCCGGTCGAGTAACGTTTTGCTTTGCCTAAGTCCCATTTTCATCCGGCTAAGGTGGCCGGATGCCCTACAAGCCCCTAATCTCATCCGGCCAAAGCGGCCGGATGCCTTACGTGCCTTTAACCCCATCCGGCCAAAGCGGTCGGATGCTTTACGTGCCTGCTTTGGTCCGGCGCCATTTCTTCCCTTCTCATCAGTCCCACAAGTTCTATCTTTCTGAATTTCGGTGAAGAAAAATAGAACTTCTGTGCGTTTTGGTGAAAAAATTCGCGACTCCCTGCGGCCAACTCTGACTCTTTCTTTGGCCTACCCAAGCTTTGTTGTCTCTTTATCTCAGTCCCACAAGTTCTTTTTCTTCATACGTGGAGAAAAGGAACTTTTTGTTGGCCACGCGTAGCCGTGTCCTGGTGTATTTCTTTTCGAATTTTCCGCCCGTTACCGATGTAGAATATGCAGGGCCTTCCTTTCGACTGGATGTTGCGTTTTTAGGAAGCGTGCGACCCCTTTCTTCCCCTGTAAAAAAAAGACACTTTTTCGCACATATATATATTTTTATTTGAGCGGGAAAGAACTTCCCTTAAAGCCCAACTTTCGAGTTCTCTCCTTTTTCCTCTTTCCTCTACTGGCCCGTTACTTCGACCTTTTCTTCTTCTTGCTTTCCTGTCGTTGTGCGCTACCCTTCCTCTCATCGCCGCCATCCCTTGATTCTTGCCTAACTTGACAATGGCTTCTTCTTCCACTAAACAGAGCAAACTTGCTGCTAAATTTCCGCCCGCCATCGGAGCGATTCAAGGCTCTCAGTCTCCTAACGGCTTTCGCCCTTCATACCTGAAGCCGATAAGACCCTTCCGCTCTGGGCGTCAACCTTTTCCTTCTTCTCTCAACTACTCTTCCCTCTGTGACTGTCTCGGGGGGTCGAGGCTCCACTTGGCACACAAATTTATTTGCCATCCTCTGATTCTCATCCCCACGACGATTTTGGTTGCGGGTACGTCGTCTATGCCGACTTCTTCCGGTCAGGTTTGACCATTCCCCCACACCCTTTCGTGCTAGGGTTCCTTCTCCGTCGTTGCTGCACCCTCGCCCATCTTCACCCTAAAGCTATTTCACACCTTCAGGCTTTCGTCTCCCTTTGTGACGCTATCAAAATTCAGCCGGAGGGTACTGATTTCGTCCGATTCTTCACAGTTAGGAAGGACCCTGAGAGCCTAACCCTCATTGCGAAGAGCGGGTATTCTCTTTTTGACTACAAAAAGGCCCACGAGTGGGGGTCGCGGTGGTTCGTCGTCGTTCCCCCGTCCGGCCGAGTATTGGGCATACCATATGCTGCGGAGGCCGGAAAAGGTCAGTTAATCAGCCCCGAGACTCCTCCGGCTGAAATTCCTATTTCGAAGGCCTGCGGGCGGTAAACAAGAAATTGCCGACCGTCGAGGCGTTTTTTACAAAAGAACGTTGTCTTCTCTGAAGACATATCACAGTAAGTGTTCTCTTTTTGCTTAGTATGAATTCTGTCGTTTCTTTCGGTCTCCTTATCGTTTGGATGTATTGTCGCAGACTTTTTCCAGAAGGGGGACAAGATCGGTCCCTTCTATAACTGGAACTTCGTCACCTTCAAGAATGGGGGCGAAAAAATTGACTACTACGACACGCTGGATGCGGCCACTGATGCGGCCGAGCAGCTTTTGGAGAACGCTGCTCCGGCAAAGCGTTCCAGACGAGAGGTTGGAGATGACCAAGCTGGTAATTTGAAGAAAAAGAAGCGGCTTGAATCTCCTGTTCATGCTGACGCCGGATTGTCAGGTACATGGCACGTGAGCCCCAAGCTGGGCACCGTGTCACCCTTCCCCTCACCCCTGGTTCAGGTTCTGACCTTGGTTCTCGCCTGGGGCGGGAGTCCGGTCATCCGACTCCTATTTGTGAGTTGTTTCCTGATTTGACGGGTTACTTTTCCTCAGATCCTGCTCAGAAAACACCCTGGAGGCCGGAGACCTCTGTGCTATCCTTCGGCTGGAGAAGGTTTTGTTTGCTTTGTCGTCTTCTCCTGTCTTTCAAGTTTCCTTTTTTTTTTGGTATTCTTTTTTAGCTTCATTCTTCTGGTTCTAATTGTCTTTATCATTGCGGCAGCCACTGCTCCTGCCAAGAAAAAATCAAAAAAGAAAACAGCATCGAGGCCGAAGGCCGTAGAGCCACAAACCTCTGGTGATCCCGAAGCTTCAGGATCATTCTCCATTGACGTTGCTGCGGCCGTGGATGCGGCAAGGGATAGAGCAAAGTATCGGCAGGTGCCGAGGACCCTGAGCTCCGAAGTAAGCAAAGAGAGGATCACGTGGCCTCCTCTTTGCCGGAGGGTCCTGAGCCCCAGGGTGAGCAGAGAGAAGGCTACATAGCTTCCTCCTCCTCTTCCCCTCCTCCTCCTGCTCAAGAGTCCTACACCGGTCCTTCCCAAAAGGAAGGGTGGTTTTACCATCGCGGGCACCTCTTCCCTTGATATCCTGCGACGCTGCCAAGTACTCCTCTATTTGGAAGGAGGCAATCAAGAGATCCGGTCATCCGGACGGAATCTTTGCTCCTCCGGCGACCTTCACTGCCACCAAAGAAGGCTGCGGATCGGGGATGGGGGCGGATGCCATCATGCGACATTCCATCCCAGCAAAAGATGCGTTTGACATGATGTGGGGGGGAATCTTTCAGGTTGACATTTACGTTACCCGTACTCTTCTTCTTTTGTTTTGTTTTTGGGTTTCCTGAACTTATGCATTGTATTGTTTTTTTTAGGTGATGTCCATGGCCCAAAGTGCTGAGGTTCACTTTGGCAACCTCCAATCCAGGCTTCGCTATGAGGAAAGCCGTGCCAATAGAGTTGAAGAGGAGCTGAAGCTGTCCCGCTCTTCTCATGACGCTTATATTGACCAGGTCGAGTATGAGATCGACCGCAAGGCAAAGGAGAGGACTGAGGCGATTAACAAAGACCTGCAGTTGTCCCGGCGTGAGTGCGAGCGTCAGCGCGATGAGTATGAGGCGCAGCTGAAAAAACTTCGGGAAGAGAACTTCTCTCTGAAGGCCGGATTAAGGAGGCCGATAATACATTGATAGAGGTATGGAACTGTCTCTTGCTTTTTCTTGAATAAGGGCCAGCTAGCTTGATCCCTGTTTGACCTGGACATTATGCTGGACCAGGTTCGCTCCATGCACCGGAAAGAAGTAAACGATCTTCGGAGCGAAATAAACAATCTTCAGGCAGAGAAGGTCTTTTTCCACCAGGAGGGGCAATCTTTCAAGCAGGAGGCTGAAGATCTTGGACTGGAGAAGCAGTCTCTTAAACGGGAGAACGAAGCTCTTGTGAAGGAAAAAGAAGAGCTTATTCAGAGCACGACCGCCTGCTGGAAGAAAAAGCTGCGCTGGAGGAGCAGTCAAAATCTTCCTTCGATCAAGAGAAGCAGTCTCTGCTCCGGGATTGTTCTCTTTTGGAAAAAGAGAAGAAAGCTCTTGATGCGGACAAAACCGCCCTTATAGAAGAGAAAGCGAGGCTGGAGGAGAAAGTGAGAGAGCTGGAGAAGCCAAGTCCCGCTCTCAAGCGGAGAATACTGAGCCATTAGGTCATGGTAAGCTTTCAGGCCTACAACCCTTTCCTCTTTTTTTTGGCCTTTTCTCTTCTTATTCTTTTTTGTTCCGGCCAGGCATGAGTGCTGCCAATTTATTGAAGCACGTCACCCAGTTGAGTGGCGAATAGCCCGTGCTAAGGAGGAGCTATCATTCGCCAATTCTGAACGTGACAAGTACCGTGCCCAAGTCCTGACCCTTGAATCTCAAGTGACCAGGCTCAGGACATTTTCCCGGCAATCTCAGGAGGAGATACAGAAGCAAGGCACCATTAACGCCCATTTAAAGGAGTCCTTTGCTTCTCAGTGCCGCCGGTTAGTTGACATCTGCCAGCAGATCGTCTCATCACTCTCTCGAGAAAGGAGAGTTACTGGATGACGACTTGTACAATAAGTTGGAGTTCAAGGCTGTTGCCCAGAAATCCAACTTCTTCTTAGAACTTGAGAGATTCTGCCGCAGTCCCGGAGAGACATGCTTTGGTGCTGGTGAAGCCTCATTCCTTCCAGCCGGAAGCAACATCTTACCATCCGCCGGAGGGATGCAACATCTTGCGAGGAGATCTAAGTCTTCCGGGAGTGTAGCAGGTAGCGGCGATAGATTACTAACCACCGGAGAAGAAGCTGTTGACAAAGAAACTGCAAAGGCAGTAGAATAGAGTAGAATAGAGGTTTTTTTTTTAGAGAAGTTCTTGTTACGACATGTATTTTTTTGTTTCTGCCGAACGATCATATGTTGTAATTGTCTCTACCCCATAGTTTTGGGAGAAATATAAGTTGTATCTTATCATCTTTAGTTATTTGTCTGCCGGAGCAACTCCTTTTGAGCCGAGTTTTTTATTGCCGCGATATTTCTTTTCTCCTGTCTTCTACCTTTCTTTTAAATGATGCAAGTGTAGTTATCCTATGCAAGTTATGCTGGCTTGGTTTGCGGCTTTGGACTTTTGTTCCGGCGGGCCCCTTCTTTTCTGTTGGAGCATGGTTCTCTATGATTTTAAGCTGGATCTTCCTGCAGCTCGTTGGTCAGTTTTGTTTTAATTAAAAGTCATGTCAGCTTGCGGCACGTTGGCCGGATGTTATTTTTTCAAGGCATGATAGCCTGCGGCTCGTTGGCCGGTGCTTTCTTTTTCTTTCAAGGCATGATAGCCTGCGGCTCGTTGGCCGGTGCTTTCTTTTTCTTTCAAGGCATGATAGCCTGCGGCTCGTTGGCCGGTGCTTTCTTTTTCTTTCAAGGCATGATAGCCTGCAGCTCGTTGGCCGGTGCTTACTTTTCAAGGCATGATAGCCTGCGGCTCGTTGGCCGGTGCTTACTTTCAAGGCATGATAGCCTGCGGCTCGTTGGCCGGTGCTTACTTTCAAGGCATGATAGCCTGCGGCTCGTTGGCCGGTGCTTACTTTCAAGGCATGATAGCCTGCGGCTCGTTGGCCGGTGCTTACTTTCAAGGCATGATAGCCTGCGGCTCGTTGGCCGGTGCTTACTTTCAAGGCATGATAGCCTGCGGCTCGTTGGCCGGTGCTTACTTTCAAGGCATGATAGCCTGCGGCTCGTTGGCCGGTGCTTACTTTCAAGGCATGATAGCCTGCGGCTCGTGGCCGGTGCTTACTTTCAAGGCATGATAGCCTGCGGCTCGTTGGCCGGTGCTTACTTTCAAGGCATGATAGCCTGCGGCTCGTTGGCCGGTGCTTACTTTCAAGGCATGATAGCCTGCGGCTCGTTGGCCGGTGCTTACTTTTTCCTTTCACATTCCAAAAAATATACTTTTTATTGAATAGTTATAAATTTTACACATAGAATTTTTTCAAACATTCTCCATGCCAAGAATGCGGCAACTCATATCCCTCAGCATTTTTTAAGCGGTATGAAGCCCGTCCTGTCTTCTGGTGTATGATGTATGGCCCTTCCCATTGGGGTTCCAGTTTTTTGGGTTGCTTTACTTCTCGGAGGACTAACTCTCCTGGAGCAAAACTTCGTTCTTTCACCCTCCTGTTGAAATACCTTTCTATCTTGGATTTATCTTTTGCCATCCTTACTGCGGCGGCCGTCCTGGTTTCTTCAAGGAGGTCAAGGTGATCCTGAACTCCCTGATTGTTGGTCTCTTCGTTATATGATTCCCATCTTATGGATGGCACTACAATCTCCACCGGAATAATGGCTTCCAAACCATACGTCAATCTGTAAGGTGTCTCCCCTGTTGGTCCCCTTTCTGTTGTTCGGTACGACCATAGGACCTGGGGTAACAATTCTGCCCACTTTCCTTTTTTCTCATCGAGTTTCCTCTTCATCGCTTTTACTATTTGGCCATTTGCATTCTCAACCTGCCCATTCGCCTGAGGATGGGCTACTGATGCAAATCTCAAGTCGATCTTCCATTCTTCACAGAATTCTCGGAAGTTCTCGCAATTGAATTGTGTCCCATTATCAGTTACTATGGCTTTTGGTATACCAAACCTGCATACCACATATTTCTAAATGAATTCCTGTGACTTCCTGGCCGTGATGGAGATAGTAGGCATTACTTCAACCCACTTCGTGAAATAGTCGATAGCAACGTACATGAATTTGAACCTCCCTGGTGAGGCCTCTGGGAATGGACCCACAATGTCCAACCCCCACATAGCAAAGGGAATTGGACATAGAACAGATTTTGCTCCGCCGGAGGAGTGTGTATCTTATTTCCATGTTCTTGACACTTGCGGCATCGTTGTATGTATTCCTTGCAGTGCTCCATCATTTTTGGCCAAAAATACCCGAGTCTTAAGATTTTGTGAGTTGTGGTCCTTTCTCCCTGGTGATTTCCACAGAGCCCATCATGTATCTCTTTTACTAACTCCGCTCCTTCAGCTATGGTGACACACTTCAGAGCAGGTCTTGCAAAAGGCGCTTATACAGCTGGTTATCCTCAATAAAGAATGATGCGGCCCGCCTCTTTACTATTCTGGCCTCCTTTTCTTCCTCCGGCAGTTTTCCATGCCGTATGTAATCTATAATCGGGGTCATCCAAGATTCTTCTTGATCATCTGCCCCTACCGCCAATACCTGAGCTCCTTCTATACTTGGGGAGGTTCTGACTTCCAGCCATATCTCATTGGGTACTTTTTCGGCCATACTTGCCAATTTGGCCAAGGCATCAGCTTCGACATTTTCTTCACGAGGAAGATGTTTTAGTTCGCATTTTTGGAAATTTGCCTTTAGTTCCTGGACCTTTAGCAAGTACCTCCATAGTTTTTCTTCTTTAACCTCGTAGATGTTGTCATTTTGTCTCGTCACCAACATAGAGTCTGAATACACCTCTAACTCTGTTAAAAATAGGTTATACTTTCATAAGTGTTATTCCAGATAGATTTTTATAAGTATGGAAATAAACACGGAAGATATCTATTCTATGAAACCTGTCGCCCCAGGGCTGTGGCAACTTCCAAACCCTGGATAAGAGCTTCGTATTCGGCTTCATTATTAGTGACGTCAAAGTCCAGCCGGAAGGCATAATTCAAGCTTTGCCCATCCGGCGCCTGCACCACTATTCCAGCTCCTGCCCCGCTTTTGCATCGAGCCCATCAACCAAGATGACATATGGACTCTGAGTTTGTTTTCTCTCTTTTGCGAAGCTTGTTTCTGTTATGAAATCTGCTAAGGCCTGAGCTTTAATCGCCGTTCTGGGCATGAAGTGAATCTCATATTGTGTCAGCTCTACTGTCCAGCTTACCATCCGGCCAGAGGCATTCGGATTGTTCGCAATTTGCTTGAGCGGCCAATTGGTCCTGACAAAGATTCGGTGCGACTGGAAGTAGGGTCGTAGTTTTCTTGATGCCACTACCAGTGCAAACAAGACTTTCTCTATATTAGTGTACCGTCCTTCTGTCGGACTCAAGATTTTGCCTGTATAGTAAACTGGTATCTCCCTTTTCTCTTCCATGATTAAGACAGCTGCAACCGCCCAATCCGTTGCGGACAAGTAAAGGTATAGATCTGTCCCGGAGCAGGTACACCCAATTTAGGTAAATCCCGGAGCATCTCCTTAATCTTCTCAAATGCTTCTATACACTCTTGCCCCCACTGGAATTTACTGTTCTTCCTTAGAATATTGAAGAATGGGATTGATTTTTCCTGAAGCTTAGAACAGAACCTACTTAATGCTGTGAGTCTTCCGTTCAAAGCTTGGACATCTTTGATATTTCTTGGTGGGGAAAGGTCGAGGATTGCCTGACTTTTTTCCGGATCAACTTCGATACCTCGCTGCCCAACAATGAAGCCAAGAAATTTCCCTTTGGTTACTCCAAACACACACTTCTCTGGATTTAGCTTGATTTGGTATTTATCCAGAGTGTCAAATGTTTCTTCCAAATCCTTCATGTGTTGTTCCTTTGACGGGCTTTTCACAACTATGTCATCAACATAAGCTTCCACATTCCGGCAATTTGTTGACAAAACACTTTGTCAATCATTCGCTGAAAAGTGGCCCCTGCATTCTTTAGGCCGAAAGGCATTACTTTGTAACAGAATGTTCCGGCTGAAGTAATGAAGGAAGTCTTTTCCGAATCATCCTCTTTCATTTTTATTTGATTATAGCCGGAGAAAGCATCCAAAAAACTTAGCACGGAACTCTGGGCAGTTGAGACCACCAATCTATCTATTGATGGTAGAGGATAAAAATCCTTAGGACATGCTTATTTAAATCTGTGAAATCCACGCACATTCTCCATTTTCCATTTGCTTTTTTCACCATAACAACATTAGCCAACCACCGTGGGTAAGCCCTCCCTGATGAATCCGGCTTTGAGGAGTTTTTGGACCTCGGTTCGTGCGGCCAAATCTCTTTCCTCCCCTATTACCCTTTTCCTTTGCCTGACCGCCGGATGTTTAGGGTCCACCCTGAGCTCATGCCGGATAACGCTTGGGTCTATACCAGGCATCTCGTCCGTGCTCCAAGCGAATGTTGCCCTTCTTTTTTCCAGGAACCTCATTAAGTGAGTCTGCTCTCCACTGTCAAACGCAGTTCCTATTTTAAAAAATTTAGAAGGGTCAGATTTTAAATGTACCTCTCTGGGGGGATCTTGGGTTGTTCGACATTCTTCTTCTCCTTGACCGGCCCTGAGGAGGAAGGTAACCTTCCCTTGAACTCCTTGTCTGATCCCACAGTTTTGACCACCTCCTCACTAGGAAGGCTGTCCATGATACGGACTTCACACATTCGGGCCATCTTTTGGCTTCCTCTTATCGTGACTACCTTCCCTCTTGAGGTTAAGTACTTCATTTTTAAGTGATGAGTGCTGTGGATGGCTTTGAAAGCATTGATCCCTGGCCTCCCGAGGTACATGTTGTATCCAGAAAGGCCTGGCACAATAAAAGCTGTGAGCCTCTCTGTTCTCCTCTCATCTCCTTGGCCCAGGGTCATTGTGAAGTCTATACTGCCGGAAGATGTGGTAGAGACACCTCCCACAAATCCTCCTAGGACCGCCGAATAAGGCTTGATCTGGTCCTCAGGCACTTCCAGCTTCTTAACTGCTTCGGCTGATATGACATTCACTCCGGCCCCACTATTGATTAGAATTCCCTCCATCATCCGATCGTTTACTTGTGCACGGATGACAAGTGGATCGTTGTGTGGGTATAGGACTCCATCTTCATCTTCGTCGGAGAAGAAAATTGGAGGAAAATTTTCCTTTTTGGCAATTTTTCTCTCCGGGAGCTCTTGATGCACTTGATGGATGTGTCTTTTCCTTTCATTAGGGGTTAGTGGTCCTACTTCTGAAAATAGTCCTGTGGGTTTTCTTAGAGGAAGTTTCGTTAGCTTTCTTTTTTTTTGGAAAAGAAAGGAGGTTTATTAATAGTAAAGAATGCGAAAAGAATGGAAATTTTATTTCTCCTCTTGGTAGTATGATGTTTTGACAATCTATGCAATACAAAATTTCATCCTAAAACAGATTGCAAATTGTACTCCAAATATTTATCCTGAATAAAGGGAAAAGGAACTTTTACTCTCCTTTGTACAAACCTGTTATCATCCCCACTGATTTGCCGGGGTCAAGCCTGGGGTGGATCTCTTCCTCCTGTCGCCCTCGGGGTGTATTCTGGGCATTGCTCTGTTGACCGCCATACTGCCTTTGCACTCCGGCCTGTTGCTTTCCCTTCTTCTTTTCTCCTCAATGACTCGGAGCTCTTTGGCCAGGGTAGCACAGTTTACAGTCCGATGACTGCGATTTCCATGGAATTCGCAGAATGCAACCGGAATTTCTCCCTGCGGTGGCTTCCTTGGCGGAGGGAGGTAACCCTCTCTTACTGCAGCGGCATATTTCCCTGGGTCAATGTAGACAACAGTCTTTGCCCCCTGGTGCTGCGGCCCCTGAGAGGAAGATCCGGCGGTTGACCTGCCATAATATGGCTTGTACCTTGACCCTCCTCTTCCGGCTTCCATTTCCCCCGAGTCCTTCCTTCTTCTCTGGTACCCCTGCGGCTTTGAAGCTATCGGCCAGCTCTCTAGCCTTGTTCTCGGCTATCTCAGATTTTAAAAAATCATGGATCATTTCAGCTAATTCTCCATGAGTCTTCGGCGCCTTTGTCGCAATTTTTCCAGCTAGCCGAGGCTGAGCCAGGCCATTCCCAAAGGCCTTAATCAAGATCTTTTCATCAACATCGTCGATCTCTGCGACCTTCTTATGGAAACGCTCGCTGTATTCCTTCACGGTTTCTCCTTTTCGCTGTTTAATGTCCATCAATTCTATTGTTTCTTTTTTAACCCTCTTACTCGCAGCAAAATATTGCTGGAAATCTTCAGTCAGTTGCTTGAAGCTCGTGATGGACTGAGGCGGTCTCGTGGAGATCCATCCCAATGCTCTTTTTGAAAGTGTTCCGGGGAACAGATTGCAGAGCGAGGGAGCTAATCCCCTGAGTGTTCATGGCGAACATGAATTTTTCGATATGCTGAGCAGGATCTCCAGTCCCGTCATACTTCTCAATTGCCGGGGCGACAAAGTGCGGCGGGAGTTTCGCCTTCCTTATCCGCTCTGAGAAGGGGTACAAGCTCATATCTATTTGATCATCTTCCTCCATCTCTTCTTCGTCGATGATTGAATTGCGCTTTCTATCCTTACTCTCCTCCCCATTGCTACCTTTGGAGTCTCTGTTTTTCAATTGCTCGATTGCCTCCGTCATCTCGTCCCATTTTCTTTGGTACTCCTCGTGTAACACCCCTAATCTTAAACCTGTAATGACGTCATAACTCGTAGCATAATAAATAGCAAATCGCAGCGGAAAATAAAACTGACTATCCTTGGTGTTACACGCCGTCACTCACCCTTGTGAGTAACAAGGCATCCTTACTCTTCCAACATTACAACTTCCACACGCTGTGATGAACAGATACTGAGCACTCTACTTATTACAAACCAAATCCAACTAAATGAGCAACTAACTGAAATACAACAAACTCCAAAATATAGTACATAACAAATCCACAAGTGTTTTATAAAAATACAGCGGCTACCCTGTTCCCCGCACTCCGGCTTGTGTATTCTTCAGAGTCCTGAAATGTTTGGCCCAATGAAGGGCTCAGCAAACTATGCTGGTATGCTAAATGTAGTCCTAAGTCTTCTAGACTCCTTAAGTCGTTTTAGCCATCTTGATATTAGATTCTTTACATGAAATGCCGGTTTACAATAATAACAGTAACAACTGTAAACACTTAACAAACACATAACAATTCACCTGTAAACATCAATGTACATTAATACACAACACCAATAACCACACATCAATAATCCATATCAATAACCAACAATCACACATCAGTAATCCTTAACAATAACCAATAATCACACATCAATATTTCATAACAATAACCAAACAAGATATGCGTATTAAACTGTACTTGTTAGTTAGTCACTTGGCTCTTAACCTTTAAACCAATCATTTAACCTTTTCCATTTAATTTCCATCTCAAGTGTCATGATAAGACAAACCTTAATAACCTGTGAAAATGGACAGTGTGTCCCACTGGGTTCCAAAGGAACCGTTACCAGTAGACCTTATGGCCCTGGATAAATATATGTAATGACCGATCCGGTCGAAACTGTGCACCAACGGCAGTGCATTCCGCCATCCCCGAATGTGGCTGATGGATTTGGAGTGACTCCCTTCTTGAGTCCCTCATAGTGATCACAATGCGCAACCAGAAAGTCGAAACGATCTGGATTCCTCTCTTTATAAGTTAGCCCTTTTTTGTCAGTGACATAATAACCAATACTCGAAATAAGACTATCACATTTGACCCTTGTTAGGTTTAGTAATACCTAAAGGTCAGTTAGTCTTTTTTTTCCAGTTAGATGTATAAACTTTAGTCGCAAGACATTCGCGCATAAAATACAACGCAACAGTTTGGGCAATCCCACATACAATATCATTCACATAAAATCTTAGATATCTTCTTAAACATTTAATCACACAATGTCTGGACCTCAGGATAATCCTTAGGACATTCAGACCACACAATTAACATACCGTTCACCAAGAAACTGCTAGCTTGACAAACTCCTGTTTGTAGTCCCTTCCCGTACGCTGTTATTTAGACATGCAATACCGGGTAGTATTAATATAACTATTCACTACATATTACAGTACTGTCACTGTAATGTTTATACTCGTCGTATAATAACTTGTATGTTTTTATTTTTCCCCTGTTATTTTAACAGCGGTTCTAGATAACCTAGCAGTTCATCATTTTATGTGAAACTCACATGTGATAATGAATTATCATTTATACGGTACATCTTTACCTCATTAATTATATACTTATAATTACTTCCACTTATCATTTATATTATATCCCTTGGTCATTTTTATTATAACCAAATTATTTTATAAACTTTATATTATATTCCTTAATATACCATAGTACATTATATTACCTAGTTTCACTTCCTTGCCTTATTAAATTACAAAACCAACCTTATTAATCCAGTATTTATATATTATACCCAACAATTTAATAAATTACTAAATAACCACATATTATTTTCCGGTAGTCATAATTGATCCCGATAACTTTTACAACTTACCAAATGACCATATACTCTTATAATTTATTAAATACCCTTATCAATTTCGAAAATTGTAAAACATTATATTAACTTCTATAAATTGTCAAATAACCTTATAACTTTTATAATTCACTAATTACCCTCATTATCCTTTGTAAATATTAATTAACCACCTCCTTTTTACAAATCACCAAATACTCTTATTATTTCGGTAACTACAAATTAATACCACCAATTTTATAAATTACCAATTAAGTCCATAACCTTTCGGTTTCAACATATAATTTATATATTCATACTTTTAACCCTAAAACTTTATATAAGTTACATATTAACTTATAAACTATAGTTTAAATATTTTATTTCTTTAATTAACCAAAGTAACCCATATCTTTTCTTAAATTTCATTTCCGCCCATATTAATTTCTATCTTTCATATATACTTCCATAAATTACATATTCACCCCAAAACTTTATAAACTTAATATTTTATGTCATAAATCATTTTAACCCAAAGTTTTTGGTCAACACTTTGACCAAGACTTAATTTCTTAATTAATACTTCATTATACCCATAAAATCATTTATATTTTCGGTAATATACCAAACTTCCCAATAAACACAAAATAGTCCCAAAACTTTATTAAATGTTATTCTTAACACTTAAACACTTATTTAAATTCATCAAAATTCATAATATTAATTCCTATTTTATATTATATCATAAATATATCAAACAGCTCCTTATGTTTTCGGTAATATATATTTGTACACTAAACTTTTCAAATATTACATTTTAACCACATAACTTTATAAATTAGTCATTTAAATACTTGTAGCTATTTTTAATACTCCCAAAAATTATAATATAAATTAATATACTTATATATTTCAAAAATCATTCAAACAATACATATCATTCTCGGCACCAATTTTATTTTACTATATAGTTTTAAAACTTGCTTTAAACCTTATAATAAATACTTATAAATGTATATAAGCCATATAACACTTCTAAAAATTATGCTAATGACTTAGAATGATTATAAACTAAAAATAGAACATATTATCCTTAGATATTTCGTTTTAATATATGTGTATCCTAATTAATTTTATTTTATGACACATATATACCTTAAGGTAAAATCTTACCTTATATGTTATAATTATCTTCTTTGATACTTTAACTTAATAATTTTCGGCCTTAATATTAACATGGCCTTAACATAATTTTTATACTAAATTTGAAGCTCAAATTAAGCTTAAACTTAATAACCTTATTTTATAAACTTACCCTTAAACCAAGACAATCTTGTCCTTGATTTTTCCTTGAATTTCCAAGCTCTCCAAATGTTATTTTGATGAAGCCATTTCGAACTCCTTGTACATATATAGGAGATTTATTGTTGGACTTCTAACATGAGTTTATAAATATTATTTGTAGAAATTTACAAGAGTTTACCTTAGGAGTTTAACAAGGTATTTTTGATACACCTTGAGATGATTGTAGATCAAGTTTCCTTCATGAAATAATGAAGGAAATATGAATTTAGAGGACAAATATTTCGGACATATGGAGAAATTTGTCTAGGGTTTCAAATACTGAAAATACCTTAGATTAACCTTGATTACTTCTTGAATTGATGTTGAATCAAGACAACTCCTTGGAGAATAATTGTTGGCGATTTTCTTGTAAAATAGCTAGGATGATTCTTGCTCCAAGACTTGATAGAATTAACTAGGAAGTTACATTAAAATGGTGTTAGGAATTATTACACCATTAATATAGTTTATTAACACTTAGGAATTGAATTAGGAAATGAAGATAGAGAAGAGAGAGCTTAGGAATAAGGAGGCTTACCATTCGTGATACAAGGCAAAGAATGAGACGGTAAGTCACGTAAGTTAATAAGGTAGGAATTTGGATATTTTTGTGTCGTTAGTTTATGTATTAATCAAGCTTATTTGATTATTAATCTTGTTACAAAATTCTCCTAGCCTTTGTAGATATACGGCTGTAGTGGGAAATTGATTGAGTTTGGAGTCAATTATTTCCTTTGGTGCTGCACTATCGATCACAAGGAGTGGATGAAAATTAAACTTAGTTTCTTAATGTCATTATTCTTTAGTTTAGAATATACATTAGCTTATTTGCTTACTTAATTGCCTCTTTTTTTTTTGCTGGTGGCTCGCATGCTGCTTCCTCCATGTGAGCTTACGGTGACCACTAGCTAGATAGGTTAGATTGTTTTATGATTTAATACATGATTAGGTTTAGTTGTTTATACAATTATTGAGCACTTATTTTGTCTAATTGGTGCAGGTTGGAGGCGGTATTGGAGCACTTCAGCAACTCCACTTGATGTAGGTTACGGTAATGGAGTTGGCACTTTGATTTATTAACTTCTAAGTATTTATACATGCAGCACTCACCTTGTTCTTATTTCCTGCAGGTGGATTCGGAAATAATGGAGACAGCAGCTCCATTCCTTTGTAGTCATACGGTTAATAGGTTAGTTTAGTGCTAGGTCTTTACTTGTATTAGTTATACTAATGCTGCTAATTTGTTTTTATCCTTGCAGGTGTGCTCGTACAGCTGGAGTATATCAGCAGCTCATCACTTTGAATACTCACGGTAATATGGAGAATAAGAAGTCTAATTGAGTTGTTTAATTGTAGGCAATTAGATAGTATAGGTTGGGTATATGTTTTATTAAGTTTATTAGCTTAATCAATATTGCTAACTTGTCTCATTGAGGTGATGATGATCGGCTCCATAAGCTACAGCACATGTAGTATTTGCTTATCTAGTCACCATTTGGATTATCAAATCTAACTTTACTTTGGTGTATTTTATTTCATTCTTTGTCATAAACTAACCCCCCTTGCTTTTCCTCTTGCAGGTTACGTATGGATGGAGAAGGCTTCCTTGCCTAAGTTTGATTGCTATGACATCACCTAATATATGCTTAGATGACTCATCATCTACAAACCGATTTGAACTAAAAAAAAACTAGTCATAATTGACATAAACTCACGCATGGTGTGGAGGTCATTAGGGATTAATTTTTCATTTAATTCCTGTCACATTATATTGTACTAAGACCATACTAATATGTGTAATAGGTTCCAGCATTTAATTGCTACATTTTTATTATGATAAAAGAAAGTTTTAAGGTAAAAATGCTGATTTTAGGTACCTTTTTGTCCTAAAAATCGCCCCCATTTGTACCATGAGTTTAGTACTGCCATCAACTGATTTAGATGGTCATTTTATCCACTTTTAAGATTACTAATTCGTGGATCCTCAAAAGCTTTAAGGTATTTGCGTAAGACGCATTTTCATGACACCCGAAGGTGCGTTTTTTGTGCTTTAAGAATCTTTCCAGGAATTAATTAGTCGCTATGACTTCCAAGTGTGTATTGACATCATTTATAGTCAATAATAATATATTAAGGTGTTACATTAAATTATATGGGGTTATATAAACTTGTAACTCAATTTTCGGGCTAAAGGGGGCACTCCCGAGATAAAAGGAGCGTTAAGAAATTTCCCCCGAGCTCTTTATTTATTTTTGAAGTAGTAGCTTGGGAATTCTCTTTAGAATAATTAATAATGATTTTAGGAACTCTAAGAATAATTTTTATAGGGGTTCATGCCACCTTGGCACTCCCCCTAAGCATTCCCGGCCCTTATGGGGCCCACATCGAGAACTTCCGAGAACTTTGTATTTTTACTCAGTTCTAACTGAGAACTTGTATCTCAAAGATTATAAAATGATCCTTGGTTAAATTCATATAATATCCATAGCTTATATAATTGTTTAACTTAAGGTCGGGCTTTTAAAGCTCGTTTATGACCTTAAGGAGTTTAGGTGTGTTTTTAACGCCCAAGTGTTTATATGTTTCCTTAGGGTTTAATAAACCCCTAAATAATATTTATAATTCTTCAAATAATATTTATTTACTCATATTTAATTATTTAAATGTTAGGGGTATTTCAGTCTACCCCCCTTAAAAGGACTTCGTCCCGAAGTCATAATTTATATTTGTTCATCCTATGGAATCAAGTTCCTCATATCTACTCATGTCTACTTATCATTCTTGGGTGTCAATACTGTATTGACACTACTATATTCCATCACTACTCTGAGTGTATATAATTCCTATAGACAAATATTCTTTATTCGTGATAATAATATATCACAGCATAATATCTTAATAAATACTGTAAAACCATACATGTTCCAACTTCCTAGCTATCCCACTCGGTCATCACTGCACAAGTGCAATACCAAATCCTCAGTCCTACAGAGTGCAGAGGCGTAAACCCTTGACAGTGAATCCCTTGTGTGATTGTAGGAAATATAAATATACTGTAAAATAATTAAGTGCTTCATAAACATTATAGTGTTACATAGAACACACAAATAATCATTCAAGTGTCACATAGGACATATCATAAATCACCAAATGTCACATAGGACATACTAATAACCAACCAAATGTCACATAGGACATAACCATCTACTTAATTGCACACATGCGCAACAACAATCAAACACAAATAACCATACACAAGAATAATATAGACTGCAGATATGCAAGTCGCATGTGGTGCTCTACCCCCCTTAAAAAGGGTTACGCCCACGTACCCCTACAAGTATACACAAAACGAAAAGAAAATTGTTGGATACTTGTCTCGCATGGAGTCTTCTAACTCCCATGTCGCCTCTTCAATGTCGTGAGTTTACCACAGAGCTTTGACCATTCTAATGGTCTTCTTCCTTGTCTCACTAGTGTTGGAGTCTAAAATGCGAACTAGGGTCTCCTCATATCTAGATGTAGGATTTAGCTCGAGTGTTTCAGCCTCTAAGTTATGTGATACACATCGTGCACTGTTCCAACTCAACATATAAGTCTAATCTGTAGGCTAATGGACCCACTCGCTCCGTAATAAGGTACGATCCTACATACTTCAGGCTAAGCTTGCCCGTCTGCCTAAATCTATAAATTCCCTTCAAAGGTGAAATTTCTAAGGAAGACTCGATCGTCTATTGCGAATTTTGAGATCTCTCCTACGGACATTAGCATGTAACTTTTGTCTGTTTACTAGATATAGCTATCAAGAATCTATGCATTCTTTGACATGTTCCACAGTGCATTTATATGCTAGTATATCTGATCTATTATCTTGTACATTGCCAATTTTATTTCATGCGTTTAAACTACTTGTGTATAACACACTTCCATTACTATTGGGGCATACTTAAAATCCCTTTCTTTAGGTTATCATCTTGTGATTCCGGTATTTGAGTTTACTGTCGCCATATACGGCTTTCATTTTCTGTGTAAAGTATGAGCTACGGTTGAACCGTGCCTCTTATGTATATTACAGAAAGATTGCTTTATAATATTCATTCACCTATGATTGGTAGTATATACACGATTATTGTGGTTGTGATGAATCAACTCTGGTGAGTATTAGTATAATGTTTATACTTTTTATATTCTACCATGTTTATAGGTAGGTTCTCTTTTTAATATATCAGGTTTTAATTCATAAAGAAAGACATGGTAGTCGATCTTTCCTTTCAGATGACAATATGGCCATAACTTAGAAGATAGCTAGAGAATACTGTTATTATAAGTAATTATCTCTTGATCTCATATTTAATTTATTAATATGGTTCTTGGAATAATAATGATTGGTATTTCCCCCATAATTGATTATTTTTCCGATATATGCGGAGTTGTTTTAGCTATTAAATCTTCTCGGGGTAACCTAGACAACTTAACTCCTAACTTACACCTTCCACTAGTCATATACTTCATTTATTAAATTTTTTTTAATTAAAATCAAGAATAAATACTTACTTATCACAGAAACATTTGTGACCACTTGTAAGGAGTCTCGGGAATCGTCCAACCCTGGCGGGGTCAGCGTCAGTGTTGAACTATCCTTCCACACCATTTTGTGTTTGGTTTCCCTTGATCTGACCAGGATCAAGTTCGACCTCCCACGTCAAATATCAAACAATCACATAATTGTCATTTCCAAATTTTTATCTTATTAGACTTTGTGACGTGGTGAGTACTACATTTTCTCCTGATCAATATACTACTATTCCAATAACTGTTATAACCTATACTTGAATCTAGGGTATTACCAAAATCCCCAGAACAATATTCCTTTGATCATATCATCAAGCGGGGAAGCCAGTTTTTCCTCTTGGCATATACGATACATTCTTATTAAAACATTTAGGCTCATACTGTCTAATAACTATATCTACCAATCAATTTAACTCTTAAATCCATCATACAAGTAATAAATTCCATCATGGACTTGCATACTTTAGAATACTCTCTTCACTTTAAAAGGCTTATCTAGTATTTCTCCTTTCAGGGCTTGATTATTGCCTATACTTGATTATCATCAGTTGGAGCAAAGACAGTCACAGTTAGACTTTTAAGTAAAAATTTCCATAACTCAATCAACAACTACAGTCCATAAATATTATCTCCTATTCCTTAAAGCTTTTCCTTATTCCATCTAAAATCCATAAATCAGGTGAATCATATGTTCACCCTAGTCAAATATCTCTTAATATTAGTATCATCTCAACTAAGGATTTCTAGTTTGAATCTTACTGTGTAGTAACAGGACAATCAAGGCTTATTGTTTGTTTTTATCTCTTAGAAACGAGGTTAATCCACCAGCTCAATGGCTTCCAAAAATAAGTCGGTTAGGTATATCAAATAGTGGATTTAGAATCACAGGGTTTAGTATATAACGTTAAGACGGTTTACGTATAAAATAATGGTTACAAACCTAGGGTATGTTTCCCCACTTTTATATTTAATTTACACTCATTTTTGTGTATATACTGTTTCACACTCTTATATAACTTACAGTACTGCCTTCATTGCAAGTGCCAAGAAGTGTTATTCGTTACTATGTTCATACTAAAGTTTATATTACGTATGTTTTAACCTTAGTTGATTTACTGCGATCTTTTATTCGCATTCATAATTTGAGCTGTCATAGTAGACATATGCTCGTATAAATTCATAAGGTTAGTATAGGACATGTGTCTCAAAATAGGGTAGGTATATTTAATGATACTTTAGCCCTTTGAAACGTATCAATACCCTCCATGTTTTAGGTTAATAACCTCCAGATTATATTTATATATGTAGTATTTGGTAGTGCTAATTAGGTAGTTCTCCCAACTTCAGACAGTATATATTTAAAATTTGTTCTCTCCCCTTTATTAATTTGGAGTCCAGCACTGTTATATATTGGTATTAGCTGAGACCCTTGGTATTTGCTGAGGTATTTAAAACCCGTGTTTGAACGTTAAGGATATTTAGTTATATTTTTGAGATTCTGTTTCTCAATTGTCATAATTCAAGGTTTCTCACTATTTCTCTTGAAGTTTATAAGGGATTGTAAGATTTCCTAGACTCGCACTGAGCGGTAAGCTCGGTGCCTGGGTATCCCATAAAATTTCAGTGTTTGCTCTTTACGTGAGCTCTTTGATAGTTCTTGTAGTCTTAAATATTTATATTATTTAATGTATTCCCGTTCATGACATCTGCTCGTCATTTAGGCAGGTCATAATTTGTAGTTAAGTATTTCGTGAGTAGGATCATGCCGGGTCAAGTACTTGGCATTATGCCTTGGGATATTTCCGACCTTTGCTCATAGGCTCAGGTAACCACGATCTCTTAGGTAATGTAAAACAATGTTGAAGTATCCTATTATGTGAGAGGTTACCTAATTTAGGTCTCTCTAAAGTTGGTACTTACTAGTCACATATAAGTCTCATTGACTGATAATTATAACACACATTTATGCATCATGCATTTAGTTTATGTTCTAGGCTTACCGGTCTCGCGCTGAGCGCTCGCCTCAGCGCCTGAAGTTCCCACTGTCTACGGGGTATTTCTTCATGGAACTATCTTCTTTCCCTTATGACTTCCGGATGAGGGTGGCTGTCCTGCCGGTCCTCCAGTATAGGTGTTGTTCTGCGGCGCCAGGCCTCCTCTAGGTCCGCCCGCCTCATTAGCCAGGGTTCTCTGTGAACCTCTAGCTCCTTTGTATACTCGACTCCTTGGGTTGGAAAAGCACTCGTAATCCCTGTGACCTTCGTTTTTGCAATGACGGCACTCCACCTTCCTTCCTGCGCAATCTACGCCTGGGTGATCTTTTCCACAACGTTTACAGTAATAGTGTTGTCGGGTTGGCTTGTTGCCTCTAGGTGGTGCTGTTCTTAGTGGCTGAGCATCAATAGCTGAGCCGGTCAGACGAGAGGTCTGCTCCTTCGCCTTCTGACCATGGAAATCCTTCCGCCCCTTCTTCTTTTCAAGGAATTTCTTCTGCCTCTTGCAGTAACCGCCAAATGTGGCTCCATCATCATCTCCTTCAGTATTCTTCCTTTTCTTTCTTCCTGCGTCGGAGTGGTCGACTCCTGGTATATAGTTTATCAAACTGGTGCACCGTGCGCAGTACTGGTCAACTGCTTGTCTCCCTTGGATTAAGGTCTTGATCTCCTGCCTTTTCCTCTGCTTTATGTGTTCGGGGTAGTACTTCTCCCGCAACGCTTCTACGAACTTCGTCCATTCAAATTCCGGTGTAGCTCTACAGTGGCCCTCAATAGTCCGCCACCAAATGTCAGCTGTGCCCTTCAGGTTGTATGCGGCAATGTCGACCTGTTGATCTTCTGGAACTCCGACAGTCTTGAACGTCTTCTGGTGCTCTGCAATGAACCTCTCCAGTGCGACGGGGTCCGGTTCTCCTGAATAAGTTGGTACTCTTGCGTTTGCAACGCTCTTCAACCAGTTGGTTTCTCTGGGCCGTGGCGGGTGGGGTATGGCTCCTGTAAATGGTACTCCTAGTTCCGTCGCGAAAGTTGCCATGGCTGCTGTTAGGTCTTGTACTGCTGGAACATCCGCCGGTGTCTTGCTACTGCGTCCACTGCTGTCTCCTCGTGGTCCTTCGCTGGTCGACATCTAAGATAGTATATTTTTTTTATTTCTACTCGGTTGCTACACCGTATCATATACACAATCAAAAACATGTAAGTAAGCTAACTACTAGCAATAAAATATCGCTAGGGATTTTTTTTTCTAGGTCACGAATCCTCACGGACGTTTTCCCGTAACCCAATATTCCTATGCTCATTGTCCTAGACTCAGTATCTTTCATCAGAGCGGTACTCCGCTCTGATACCACTTTTTGTAACACCCCTAATCTTAAACCTGTAATGACGTCATAACTCGTAGCATAACAAATAGCAAATCGCAGCGGAAAATAAAACTGACTATCCTTGGTGTTACACGCCGTCACTCACCCTTGTGAGTAACAAGGCATCCTTACTCTTCCAACATTACAACATCCACACGCTGTGATGAACAGATACTGAGCACTCTACTTATTACAAACCAAATCCAACTAAATGAGCAACTAACTGAAATACAACAAACTCCAAAATATAGTACATAACAAATCCACAAGTGTTTTATAAAAATACAGCGGCTACCCTGTTCCCCGCACTCCGGCTTGTGTATTCTTTAGAGTCCTGAAATGTTTGGCCCAATGAAGGGCTCAGCAAACTATGCTGGTATGCTAAATGTAGTCCTAAGTCTTCTAGACTCCTTAAGTCGTTTTAGCCATCTTGATATTAGATTCTTTACATGAAATGCCGGTTTACAATAATAACAGTAACAACTGTAAACACTTAACAAACACATAACAATTCACGTGTAAACATCAATGTACATTAATACACAACACCAATAACCACACATCAATAATCCATATCAATAACCAATAATCACACATCAGTAATCCTTAACAATAACCAATAATCACACATCAATATTTCATAACAATAACCAAACAAGATATGCGTATTAAACTGTACTTGTTAGTTAGTCACTTGGCTCTTAACCTTTAAACCAATCATTTAACCTTTTCCATTTAATTTCCATCTCAAGTGTCATGATAAGACAAACCTTAATAACCTGTGAAAATGGACAGTGTGTCCCACTGGGTTCCAAAGGAACCGTTACCAGTAGACCTTATGGCCCTGGATAAATATATGTAATGATCGATCCGGTTGAAACTGTGCACCAACGGCAGTGCATTCCGCCATCCCCGAATGTGGCTGATGGATTTGGAGTGACTCCCTTCTTGAGTCCCTCATAGTGATCACAATGCGCAACCAGAAAGTCGAAACGATCTGGATTCCTCTCTTTATAAGTTAGCCCTTTTTTGTCAGTGACATAATAACCAATACTCGAAATAAGACTATCACATTTGACCCTTGTTAGGTTCAGTAATACCTAAAGGTCAGTTAGTCTTTTTTTTCCAGTTAGATGTATAAACTTTAGTCGCAAGACATTCGCGCATAAAATACAACGCAACAGTTTGGGCAATCCCACATACAATATCATTCACATAAAATCATAGATATCTTCTTAAACATTTAATCACACAATGTCTGGACCTCAGGATAATCCTTAGGACATTCAGACCACACAATTAACATACCGTTCACCAAGAAACTGCTAGCTTGACAAACTCCTGTTTAGTAGTCCCTTCCCGTACGCTGTTATTTAGACATGCAATACCGGGTTATTAATATAACTATTCACTACATATTACAGTACTGTCACTGTAATGTTTATACTCGTCGTATAATAACTTGTATGTTATTTATTTTTCCCCTGTTATTTTAACAGCGGTTCTAGATAACCTAGCAGTTCATCATTTTATGTGAAACTCACATGTGATAATGAATTATCATTTATACGGTACATCTTTACCTCATTAATTATATACTTATAATTACTTCCACTTATCATTTATATTATATCCCTTGGTCATTTTTATTATAACCAAAATTATTTTATAAACTTTATATTATATTCCTTAATATACCATAGTACATTATATTACCTAGTTTCACTTCCTTGCCTTATTAAATTACAAAACCAACCTTATTAATCCAGTATTTATATATTATACCCAACAATTTAATAAATTACTAAATAACCACATATTATTTTCCGGTAGTCATAATTGATCCCGATAACTTTTACAACTTACCAAATGACCATATACTCTTATAATTTATTAAATACCCTTATCAATTTCGAAAATTGTAAAACAATTATATTAACTTCTATAAATTGTCAAATAACCTTATAACTTTTATAATTCACTAATTACCCTCATTATCCTTTGTAAATATTAATTAACCACCTCCTTTTTACAAATCACCAAATACTCTTATTATTTCGGTAACTACAAATTAATACCACCAATTTTATAAATTACCAATTAAGTCCATAACCTTTCGGTTTCAACATATAATTTATATATTCATACTTTTAACCCTAAAACTTTATATAAGTTACATATTAACTTATAAACTATAGTTTAAATATTTTATTTCTTTAATTAACCAAAGTAACCCATATCTTTTCTTAAATTTCATTTCCGCCCATATTAATTTCTATCTTTCATATATACTTCCATAAATTACATATTCACCCCAAAACTTTTATAAACTTAATATTTTATGTCATAAATCATTTTAACCCAAAGTTTTTGGTCAACACTTTGACCAAGACTTAATTTCTTAATTAATACTTCATTATACCCATAAAATCATTTATATTTTCGGTAATATACCAAACTTCCCAATAAACACAAAATAGTCCCAAAACTTTATTAAATGTTATTCTTAACACTTAAACACTTATTTAAATTCATCAAAATTCATAATATTAATTCCTATTTTATATTATATCATAAATATATCAAACAGCTCCTTATGTTTTCGGTAATATATTTTGTACACTAAACTTTTCAAATATTACATTTTAACCACATAACTTTATAAATTAGTCATTTAAATACTTGTAGCTATTTTTAATACTCCCAAAAATTATAATATAAATTAATATACTTATATATTTCAAAAATCATTCAAACAATACATATCATTCTCGGCACCAATTTTATTTTACTATATAGTTTTAAAACTTGCTTTAAACCTTATAATAAATACTTATAAATGTATATAAGCCATATAACACTTCTAAAAATTATGCTAATGACTTAGAATGATTATAAACTAAAATAGAACATATTATCCTTAGATATTTCGGTTTTAATATATGTGTATCCTAATTAATTTTATTTTATGACACATATTTATACCTTAAGGTAATAATCTTACCTTATATGTTATAAATTATCTTCTTTGATACTTTAACTTAATAATTTTCGGCCTTAATATTAACATGGCCTTAACATAATTTTTATACTAAATTTTGAAGCTCAAATTAAGCTTAAACTTAATAACCTTATTTATATAAACTTACCCTTAAACCAAGACAATTCTTGTCCTTGATTTTTCCTTGAATTTCCAAGCTCTCCAAATGTTATTTTGATGAAGCCATTTCGAACTCCTTGTACATATATAGGAGATTTATTTGTTGGACTTCTAACATGAGTTTATAAATATTATTTGTAGAAATTTACAAGAGTTTACCTTAGGAGTTTAACAAGGTATTTTTGATACACCTTGAGATGATTGTAGATCCAAGTTTCCTTCATGAAATAATGAAGGAAATATGAATTTAGAGGACAAAATATTTTCGGACATATGGAGAAATTTGTCTAGGGTTTTCAAATATGAAAATACCTTAGATTAACCTTGATTACTTCTTGAATTGATGTTGAATCAAGACAACTCCTTGGAGAATAATTGTTGGCGATTTTCTTGTAAAATAGCTAGGATGATTCTTGCTCCAAGACTTGATAGAATTAACTAGGAAGTTACATTAAAATGGTGTTAGGAATTATTACACCATTAATATAGTTTATTAACACTTAGGAATTGAATTAGGAAATGAAGAGAATAGAGAAGAGAGAGCTTAGGAATAAGGAGGCTTACCATTCGTGATACAAGGCAAAGAATGAGACGGTAAGTCACGTAAGTTAATAAGGTAGGCATTTGGATATTTTTGTGTCGTTAGTTTATGTATTAATCAAGCTTATTTGATTATTAATCTTGTTACAAAATTCTCCTAGCCTTTGTAGATATACGGCTGTAGTGGGAAATTGATTGAGTTTGGAGTCAATTATTTCCTTTGGTGCTGCACTATCGATCACAAGGAGTGGATGAAAATTAAACTTAGTTTCTTAATGTCATTATTCTTTAGTTTAGAATATACATTAGCTTATTTGCTTACTTAATTGCCTCTTTTTTTTTTTGCTGGTGGCTCGCATGCTGCTTCCTCCATGTGAGCTTACGGTGACCACTAGCTAGATAGGTTAGATTGTTTTATGATTTAATACATGATTAGGTTTAGTTGTTTATACAATTATTGAGCACTTATTTTGTCTAATTGGTGCAGGTTGGAGGCGGTATTGGAGCACTTCAGCAACTCCACTTGATGTAGGTTACGGTAATGGAGTTGGCACTTTGATTTATTAACTTCTAAGTATATTATACATGCAGCACTCACCTTGTTCTTATTTCCTGCAGGTGGATTCGGAAATAATGGAGACAGCAGCTCCATTCCTTTGTAGTCATACGGTTAATAGGTTAGTTTAGTGCTAGGTCTTTACTTGTATTAGTTATACTAATGCTGCTAATTTGTTTTTATCCTTGCAGGTGTGCTCGTACAGCTGGAGTATATCAGCAGCTCATCACTTTGAATACTCACGGTAATATGGAGAATAAGAAGTCTAATTGAGTTGTTTAATTGTAGGCAATTAGATAGTATAGGTTGGGTATATGTTTTATTAAGTTTATTAGCTTAATCAATATTGCTAACTTGTCTCATTGAGGTGATGATGATCGGCTCCATAAGCTACAGCACATGTAGTATTTGCTTATCTAGTCACCATTTGGATTATACAAATCTAACTTTACTTTGGTGTATTTTATTTCATTCTTTGTCATAAACTAACCCCCCTTGCTTTTCCTCTTGCAGGTTACGTATGGATGGAGAAGGCTTCCTTGCCTAAGTTTGATTGCTATGACATCACCTAATATATGCTTAGATGACTCATCATCTACAAACCGATTTGAACTAAAAAAAAAACTAGTCATAATTGACATAAACTCACGCATGGTGTGGAGGTCATTAGGGATTAATTTTTCATTTAATTCCTGTCACATTATATTGTACTAAGACCATACTAATATGTGTAATAGGTTCCAGCATTTAATTGCTACATTTTTATTATGATAAAAGATGAAAGTTTTAAGGTAAAAATGCTGATTTTAGGTACCTTTTTGTCCTAAAAATCGCCCCCATTTGTACCATGAGTTTAGTACTGCCATCAACTGATTTAGATGGTCATTTTATCCACTTTTAAGATTACTAATTCGTGGATCCTCAAAAGCTTTAAGGTATTTGCGTAAGACGCATTTTCATGACACCCGAAGGTGCGTTTTTTGTGCTTTAAGAATCTTTCCAGGAATTAATTAGTCGCTATGACTTCCAAGTGTGTATTGACATCATTTATAGTCAATAATAATATATTAAGGTGTTACATTAAATTATATGGGGTTATATAAACTTGTAACTCAATTTTCGGGCTAAAGGGGGCACTCCCGAGATAAAAGGAGCGTTAAGAAATTTCCCCCGAGCTCTTTATTTATTTTTGAAGTAGTAGCTTGGGAATTCTCTTTAGAATAATTAATAATGATTTTAGGAACTCTAAGAATAATTTTTATAGGGGTTCATGCCACCTTGGCACCAATGTTCACAGAATCGCGATTCGATCCCACGATCATACGATTTTACGATCCAAATTTATAGTTACGATCCGGATCGCAGGTAGGATCGGAGCCATGTAGGATCGTTAACGGATCACGATTCCATTATACGATCCCACGATCCTACACTCTAGATCCATAGTACGATCCTACGATCCCATCGATCCCAAATTTATTTATAGTTTATGTTTTTCATATCAATGTGAATTTTATCTTAGTAAAATATAAAGAAACAAAAAGTTCTCAAAATTTTATAAAAAGTTTCATAATTCATAAAATATCATGACTTTGAAAATTGCAAATGTATGTTATTAAAACAACTTTTAGATGTAGAATTATCTGAGGTCATGAGCGGATAAAGATTAAGATTGGGTATCACTTCTTGTTACTCTCCATCATGAAAGATTACAATATGTATCTAGGTGTTCAAAAAATGTATAACATTTAAAGGTGTTATTTAATATTGTAATAATTGAAAAATTCAAAGTTATAAAGCTTTAAAGTAGAAAATGAAAAAAAAAACTTAAAAGAACCAATACAAATTAATAAATATTATTGATTACTTTTATCATTTTTTCTTCTTGGTTTATAATTGAAACAATAAGATGTTAGAACTCATTTTGACTTTGTGTTCCATTGCTTATTTACTCTTTTGAATGAGCATGGATGTGAAAACCCATGATTTTGTAAATAAAGAACTTGCAGCTCACAATGTTTGCTGGGAGGGTGATGAAAGAAATAAAGATGAACACAAAAATTATTAATTATGTCGATTTGATTTATGTTTAACCTATCTTATTAAATTTTATCTTTTTTATGGACAATATTATCAGAATTCATATGATTTGCTTATCTATTTTCAATTTTGTAAGTGTACTATCATAGTTGTGGTCTTAATTTTTATTTTTTAATTCAATAATGATATACAATCTTACTAAATTAATCTTTATGCTTTAAATAGAAGTTATTTATAACATATGTATATTTTTTAATAATATTAACTCACTTTTTGTAGGATCGAACGATCCCACGATTCGATCCCACGATCCGATCCTAGGGGTCACTTACGATCCTACGCTAGGATCGTGATCCTAAAAACATTGCTTGGCACTCCCCCTAAGCATTCCCGGCCCTTATGGGGCCCACATCGAGAACTTCCGAGAACTTTGTATTTTTACTCAGTTCTAACTGAGAACTTGTATCTCAAAGATTATAAAATGATCCTTGGTTAAATTCATATAATATCCATAGCTTATATAATTATTTAACTTAAGGTCGGGCTTTTAAAGCTCGTTTATGACCTTAAGGAGTTTAGGTGTGTTTTTAACGCCCAAGTGTTTATATGTTTCCTTAGGGTTTAATAAACCCCTAAATAATATTTATAATTCTTCAAATAATATTTATTTACTCATATTTAATTATTTAAATGTTAGGGGTATTTCACCTCGTCCCTTTGCATCAATTCCTGCTGCAAAGTCTCATTTCCCTCTACGATTTTTTCGTCAATGGATCTGACCAATCCTTTCAGCATGTCTTCTAGATCTTTCTTGGAGATGGCTTCTGGCATCTCCGAACTCATCCTTTCCTCGAAGTGGTTGTTATCTTCAACAGCGTTCCTTGATGCTTTCCTTGACCTTGGAGCCATCTTTCGTGTTTCAATCCTGCAAAAAACGTCATTAGTTACTTTAGGATTTCCACTATGAATCGCCGTAGATTACTTCCCTGCTTCTAGGTGGTCTCGTGGTTGCTTCTTGCTGTTCGTTTCCCACAGACGGCGCCAAATGAAACAGTACACTAATCCTAATGCGACCAAGCTCGATCCCAATGCAACAGTACATCTATCCTAGTACGTCTCGATCTAATCTTCTATCCTACTTTACCTGATTTCGGACACAGAGTCTCGTGAAAGTAGAGAGGGAGAGAGAGAGAGCTTCTATTAGAATCGAATGCGAGTTTGATTGCCCAAAATCATGTGTCCTATTTCATGGGGGTACACCCTTATTTATAGTTTCTTGGGCCCGGTCCCTTTGGTGCCAGCCTGTATTTTATATGTTTAAGTACAGTTCTACCCCCTCTTTAGTATCTTTGACCGACCACAAGCGGCCGGTCGAGTAACGTTTTGCTTTGCCCAAGTCCCATTTTCATCCGGCTAAGGTGGCCGGATGCCCTACAAGCCCCTAATCTCATCCGGCCAAAGCGGCCGGATGCCTTACGTGCCTTTAACCCCATCCGGCCAAAGCGGCTGGATGCTTTACGTGCCTGCTTTGGTCCGGCGCCATTTCTTCCCTTCTCACTTGCAGTATGCACAACACACCAGAAGTAAGCAAGCTTTAGAGGGAGTTGAATAAAAAAAAACAAAGTTGCCTATTAGAAGAAAACAAGGCTGCTGAAGTTTAACAAATAGGTTATGCATTACTACATCATGATTCTTCTAACAGATATGCACAACAGTATATTTCATACTTGCTCCTTTGTGCAGTAGTAACAGATCTTGATTGTCCTGAAATGTGTCAGAAACATAATATAACAACTACCTTAATGAAGCATGAAACAGAAACAAAGCATGAAACAGAAACAAAGCATGAAACAACATGAAACAGAAATACAGCATGAAACATAAACACAATACTTGTAAAACTGTTTACACGATAAATGTATGGTAGCATAATTGGCAGTGTTGATTTTAGTCAAGAACTGATAATAACGAAGATTTTTCTTTAGGACGATTATCATGAAATGCCATAATATTTAAAGCTCTGAACCGTAGCTGTATGGTGTACATAAACAAACTGATGCCACGCATATAATGAGTGAAATTATTCATTCTGTGAAATTCAGAAAAGAATTTCGGCAAAGCTTTCATTTAAAACTTGGAATACGGCCAAGTTTTGTAACAAAAGACATAATGCGTTTTAAACATGTTTAAACGTATCTTAGCTAAAACATATTTCAAATTGCCTAAAACATGACATCAAGCAGTAGCTGAAACACGGTCACCAATTCCATTGTCTAGACACAATGTACTACCAGAAATTAGTGCAAAGCCTTGCATCCTCATCTTAAATCCTAGTTTGAGGGTTTTTTTTTGGCTGGTGGAGTTCATAAACAATGCCGAACGCAAAATCGGATGCACGCCAGAAAATGCACATTAACTTTGACCACGAGGGCAGTAATCAGCAAGAGGGAAATTAAAATCTGTTTCAGATTGAGAACGTACCGCAAACAACGGAAAGAGTACGTTTTAAACAAGTTGTATTTTAACTCCTGAAAGCAGAATGCAGCACTTTGTGTTTTCGTGAATTGTAAAACTTACCACAACATCATTTTTGAGAGTTTTAAACAAGGTTTTCAGAATAGGAGTTATAGAGTTTAAACAAGCATAGAACTGCTTTATAGAATTTTGGTCGATGTGAGCTAAACGGCAGTTTGGTTATCCAAGGATGAAATAAAGTTATCCTCACATTCATGCAGTAAACAGAAGGTTTGAAAGCACAAGTTTGTAAAGAGAGATAATCATGCTCGATCAATCCGCATATACTAAGCTATTATTTAAAGTTCAACGATCCTGTATTTAGCAATGAGCTTCGGACATTCCCTTCCTTCTCTGTAAACTTTGGAATGATAAAGCTTATGACAAATTTCTTTAATTAATCGTAAATCAGCGAGGGCGTCTCTAGATTCCAAACGAAACTTATTATAAGAGAAAAAACAGTAGCAACGGTTTTCGAATAGACACTTCAAGTCAAATGCTACTCATGCTCAGTCGTGTAAGTACTTGAATTGTAGTTCTGGAAATTTGAAGGTGTAGATTTTGAGAAAAGACAATCACGTTTTAACATATCATAGACATTTAAGCTAGTTCTTCTTGAGATTGAAGGACTTATCTTAATATATAGCTCTGAATGTTTCCTTTCCCGGTCGTCATCGTCTGACGATGATTTGTGTACGCCTTGTAAAGTACTTCCTGGATCTTGTTTTTATGGAATGCGATCTGCATTGGAAGCGTTGCTTGGGTCTATGCGATGTTGCTTGTCCTTCAAGCCTGGAAGGAAGACGCCGCTTGGCCTTGAGTTGAGGATATCATCCAGTCTCGTACTTTGAGTCACCTTTCGGTCATGGATGTAGATGCCTTCTGGTCATGGAAGTTGAATTTGTCTTCCGGTCATGGAAGTTGAATTTGTCTTCCGGTCATGGACTGAGATGCGGCCAAGGAAGTCCGGCGCGGCCAAAGAAGTCCAGCGCGGCCAAGGAAATTCGGTGCGGCCAAGGAGATCTGTTGCGGCCAAGGAAATCTATTGTGGCCAAGGAAATTTGTTGCGGCCAAGGAATTCTGTTGCGGCCAAGGAAATCCGGCTGCGTTCCGGTCATGGGCTGAGATGCGGCCTCCCGGTTATTTGAAAGATATCGACCGATTATTTGAAGAACTCCATCCGGTCAATCTTGTTCCTGGTTTTGAAGTTGCGTCCTGTTAATCTTGCTCCTGGTTTGAAGTTGCGCCAGATCAATGCCGCACGGGTTGTACTTATTTCTCTTTGTTTTACCGTGTCAAATTCTCGACCACAGAGTACCTGCTTGTTTATTCACTAAGAAACTGTGTTAAATACTGACCTGCTTCTTAACTTTGCAAATAGAGAAGATGATGATAAGAAGTTCAGAAAAATAAGCGGCCAGTCCGGCATTTGATAGATCTAGAATTTTGTTTTTTGTCTGGTACTTGCACTTCGGTTGATCTCTTCATCCTTCTAGGCCTTTGATGTTGATTTTGTACTTTCGTCTTCATTTAATCGCACAATTGTCTTTCACTTCATTCCGGCGAAAATACTCTTTGACAACAATAGAAACTTCTTTGTCTCTTCTCCGATCAATAATTTGACGAGAATCTTGAATTTCTCGACTGCACACGTAGAATGCTTATAAATGATTTTGACGATCGTTCCTATTCCTTTGCCGCTTGCATTCCGGTTGATGGAGTCGACTTTGAGGTGAACAAAAACCGATTTAGTGCACTTCCATGAATTTGACCTTCGAATTTCTTCCTTCATCTTTTGAAAGTAGGAACCGACTTGTTGTGGTGCTTCCGATTTCTGAAGTTGAAGAAGTGGAATGTTTCTCCCGATCCTTTAATTTTGATCTTTTATTACCCCCGATTCATCAGAAAAGGACTCTATCTTTCTCTTTCAGGCTACGCCTCTTGCCGGAATCCAGATTGGTGCTTGAAGGATTTCGATCTTGCTCTTTCAGTTGCTCGCATGATACTTTCTTTTCGGTGGTTTGGATCATGGTTAAAGCTGGCTCCAATTGGCTCCAAATTCGTGAGATCTTCAGGCGCGGTCTGATAAGTGCCAGAAACGCATCGACTCTTTATAGTAGAAGCCCTTGATTGTGCCAGATCCCTTCGTTCATCCTCTTGTTCTTCCGCGTTGTCTCTTATCGAGGTGCGAAATTGGACCGGCATCGTCAGTCTGATCCTTCGATCCTGATTTGCTCAACGTTACTAATTTCCTTCGTGACTCTTCTTTCGCAAACATAAACCTCTTTCAATTCTCCACCCGAGACCTGGATTTATTCTCCATTAATGAGTTGAATCATCTCTTCAAAGCCTCAGCGACCGAAGGTTCCCTTGCTACGTTCATTTTCTTGATTTCCTCTACCTTATGTTACCTCCTTAGGTCCTGATTCTATCGACCGATGTAATTGACGCGACCGAGAAGAGAATGTAGTTAACGATACGGCTTGTAGACTCCCGGGTAATTCCTCGAATGAATTTGGTGAATTTTTTCGATCTTCCTTCGAACGAACAACTACTTCCCATCGTGGTTGGATCGTGGTTACCATTTCGGTTATCCGTTTCCCACAGACGGCGCCAATGAAAATACATAATTTAGTTCCTCTACCCACAATCTAATGGAACACCGGGAATTATAGTGGTTCGGCTAATAATCTAGCCTACATCCACTCAATGACCAATGAAAATACATAATTTAGTTCCTCTACCCACAAACTAATGGAACACCGGGAATTATAGTGGTTCGGCTAATAATCTAGCCTACATCCACTCAATGACAATATCTTTATTACTTCCTTTGGTATTACAACTTTAGAGAGCTTTCTAGTGTTTTCTCTCTCTTCTAATCTTGTGTCCCCCAACAAATGAACCCCCCATCTCTATTTATAGACTTTCTAGGGTGAAGTCTATCTTTAAACCCTTGAACATGTAGTATTGCTTTATAGGAGCTGCATTGCTTTATAGGAGCTGCCTTCCTCATTTTGACACTTCCCTCCTTGTAAAGCCTTCCGGTCCAAAAGTGTGGGGTACGGGGTATGATGCCCGGATGCGGAATACGAGACGCGGGATGTGGCGCCCGGACGTAGAGTGCCGGGTGTGGGATCCTGGACCTAGTTATGAGGTCTAGCGCCAGAACTTAGTACCGTTGTGGGATCCGGATTGATGCTTGGTATCTAGATTGGAGCCTGAACAGGGTCCTGAAGGGGGCCTGGGGCCCGAGCCGGGATCTAAGGTTTGGACCGCCTTGGCTCTTCAGTCTCGTCATATTTTTGCCCTCTTCACCCCTGATTCTAGGTCGACCGTTTCTAAGTACTGCCAAAGCCATCATTGATGTCCACGACGGGAAAATCACTCTGCGGTACAAGGACGAAACTATCGAATTCGACATGCAGAAAATGATGAAGAAAAGCTCAAACTTTTCTCCTCATGCTAAGGCAGTGGGATTCACAGATGATGAGGAGGAGGAAAGCGATTTTGCTACAGATGAGGGCATGTATTCCCCATCTTCCATCTTGGAAGCTGAAACTGAACCGCTAGAGCGAGTATTATTTACTTCTCTAGAAGAAAAGGTGGAGGATCCAGAAGTTAACGCCATGCTGGCGCATGTAGAAAAAGGAAAAACTGGTTATCAAACCTACCGGCGACCAATCGAAGAACTCGACAGAAAACCTCAAAAATCAATTCCATCAATAGAACAACCACCAGAGCTCGAGCTTAAAGAGCTACCTTCTAAACTCAAGTATGCCTTCTTTGTTGAAGATGACCATTTGCCTGTCATTATTTCCTCTTCTCTGAATTCCGTGGAGGAAACAAGGCTACTCGAGGTATTGAAGAAACACAGAACGGCGATCGGGTGGACTATTGCTGATATAAAAGGAATTGACCCCTCCTATTGCACGCACCACATCTATATGGAGGAAAACTACAAGTCTATCAGGCAACCCCAACGCCGGCTAAACCCTAACCTCAAGGAGGTAGTTAGAAAGGAGGTTCTGAAACTCCTAGATGCGAACATCATTTATCCAATTTCTGACAGTCCATGGGTCATTCCTGTTCAAGTTGTCCCAAAGAAGGGGGGGTTCGAAGCTGTTATTAATGATAAGGGAGAGGCTATCCCTCAAAGAAAGATCACAGGTTGGCGCATGTGTATCGACTACAGGCGCTTAAACTTGGCGACCAGGAAGGATCATTTCCCTCTCCCCTTTATCGATCAGATGTTGGAACGACTAGCAGGGCAAGAGTACTACTGCTTTTTTTAGATGGGTTCTCAGGGTATTTCCAAATTCCAATCGCACCAGAGGACCAGGACAAGACAACCTTCACTTGTCCTTACGGTACCTTTGCATACCGACGAATGCCCTTCGGTCTATGTAATGCCTCTGCTACCTTCCAGAGATGCATGCAAGCAATATTCGCTGATTTCATCGAACAGAGCATAGAAGTCTTTATGGATGACTTCTCGGTCTATGGCTCTAGTTTCGATAAATGCTTGGCACAACTTGATTTGATCCTAAGACGGTGTGAGGATACAAATCTCGTTTTAAACTGGGAGAAATGTCATTTTATGGTCAAGGAAGGGATTGTCCTTGGTCATAAAATATCGGCAGAAGGAATAGAGGTGGACAAATCCAAGGTAGAGGTTATCGAGAAATTACTAGCACCAACTACTGTTAAAGACATCCGAGCATTTCTCGGGCATGCAGGATTTTATCGGTGGTTTATAAAAGACTTCTCAAAAATCAGCAAACCATTGACCGACCTGCTACAGAAAGATGCCCCTTTTCATTTTGATGAAAGGTGTTCAGCTGCTTTCAAAACTATAACACAAAAATTGGTATCAGCACCTGTTGTCATACCACCCGACTGGTCTCTTCCGTTAGAGATCATGTGTGACGCAAGTGACTACGCCGTGGGGGCAGCTCTATGCCAGAAAAAAGAGAAAATTTTGAGAGTGGTTGCTTATGCCAGCAGGACACTAAACGACGCCTAGAAAAACTATACGACCACTGAAAAAGAACTTCTGGCTATAGTTTTCTCCCTTGATAAGTTCAGATCGTACTTATGGGGAAGCAAAGTCATAGTGCACACAGACCACTCCGCTCTCAAATACCTATTTGCAAAACAAGAAGCCAAGCCTCGCTTATTGCGCTGGATTCTTCTTCTACAAGAGTTTGACATCGAAGTCAAAGACAAGAGCGGAAAGTTGAATGTCGTCGCTGACCATCTCTCCAGATTGGTAACTCCTACGGATAGTGTACCTATCAACGAATTCTTCCCCGATGAGACTGTCTTCTCAATCACCAAAGTACAAGAGCCATGGTATGCGGACCTGGCCAATTATTTAGTCTCCGGAACAGTACCCTATGATTTATCCTACCCCCAGAAGAAGAAATTTCTTTCTGACTCAAAGCATTATTTCTGGGAGGATCCGTATTTGTTCCGAGTTTGTGCTGATGGGTTGATTCGACGATGTCTCCCGGAAGATGAGGTTTCAAGCGTCATACATTTTTGTCACTCACGGGAAGCCGGAGGTCACCATGGACCCACAAGGACCGCTGCTAAAATCCTGGCCTCAGGATTTTATTGGCCGACTCTTCACAAGGATGTTTACCAATTCTACAAACAATGTGATAATTGTCAGAGAATGGGTAACACATCCAGGAGACACGAAATGCCACAACAGGGAATACTAGAAGTGGAGCTCTTTGATTGTTGGGGCATTGATTTCATGGGACCGTTCCCTTCCTCGCAGGGCCACCAATATGTTTTAGTGGCAGTGGATTACGTGTCGAAATGGGTAGAAGCCATACCCTGTCATCATGCCGATGCAAAGACAGTAACCAGATTCCTTAAGAAGCACATCTTTACGCGTTTTGGCATGCCTAGAATTATCATCAGTGACGGAGGATCTCACTTCTGCAACCGTTCATTTGAAGCGCTTATGGGTAAGTACGGGGTACGTCATAAAGTAGCTCTACCTTATCACCCACAGACAAACGGCCAAGCAGAAGTTTCGAACTGTGAGTTAAAATGGATTCTCCAGAAAACGGTTAACTCATCACGAAAGGATTGGGCACTTAAGCTAGATGATGCGCTTTGGGCTTACCGCACTGCATTCAAGACTCCCATCGGGATGTCTCCTTTTAAGCTTGTTTATGGGAAATCTTGTCACCTTCCTGTAGAGCTGGAACATAAGGCATATTGGGCACTCAAGGCCCTAAACTTCGATTTAGAACCCACAGGAGAAAAGCGAAAGTTTCAACTCTCTGAACTCGAGGAGTTAAGAGATCAGGCATACCGTAGTGCGACAATATACAAGGAGCGCACCAAGAAACATCATGACCAAATGATCCACCAACGCGACTTTAAGGTTGGCGACGGGGTGCTACTTTATAATTCAAGATTGAGACTATTTCTTGGAAAACTCAAGTCTCACTGGACTGGCCCATTCCAAGTTGTTGGAACCACTCCTTTTGGTGTTTACGAACTCCAGAATCAAAAAGGAGAAAGCTTCAAGGTCAATGGATCCCGTCTAAAAAGGTATGCCGGAATTCTTGAAAATAATAATGCTCTGTTCACCATTTCTTTCTTACAGGAATACGAGGAAGCCTCCACCCCAAAGGAACAACAGACAACACCTCTACATCATAGGTTTGCAAAAGTGTACAAACTTCCTAACACCAGCAGTTCAAAAACCTCGCCCTCAAACTCTTCTCCAACCTAAAGCTTGGTCAAAAACGTCTAGCTCGAGACGTTAAACCCGGGCAGCTTGGTGGGAGGCAACCCACTATTTATCTTTTTTCTTTCTTTTAAATTAAATGTTGTTTTCCTTTTTGTACTATATTTCCCTTTTTATGTCATAATAAAATGCAGGTTTTACTTGAGTTCTTCTGGCTGTGTAGAATATTCTTTACAGGTTCATTTCATGACATTCCACAGCTGCACTCATGTGTGGGGGAGCTCTACACACTCTACGAATCCGGGGAGTACACTCTTTCCTTTATTAATTGCATGCCCTATTAATTTTATTCCATCTACGCAATGAGGGCATTGCTTGAGCTTAAGTGTGGGGGAAGAGCCTTTTAGGGCATTTTGTGCTTTAATTGTTTGAATCTCTCTGCTTATCTTGTATTTGTTCAAAAATTAAAATTATGTACCCTGCTAATGTAGGTTGTTCTCTTTAAAAACAGATACTATTATGAATTGTGGGATAAATGGTACAAATTTTAAAAATTTTCATTTGATTACTTTTGAGGAGCATTTTATATGCGGTGTGACCAAATGATCTGCAAATGGTTGGATTTTATTGCTCAGGGTTTCTTTCTGTCTTCTCTCTTAGGGATTGCTAAGGGGTGCTTCCCTGTTAAAAAAAGGAAGAAAAGGAAAAGAAAAATAAGGGACTTGTGAGACACCATTGGTAACCAACAAAAGAGAGTTGAGTGTTCTTAAATACAAAGGCATTATGCCTACATTTTCTCATCCCTTATGCAAAAGTGAAACAAATGCATAAATCTATTTTTCCTTTTGTTTTCTCCTCAATGCCCATTCTTGAGAGAAGTTGGCCATGGTAAAAGTTCTCAGAGTCACCTAAACAAAAGAAACATTGAAGTACCTTAGATCATACCCCGAAACTCTATATTTTATTTTTACCCTGAGCACACCGATGCCACCAGTAGTTGATTTTTTTCACACTCCTCAATAAGTTAAAAAGATCATGTTTATCCTACCCTTCATGATAATATTTGTTAGTATTGAGCATTTCCTACTTACTTAGGTACATGTTTTTGCTTGAGGACAAGCAAAAAGATAAGTGTGGGGGTGTGATAAGTGTCCAAATGAGCATGTTTTATAGGTGTATTTCATATATAAATTAGCACTTTTCTTGCTCATTTCTCCACTTCGGTTGTTTTTCCTCTAGTTTATGTTTTATTGTTTATCTCACAAATTTATTGGTTTAACATGAGGAAAACCAATCTGGGAGTAAATTAGACGAAGAGACGAACGCATAGACGCAAACGGCTCGAAAAACGGAGTCCAAACGAAGAATCTAGAGCCAGTCAAAGTTTGAAGAAATTAAGTCGACCACAAGCTACAACCGCCTGTTATGGGGCGGACGTGAGGCGGACATCAAGGCTTGCAACCGCCTGTTATGGGGCGGACGTGAGGCGGACACCAACATTTACAACCGCCGCGGACATGGAAGCGGACAGCATGCGGACGTGACTAAAATTCAGCGCGCCAGTTTTCTTCTTCGCCCGTCGACTTCCTTCTTCGCCTGTCGACTTGCTTCTTCGCCCGTCGACTTACTTCTGCAAGTTATCCATCTACTCCGCACCACCTATCTTAAATTCTCTCACATGTCTTCAGCTTGTCCCCTGCAATTAATGAGCATTCAATGCTCTTCTGTAGTCGTTCTTCTTCTTCCTCTCCTCTATAAAAAGCCACTGCTACTTCAAATCAAATACATACGTTCTACCCCCAAAATCAACACTCAAAATCAATCATTTCACTTACAAAAATCCTACGTATGCTCTCACTCTTCTTCCCCTTCATTTTCTCCATTCACCATCCACGCATCTCATATTGTTATTACGTCCAACCTCTGTCTGACTTATTACCAGTTAATATGTCAGGGTAAGGAGGATTTACTCCGGGTGAGGGTTTTAATTATGGTTTGTTAGCTGTGTAATATATTTCTACCGGTTAAAATAAATTCAGTTTGTTACGATTAAAGTTTTGTTTCTCTCCCTTTTTAATAAATTTCATCGATTTATTAAAAAGCCTTACTAAGTCTGTTTTTAATTTCATCGGTTAGAAACAGATGGGTTAATTAAGCCGTAAAACTATAAGAACTTATTTTCATCGTTTAAGTTAATACATGTTGCAAGAATAAAATTCCTCACACTCCTCTGCCGTTTACACGCTTTTTGCTTGAGTTTTCATCGGACCTTGCATTACAGGTAAACGAGTTCTTATGAGTTTTCATCGGACCTTAAGAAAATTACAGGAAACTTGCCAAACTATTTTATTAAACCGGTAAAGATAACACAATTAATCAGATCATATTAACCTGAACCCGAAGTTCCGTTTAATTCATCTTCACTTCACTAAATTAATCTGTTATTTACTTTCCAGAAACAAGTCAATTAATCCCCCCTCTTGTGACACGCTTAGGTACTACTTATTTCACTATAAGTCCCACGGTTCGATAATCCGGTCGCTTACACTTTTCTATACTACCACGACCGGGATTTGTTTGCAGCCCGACGTTTAATTTGAGTTTTAATTTCTTTTCTTTTAATTTTACACCAGTTTAACCACTCACGATACAACGTCTGCACGAACTTGCAAGGTCGGACGCAAGTTCGGACATGCCACTGTTTTGAGCATAACTTCTCTGTTTTAGCTCCGTTTTGAGTTCCATTTGCGGGGTTGGATTCCCCTATCTGTGTACAAGCTTCTTATGCTGTTTATATGCATTTCCATGCACTTAAGATCTGTTTTGCGAGCTTTTGGTTTTGGGACCTAGTTACTTTGCTTCTGAGCCTTGGATAGTCGGGTCGGGCTGTCCCGTAGCATGCTGCGCAGGAATTCCTTCTGTTTATACTCCTTAGGGTCTTCCTTAGGACGTTATTTGACCGACGGGTCTGTTAGCTGTCTCTACGGCTTCTGTTGTGGGATCTTCGGATCCATAGGACCTTACGTGAGTCCTTCTGTTGTGTTAGCTTGTTTCTAGTGTCCCACTCTTCTGTATCCGTTTCTGAAAGTCCGACTATGATTTGAAGTGACGTTCTGCTCTGCTTCTGTTTTGTGCTTCCTTTCTGTCTGATTATATTTACTCCGTCTTCTTCTCTGTTTATAAGCTATTCTTCTACTTCTGTTTTGAGTGGGCTTCCTTGAGGAAGTCTTCTGCTTGCTGGGCTGTTTAGCTCACCCCTTTACTCTGTTGCAGATTGAGCTCGTGGGATCTTCTCTCTCTTGTCCCTTGCTGGAGCTTCGTTTGTTTACATTGTGTTGACTTTGTTTACTTTGCGCGTTGGACGCTTTAGAGTTGTGTAGCCTTCGGGCCTCTCTTTGTATTTGATTTATAAGTATTTAGATCTTGTAAACTCTTTTGGTATTTATACAAGTTTGTTATTTGGTTTTGGGATTCGTTTTGCTTAGCGCCTTGCGACGTTAGGTAGTAGACTCGCGGCGTGTAACGGCCCTAACTCCTAGGCCGGTTTTGGGGTCATTACAAACTGAGCTCCATTGTCTGTTACTATTATTTTTGGGATTCCGAATCTGTAGACCACATACTTCCAGATAAAGTCCTGTGACTTTCTTGCGGTAATAGATACCGTTTGCATGGCTTCCACCCATTTGGTAAAGTAATCAATGGCCACATAAATGAATTTATATCTTCCGGGAGATGCTTCCGGGAAAGGTCCAACGATATCCAACCCCCACATGGCAAACGGGATTGGGGATAGTATGGTTTTTAGTGTGGATGGGGGGTTGTGTATTTTGTGCCCGTGTTCCTGACATTTAATGCACTTCTGTATGTATTCCTTTGAATGTTCCCTCATTTTTGGCCAATAGTATCCTAGCCTTAGGATTTTGTGAATTATTGCCCTTTCTCCTTGGTGGTTCCCACAGGTCCCCTCATCTAGCTCCTCCATGAGCCTTGCTCCCTCCTCTATGGTAACACACTTAAGCGCTGGTCTTGCGAATGATCTTTTGTAGAGCTGTCCTTGCTCTAAAAAGAAAGATGCAGCCCTTCGCCTTGTTTTTGCCGCTTCTTTCTCATCTTGTGGCAAGTTTCCGCTTTGTATGTACTTAACAATGGGTGTCATCCAAGACTTGGCTATTGTGTCAGATTCAATGGTGCATACTCGGATCTCCTCCTGACTTGAGTTCGCCCTTATTTCCATCCAGACTTTACTGGGCATTCTCTCGGCCATAGTGGCTAATTTAGCCAACGCATCGGCCTCTATGTTTTCTGTTCGGGGAAGATGTCTTAATTCGTATCTCCGAAAGTTCGCCTTTGTCTCTTGGACTTTGGCCAAGTATTTTCCAAGCTTCTCCTCCTTGACCTCGTAAATGTTATCGTTTTGTCGCGCCACTAGCATTGAATCTGAGTATATTTCCAATTCTGCATAACAATCAAAGAGGTAAGCCCCACTTTCCCCCTTTTGGAGGTATGTAAAAAATTTCTAAGGACACAAATGAGAACTACTGTCTTATTATAAGAAAGAACCTGTTGCCCCTAAGGCAGTGGCGACTTCCAAACCCTGTATGAGGGCTTCATACTCTGCCTCATTATTCGTTACCTCAAACTCTAACCGGAACGCAAAGTTAAGAGTTCTTCCATCTGGTGTTTGGACCACTATTCTGGCTCCTGCTCCAGTCTTACATCGAGCTCCATCAACTAAGATGACATGTGGGTTTGCGGGCTCTCTCTACCTTTGGGCAAAGGTCATCTCGGTTATAAAGTCTGCCAAAGCCTGCGCTTTTATGGCTGTTCGAGGGAGAAAATGAATTTCATACTGGGTGAGTTCGACCATCCAACTAACCATTCGTCCAGATGCATTCGGGTTGTTTGCTATCTGCTTTAGAGGCCAATTTGTTCTAACAAATATCCGGTGTGACTGGAAATAAGGTTGATGCTTTCGGGACCCAACGACTAACACAAACAATATTTTTTCGATGTTGGTGTACCGACTTTCCGCTGGGGTTAAGATTTTTCCGGTGTAATATACTGGTATCTCTTTTTTCTCTTCCTCCATTATTAGCACGGCCGCCACCGCCCAATCTGTGGCAGACAAATAGAGATATAAGTCTTGACCGGGCGCCGGAACACCCAATTTTGGCAATTCTCTGAGCATCTCCTTGATCCTTTCGAAGGCTTTTACACATTCTTGACTCCACTGGAATCTCTTGTTTCTCCTTAGAATGTTGAAGAATGGGATTGACTTCTCTTGGAGTTTTGAACAAAATCTCCCCAAGGCCGTGAGTCTTCCATTTAATGCTTGCACATCTTTAATGTTCATGGGTGGCGATAGATCGAGGATTGCCTGGGTTTTTTCGGGATCCACCTCAATCCCTCTTTGCCCGGCGATGAAGCCTAAGAACTTCCCCTTTGTAACTCCAAATACACATTTTTCCGGATTTAGCTTGATTTGGAATCTGTCCAGAGTGTCAAAAGTTTCCTTCAGGTCTTCCATGTGCTGTGCCCAAGAATTGCTTCTCACCACAATATCATCAACATATGCCTCCACGTTTCGGGCTAATTGTTGTTTTGAAAACTTTGTCTATCATTCTTTTGAAGGTTGCCCCCGCATTTTTTAATCCAAAGGGCATTACCTTGTAGCAAAAGGTTTCGGCTGAAGTAATAAAGGATGTTTTTTCCGAATCTTCTTCATTCATCCTTATTTGATTGTATCCCGAGAATGCGTCCAAGAAACTTAAGACAGAACTTTGAGCCGTTGAGACGACTAATCTGTCTATTGATGGTAATGGGTAGAAATCTACACACATTCTCCATTTACCATTTGACTTTTTAACCATTACAACGTTGGCCAGCCACTTGGGATAAGACACTTCTCTGATGAATCCGGCCTTAAGCAGTTTTTGCACCTCAGCGCGTGCCGCAAGGTCCCTTTCCTCTCCTATTATTCTTCTTCTTTGCCGGATGGCTGGGTGCTTCGGGTCCACCCGTAGGTCATGCCGGATAACGCTTGGATCTATTCCGGGCATGTCGTCCGTACTCCAGGCAAACGTCATCCTTCTTTTTTCCAGGAATCTCATCAGGTGAGTTTGCTCTCCACAGCCGAATGCATTCCCTATTTTAAAAAATTTAGTAGGGTCAGTTTTTAGGTGTACCTCTCTTGGTGAGTCTTTAGAAGTTCCACAACCTTCTGTACTTTGATCCGACTCTGGTGGGAGGGGTAGTTTTCCCTTGAATTCCTTGTCTGATCCCACCGTTTTAACCATTCCTTCTTCCGGCATACCTTCCATGATGCGGACTTCACAGATTCGAGCCATCCTTTGACTTCCTTTTATGGTTACCACCTTTCCAGCCCTGGTTAAATACTTCATTTTTAGGTGGTGAGTGCTGCATATTGCTTTGAAAGCATTAATTCCCGGTCGTCCGAGATACATATTGTATCCGGAAAGTCCCGGCACAATGAAAGCTGTAAGTCTTTCAGTTCTCCGCTCGTCTCCTAGTCCCAAGGTTATGGTGAAGTCTATGCTCCCTGAGGACCTGGCGGAAACGCCCCCAACAAAGCCTCCAAGGACTGCTAAGTATGGCTTGACTTTACTTTCCAGGATTTCCAACTTTCTAACTGCCTCGGCGGAAATGACATTCGCTCCAGCTCCGCTATCTATCAAGATTCCTTCCATCATCCTGTCATTTACCTGCGCCCGAATGACAAGTGGATCGTTGTGGGGGTATAACACCCCCTCTTCGTCTTCATCTGTGAAGAAGATCTGGGGAAGACTTTCTCGTTTGGCAATTTTTCTTTCTGGTAGTTCTTGATGTACCGCATGAATGTCTTTTTCTTTCGTTTGGAGTCAACGGTCCTACCTCTGAAAAGAGACCTGAGAATTTACTTAAGAGAAAAAGATTATTAGATTCCAATTTTTTCCGGAAGGGAACCACCGGAAGATTTTTACAATATAAGTTTTCTCTAAAAGAGAGAAAAGACCGATTACGCAGCTCTTGCCTTATTACCAATATGACTGGACCTTCCTAATACTAGAGAAACAAAAAACTTCTTCATCCTCTTACAAACCTGAGATCATACCGACTGATTTGCCGTGGTTTAGCTCAGGGTGGATCTCTTCCTCCTGGTGAATTCGAGAGGTGAACTGATTTTGCCTGCCATACTGCTTCTACTGGCCTGTCATCTGCTTTCCCTTGCCTTTCTTTTCTTCTTCGATGACCCTCAACTCTTTGGCCAAAGTGGCGCAATTTGCGGTTCTGTGACTTTTGCAGCCATGATATTCACAGAAGGCTACCGGAATCTCCCCTGGATAAGGCTTCTTTGGTGGAGGTAGATATCCTTCTTTGACCGCCGCCGCATACCTGCCCGGATCGATCTGAACAGCGACTCTGGCATTCTGAAACTGAGGTCCCTGGGATGGAGCTTTGTAGTAAGGCTTGTATCTTGAGCCTCCCCCGGATGAACTCCCTGATACGTTGCCGGACGAGCCATTCCCATTTTGTCCCCCTTTTTTATCGTTAACCGCCTTGAAGCTGTTTGCCAAATCTCTGGCCTTATTTTCCGCCACTTCTGACTTTAGAAACTCATGAATCATTTCAGCTAGCTCTCCATGTGTTTTTGGGGCTTTTGTTGCGATCTTCCCGGCAAGCCTTGGTTGTGCTAGCCCGTTTCCGAAAGCCGTGATTAGAATCTTCTCATCAATGTCGTCGATTTCGGCTACTTGCTTATGAAACCTTTCACTGAATTCTTTCACCGTTTCTCCCTTTCGCTGCTTGAGATCCATTAGCTCTATTGTTTCTTTCTTGATCTTTTTGCTTGCAGAAAAATATTGTTGGAACTCCTCAGTCAATTGCCTGAAACTTGAGATCGACTGCGGGGGCCTTGTTGAGATCCAACCGAGTGCCCTCTTGGACAATGTTCCCGGAAACAAATTACAAGGAGCGAGAGAACTTATCCCCTGTGTGTTCATTGCGAACATAAATTTTTTAACGTGAAGAGCAGGGTCCCCCGTTCCATCGTACTTCTCCACCGCTGGTGCAACGAAGTGGGGAGGAAGTTTTGCCTTCCTGATTCTCTTGGAGAAGGGGTAAAGAGTCATGTCAATCGAATCATCCTCCTCAGTCTCCTCGCTGATGATCAGAGTTTTCTCTAGCTGCTCTTTTTTCCGGCTGTTGCTCGCTTCGGAGCCGCGGTTCTTGAGCGACTCAAGCGCCTCGGTCATGTCCTCCCATTTCTTCTGGTACTCTTCATCTCGCTGCATCAGTTCCTGCTGCAAGACTTCATTCCCCTCCACTATCCTTTCATCAATGGTTCTGACTAAGCTTTTCAGCATCTCCTCCAACGCTTGCTTGGAGATCGCGTCTTCAGCCTCCACTCTGTTGTTTTCGGTCGTTTCCACATTGTTGATCTGGCCATCAGGTCGGGGTGTCTTTCTTGTTCTTGGGGCCATTCTTACACGCGTACCTTCTCCGCTTACACTTGCAAAAAACACAACCTCAAAGTTTCAAGGTTTCATTGTTTCGTTCATGATCAAATTACCTCCGGTGGACTCGTGGTTGCTAAGAAAGATCTTGAGCCATTCGTTTCCCACAGACGGCGCCAAAATGAAAATGATAAATTCCTAACTCCTCAAATCTTCTATCCTAATCCCTAGTCGGGTTCCAATTCTACTGCTAAGCCTTTTGCGCTTCGTCGAATTACCTTGTTGCTATGTGACCGAGCTTAAAAGAGAGAGAATCGCGAAGACAATGCAACTGAGTGTAGTTTTCGAATATGAATCATGTCCTTTATTGTGGGGTTGAACCCCTATTTATAACGTTTACACTGCTGGATCGAGGGTTGCCAGCCTGTCTTTCTTTATAATTGCCAGGCTGGCATTTGCATATAAGCGGGATATTTAACTACCCATCCGGCCGAATCACATTCCGGTCCGGCGATATTCTTTGTTCTAAGCTGCCCCTTCCAGTCACATGAGACCGGATGTTCTACCTTTCCTTACTCTCGTACTTTTTCCCTCTTCAATTACCACGAATGGTTAAAGTAAAAGAACCCATTAAAGTTAACAAGACTAAAGGAATTAGTGAATTCATTTCAAGGAAATGTATAAGAGTCAAGAAGTGCGAAGTGCACGGACTGTTATGTAAAGACATTGCATGTGTCTTAAGGATCCTCATGGATGAACATGATAGCTGGAACGGTGACCCAGCCCATACATGGTAAGGCTGATGCCTGATATGGACATATTAATGTGCAAGAATGGGATGATCACCTACACTACAGGGAATATCAATCTTCACAGAAGAGGGTAATAAACCAAGTTAAAGATCACAAAACGGCGTAGTTAACTAAACACACCAGTGAGTGCAAGCCAGATGTAATAGCATAACCTAGCAATACCCAGGAGCAATCCTTGAAGGGTGTTTGCATCAACAGTTGTTGTAAGAAATGTCATGACACGAACACAAGAGTTGAAAGGAAGTCTGGAGGAAGTCTAACATCCTTGAAGGGGCATCCCATGAAAGGAAGCGTGATGCAACGACCTTGTCATGGAGCCCAATACAACCTCCAAACCATGTAATGTTGCGCAGAAAAGTAAATGTGTGGGAACAGCCTACAATGAGCAGAGCTCGAGACAGTGAGGCTTATAAGCCACAAACCAATGTGTTATGTAAATTTGATTGATTAGAGTAGTTTATGTTGTATAAATGGTAGAGCGGAGAACGAACCACTGCTTTAAGAGTGGGGATACCTCTCGATGTTGTGAAAGCACTGAAGCGGTAGTTATGTGAACCAAGTCCAAGAAATATGTTTAAAAATGACTGTACTGTTATTACCCAAGAATA